>CM053786.1:733845147-734357647 GCA_028749045.1 Cupressus sempervirens
TGAATCTCATTTCCAATATTGGCCGTCCATCCAAATTGATCTTGGCTATTGATTGATTTTGGAATTTTGTTTAAGAAACTCTTAATTCCTCATTTCACAGGTTGCAAATTGAATTGTATCAAATTTATGCTGAAATAATTTCTCACATATTTACATTCATAGCTTTGATTCTCTTGCATATTAATCTCATTTAGCTTAAATATGCATTCATTTAGATAAAATTTTCTCTCTTTATTTCTAGATTAACTTGCACCTCATTTAAATTAATCTTGCATTTCTCATATAACTTAAAATCCTTCATCCTACATGTATGGTTGCTAGCTTCTTATTCTAAGAGTGAACAACAAAATCAATCTAGTTAGGAGGAAAAAGATTGACTTGTTGAGTTGTTTTAGATGAACAATCCCATGTTCATTCCAGGATGATTTTTCATATAATGATCATGTTGAAGTGTGTGTCAATACAGAGGCCCACATTTCCCACTCACATTTCTTTGCATGAGAAACATCACTGCACTAAATGTACAAACAAGAAAATTTAGCATCTCTCACATGAAAGATGGGTATCTCCTACATAAGAAAACCTAGAAAATCTGGCGAAGAAGTACCATTTTGGTAATTCGTTGCATGAAAAGTGATTTAGGACCACGTGAAGAACTAAGTCCTTGCACAAAACTCGATGATAATTTTTACAAACAATGGCCATAAACACTCAAAAAATGACTAAAATGTGTTAAAATCAATGCTATGTCACTTGGAATGCTCACTTGGAATGCTCAAATCAATGCAAAAGCATGAGGACCACCATTTTCTCTTCAAAGTTCCTTCTACACAAAAGACAAATGCACAAATGAATTGAAAAAGACCTTTTGGGCCCTTATATAGGTTTTGACCTAATTTTTCAAAGTACTTTGATTGACATGAAAATCTCCTGCAACTAAATGTTGGATACAATTGTTCAATTGTGTGTTGTCTTTGATGTCACACAAATGTCATATCAGTCATCGGATAGTGTCTACCGAGCTCAAAAGTTCAACAAGGCAAAGGATAGTGTCTACCAAGATCAGAAGGTTAGCAAGGCAAAGGATAGTGCCTACTGAGCTCAGAAGATTAGCAAGGCAAAGGATAGTGTCTACCAAGCTCAGAAGGTCAACGAGGCAAAGGATAGTGTCTACCGAGCTTAGAAGGTCAGCCAATGTTTACTGAGCTTTCAAGTTAATCAAAAAAATTTAGTTCTTATCGAGTTCACTCAGTCATCAAAGGTAATTTGGATGAAACAGTTCTTACCAAGTTCACTCGGTCATCAAAGGTAATTTGGAAGAAGCAGTTCTTACCGAGCTCACTTGATCATCAAAGGTAATTTGGAAGAAGCAATTCTTACCGAGCTCACTCAATCATCAAAGGTAATTTGGAAGAAGCAGTTCTTATTGAGGGATTCAGTTCTTACCAAGCAAACTCAGCAGCCAAAGGATTTTAAGGATATTGCAATGTTAACTGAGTCAAGATGGTTAACTCAGGAAATTTCTAGAAGCAATATTTACCGAGTAGGGTCGGCCAATAAAGGATTTCATTATTTTATGAGATAACATTTATTTGTTTATAGTAATATCTATAGCTGACTAATGTACAGTTTATTGATAAATGTAACATGTAATTGGGTCGACTTGACAATTTGAATGGTATAAGTAAGAGGTCAAGTTGCGAATTCTAAAAGGTATGTATGAAAGAATGTGGAATTAATGTGATATGAAGACTGATTATTGTGGAAGCATATTTGAAGGATGATCAGAGATCATTGAGGAGTAACAAAGCCATATTTGATCAAGGAGGATCTAATGATGCTTAACAGAGACCTATAACCAGCAAATTTAGTTGCATCTTGTTCAGGTCAATTCATTTTTGCTTTCTAACCATTGTAGCAGTGATTTAAAATCTCTTATCAGAGTTAGTTTAACAGCCATTTTGTAAATCCTCTAACAAGGTGACTATTCAGTTGAATTGTTCTAAAGACCTCTAGCAAGGCCACTCCTAATAGGGTCATTAAATCCTCTAGCAAGGTCACACCTAACAGTGTGTATTGTAACCTTTAATAGGGTTGGCTCCTAATAGGGCTCACTTTAGAAGAGTGAAAAATTGGTGACTAGTTACTTGGTGGTTTTTCCCATATTGGGTTTCCACTTTAAATCTGGTGTCTCTTGTGTTCACTTTATTTTCAGTTACATGCATGAGTGCTTGAAAAGAAAGTAATAGTTTAATTTTTTGAGTTACAACATTTGTTTACCGAGTACAAGTAGTAACTAGATCTTTAAGACATCTAAGGGATTTGTTGGGATTAATTTTTGTTAGTAACTGATTCACCAACACCCCCCCCTTCCTCGCCCCCCCTTTCAGTTACTCTATCTTTAATTCCAACACTAAATTGGCTACTTTGAACTCATTTTTGGGATTGAATTCAAAATTTGACACACTTAAACAACTCAAAATCACATTTTAAATTTTTTGGATTGATGCGATTGAACGCTTGTGCAGTCCAATTTCTTGATATTTTATGAATCTTGGAATATTTTAAAATCACATTATCCTCAAACTTACCAAATTTTTTGGAAAAAGTCAACTTTGGTCAACTTGGTCAAACTTGGTCTTTTGGACCTCGAAACCACTTTGAATTGACTTCAAATTTTCTTTAGATTCTTTTGATCTCTTCTATATTCTTTTGAACCTTAGATTTATATAGTACCTTCTAATATACTACTCTTCATCACTATTCTAGTGTGTCATCTTTCAATTTCGCTCCTAAGGGGACACGATGATTACATCATTGAGTCTTTCAAAACTAGCTTCAACTCAATCTGAATCTTATGTCCTGATTGCTAGGGGCATCCCATCACTTGGGGGTATCTTGTTCCCCTCTATTTGGCATCATATGTCATCTATCTCATCATTTGATCAAGTGATCAATCTTATAACAATTCTTGTCAGAGTTCGATGGATAAGTATCAGGATAGTCTAACCTTGACTCCTAAGGATCAAGCCTCAATTTAGGGATGATTCTATGACCATGATTAGGTCTTGTTATCTTCTACGGGCCAGTATTCAAGTGTTCTATCTAGACTCTAGGAGATTAAGCTCCATTCTGGAGATAATTCCAAATTCTTTCTAAGGATTAAGCTTCAGTCTAGAGATAAGCCTAACTCTTACTGAGAATTAAGCCTTGTTCTAGGAATAATTCTAAGCTCATGCTTTCAATAAATATTCAATGGAAAGGTATTGGGATAGTCTAACCCTAACTCTTGAGGATTAAGCCTTATTCTGGGGATAATTCTATGAATTGTGATTAATCTTGTCATTTTTTAATGGATAGACATTGAGACAGTCTAACCTTGACTCCTGAGAATTGAGTCTTGTTTTGGGAACAATTCTATGAAGTTTGACAATGTTTATTCTATCAATCTCAATATCTAGGTGTTCTATCTGAATTCCCTAAGCTTAAGCTTCATTCTAGAGATAACCTTAAAAAGCTTATCAATCTCGGTATCTAGGTTTTCTATCTGGATTCCCTAAGGTTAAGCTTCATTCTAAAGATAACCTTAAAAAACTTATCAATCTTGGTATCTAGGTGTTCTATCTAGATTCCCTAAGGTTAAGCTTTGTTCTGGAGATAAACTCAAAAAGCTTATCAATTTTGGTATCTAGGTGTTCTATTTGGATTCTCTAAGGTTAAACTTCATTTTAGAGATAATCTTAAAAAGCTTATTGATTGGTCTCCATATCATCTATTTTGGAACCAATCTCATTTCTTGATCTATGCTTCATACTTATGATTTCTTTGAATCAACATGCTGCTCACACATTTGTTCAAAGAGGGGCAAATATAATACCCCAAAATTGGCACATTGCCATGCTAAACCAATTCTGGACTATTTAATCAATCTTAAAGTCATATTTTACAAGGCAATTATGAATTTTGACAATCACTACTTGACCTAAGTGTCAAATGCAGAAAATCCCTAATCTGCATTAATTACATACTTTCTTTAATTCCTAAGTCTAATCCAATTAGTAAAGGCAAACCTATTAATCAATTTAATTTAATTATAAGTGTTAACACTTAAATTAAATTAAATTTACCCCTTTGGCTAAAATACTCATTAAGGAATTAAATATATTTAATTCAATTAAAAATATCCTTATTTTAATTTATTGAATTTAATTATTCAATTAATTAAAATTATGCATTTATGAGGTCATATTTAACTTTATTAAATTAAATATACTCTCCAAATTCTCTCTTCAGTTTGTAAATGGAAACTCTGAGTGAACTCGAATTGGAAAGGAATTGATTCAGTTAAATTCATTAGCACAAGGAAGTTTCCATTCTAATTGAATCTCATTTCCAATCTTGAGCATCCATCCAAATTGATCTTGACCGTTAATCGATTCTGGAATTCTATTTAAGAAACTCTCAATTCCTCATTTTAGAGGTTGCAAATTGAATTTTATCAAATTTATGCTGAAATAATTGCTCACATATTTACATTCATAGCTTTTATTTTCTTTCATATTAATCTCATCTAGCTTAAATATGCAAGTGTGTGTGAATACATAGACCTACATTTCCCACTCACATTTGGCAGTGTGGAGCATGGAACCAAAAATAAATAAGCCAAAGTTGATGGATATTCAAAATACTACTCAAGGAAATATGATAGTATGGACCATGCAAAGTACTTCTAGTATAGAGATTTCAAAGGCCCTAAAAAACTTTTCATTCATCAATGAGGCCAAGGTTGAGGAAATTGAAACCAGACTATCCATGAGCTTCCATGATTACATTGATATCAAAAAATTGTATGAGGAAGATCTTAGAAAGAGCTATGTCTATGGTAAGAAAATAAATGAGTTGAAATCAAAGGCAAAAGATCTAGAAGCTGAAGTAACATCTTTAAAAGAATAGCTTAGTGTAGGAGAGTAGAGCATAATAGAGGTCAAGAATGAGAAACCAACAAAGACCACTCAGGAAGCATCAACTTAGACAACAAAGAAAGTGAAGAGTGATGTTGAGCCACAGAGAATGATAATAGATGTTGACTCTCCACAACAAGGTGGTGAAATAATAACTAATGTTCTAAAATGTATGATAGATCCATTCAAGAAGATCTCTTAGCAGACACATAGTCTTTTCATTTCTCAAAAAAGTGTTGAGCATATATGAAATGAAGCACTATTGTGACTATCACCTATTTTCAATCAAAATCAATTCTTTAAAGGATTAATTTTGTTAATGGAAAAGAAGCCTGATTTGCCAAATAAAAATTTCATAGTAAAGGAAGGCTTGGAGACAATATACAAATTAACTGGTTTCTTTACTGATAAGCTACAAATTATGCAAAATACAATGAAAATTCTGACAAGGGGATTGATTCTTACATCCCACCAATTTTAGGTACCAATAATAAGTTAAAAGACTGGTACAAGTGGTCAAATTCTTTTGACTCAATACTAACTCTAGGAGGAGTAACAACCATTTTGATGGTGATAAAGATAATGTTGCTTTTAATGATTTGATTGATTCTCTTTTCAAAGTAGAAATTGACATGAACTAGTTTGTAACCAAATCAAAAGCCATATTAGATGCCAGATGGAATAAGGCATTTGGTGATCTGGATGAGGTTAGAGGCACTAAATGACCAACAACTAGAGAGATTTATGTGTGGGAAGTAGTTGGAGAAATTAAAGCTTTTCCCATGGGAACTAGTTAGAGATCATATACAGATGGTAGAAGAGGTAAAATAGAGGAAATATAGTGATTGTGATAGGTTGTTAAAGTTGTACGCATGCTCATCTTGGAGACACTTGAAGAGACGATGACACTTGCCAGTTCTACAAATATTTCCTATCTTTTGTCCAAGTACAAAGAATGTTTTGTAAAGAGAAAATATTTGAATTGTCTTTGTATTTTTTCAATCAAATGTTGACAAGTGTCTTCCCATTTGAAGCTTGTTACAATCCTTTTCTTATAAAAGGATTTCCAAGATGTGGAGTGAGGGTCCAAATTCTATTTTCTTTTACTACTTACACTATTTATAGTTGGTCCAAATTTTGTGTCAAATAGGTGTTGTTTCAAATTTTTATTATGAGAATATAATAGATATTGAATAACAAAGTGGTCAATTTCTAAGTTATATTCTGAGTTTTGTATCAAATATGTGTATTGTTCTCAAGAAGATTAATACAAAAGGAATTTTATAAATATCTATGTCTTTAAATTTTGTCTCCATTTTCATATATTTGTCACTTTGAGGCTAAATTAGCAAGGTTCATTTCAATTTAAAGTAACTTGGATAGGTTGTATGTGAATCCATTGTTTCTTTTTATTCAAGCAATTAAGTAAATGCTTTTATGAATTGTTAGGGTTTCTAAGTATATGTGAGTGAGATCATAAGAATGGGATTTAGGGTTAACAAAATATATATTTAATTGCAGGTCAATTGAATAGATCAAATTTTACTAATATGACTCTATGTAACAATGAAAAGGCATTGGTTATCAATTGAGATGTAAATTGAGGCAATCATTTACTTGCATAATTCACATTTGAATCAAATAAATTATCCAAAGTTTGTAACAAAGAATTACATGTTGGTCATTTATTTATTGTAATAATTGTTGAGTTTATAGTTGGCTTTTGTAAATCAACTATTAATTTCAATTTCAAGAAGATATTAGACCACTCTCTGCTATAAGAAATGGATAATAATTAAGGAAAATTAGTAAATAATAAAATCCCTAGGAGTACCCACCTTGGCCCTATAGAGCCTAAAGTGTAGTGTGCTTTACTAAGTTGGTCCAAATTTGAATAGGTTTTTGTTGAATATGGGAAATAGCTAACCCCTAGGCATCTAATTTTATTTTGTATCTTGGTGCTTTTTTAAGATCTAAAGTTTTAAAACACCAACAAAATAATGACTCTATTTGGGAGTTATGTAAAGAAATACATTATTTGAATTATTGTAGTCATGACACAATATATGATTACTCAAAAAGCCTCTAGTGAGAAGGTAAAAATAGGGTGGGAATGACACCCAAAAATCTTCACTACTATATTAATAAAGTGTATCCAATTAAGGTTACAATGTTTGATCATGAAACATGATCTACTTTGTGAAAGGTCTGCCCTGTTAAATGCTTACAAAGACTATTAGGTCTTAACCTATTAAAGGATTTCAACACTATATTAGAAGTGTGCCTGGGTAAAGGACTTCAACTCGCAATTAAGTAAGCACCTTTTTAGAGGATTTCAATTCATCTTGTTAGGACTAATCTATCAAGAGATTTAATTGATTCACTTGTTAGAATGTCTCAACATTGATCCTACAATTAGCACTTTGATGCTTGATGAAAGATCACCTCTATCTTGCTATGTACTTGATCCTTCTTGATCAGATGACTCTTTGCTATTCATTTTTTTGCTTCCTCTATTCTCCTTTCACTAATTCTACAATTCAATTCATACCATAATGCCTTGGTCACCTTAAATGTCCTTGTTTTCACATACAAGACTCTCCTTAATCATTTTTTCATTCCCTTTCTTGCACATATGAAGTTTTGGGTTCATCCTCCTTAAGAAGATCTAGGGGACTTAGGGTTAGGTATGAATCAACAATTGTGATTCATCCATATTGCTGCTTAAACCTTCCCTTTACCTGATTGGGTGCATATAATACATAGGGATTCTAACTTGAGATTCATCCTTATCACCAAAATATCATAATTCAATCTGTAAGTCCACTCAAAAATGGTTTACATAGTAGTTTGTACCAATACAAACAACTATGAAAAAATTATGTTACTTGGCATCTGAAGTCCTTGGTGTTTGAGACATACTATGACATCAATAATGTCACTTAACATCTAAATGACTTGGCATATACTACTTTCTCAACTCCTACATCACTTGATGTATACTATTTGCTCGACACTTGAGTGACTTAGCATATGAGTGACTTGATACTTGTTTACTTGACATGCTCTATCTTACGTGTTGTGCTCAACATATGTTACTTGTTCAACATGAACTAAGTAAATGACTTAAGTGTATATAAACTCACTTTTCAAAACCAATATAAGATTAACAAACTCCTCCTTTTACATGAGTGTCAAAAACACTTGGTCATACATCAATAATCTTATTCTTACGAGCATAACATGAACTCTTATTTGACTTCTATACAAAATTTCAAAATATCAAAATTTTGCAACATGACTTATACCTCAAAATATCATAACTCCCATTGAGTCATTTGATCTATTCTAGTATTTAGTATCTTACTCTCCATTTTCTTACTTTTCTATTTACTCTTACTCCCCCTTTTTGACACTGATGTCAATGGGTTATATTAGTATATTTGTCCAAAAAATATTTATGGACCTCAAGAATAATTTTAAGAGCTACATCCCAATTATCAGATGCTATCACCAAAGACTTAATTTAGATGGCTAGCTTGGTAGCAAGTTGTTCTAAGCCATCTAATGTAGAAATATTGGGGGTCTTTCTTTGTAAGTGTTTCTGCATAGCCTAGCTCCTTGTGTAGAATCTCCATGTGAGGAGTCAATGTAGACTAGATGCTAATCAGTTTAGCCCTTATGTTTGCTTCATCTACATGGTGTGTTACTAATTGACTTTAGGTCTGTAATAGGGTCCTGAAATGTTTCTCACTTTAAGTTGGAGTCATGGGAAATTTGGCTGCAGATGACTACATTTGACTTTCCAAGCTTAGGATGTGATTCCTTATCTCTTGTGTGAAGAGTGTAGGATTACACAATTTGGTATATAGAGAGAAAATGTTCTTTAGTAACTTCTTCATACTTTCTATCTTAGTTTCCAATGCAACTTGTGTTATTGCTATATCACTAGATATCTTCTCATTCACTTTGTTTTGAAACTTCTTCTCAGACCATTCTAATAATTTGGCATTAGTATCTAGGTCCATATTATTTATTCTTTTCACTAGGCTGGTTAATTCTTAAATGATTGGCTTTATTTGATTTGGAGTAGGTAGACTAAATGCATCTAAGAAAATGTCTTTGATCTCAATCAAAGCTTGCTTCTATCTATGCTCCCTTTTGAGTAGTTGTTAATGTTTCTTTCTTTCTAGGGCTTCTTGCAGTATGCCCATCTTCTCAATTGTTATTGCTGAATAATCAAACTTAGGAAAAAAAATTTCTTCATCTAGGTTAACATCTCCATAAAGAATTACCTCTTCTACCTTAGATGAGATAGGAATTGACACTGAGAATTGTAATGGTGTTGCATCTGTTCTTTGCCTTTGAAGAGTTTGACTAGAAGAAGTTCCTAATTTGGTAATGTTACTAGTGCTTGAATTTCTTCTAGCTCCTTCATCTTGGGTGTCACATTTTTCTCTTTAGTCTTGTCCTTTTCTACCTATTTGATTTCAGTTGCATCTTGAAATTGTGCTAGAGGTGTAGGTACATCTTCTTGACCTATTTGACTTGGTGTCCCATCATTGACTAGTGTTTCCACCTTATCTTCTCCAACTATCTCAACCTTGTCTTTTTAAAATTTTTGAACATTTTGTGAGACTAGAGTGCTGTCCATTGGTGTACTGATAGTGCATCCTATTGTCTACTTCATTTGATATACAACTAAGGGTTGTAAAGGTTGTACACTTGTGACTTGAGGAGCGATTGTAGGTGTGTCTTGGGTTTTCACTTCCTCCCCTACAGTCATAGATTATGATTTCTAAATTTCACCAACTCTTACCAATATAGGGTTGTCACATAATTTGGCCTGTGGATTGGACAAGTATTGTTTTCAAATATTCCACTATTAGGGGGTTAATGTTCTAATTAGTAGGATTAGAAACATCCTTTAATATGGCATTTGACATTTGTGTATCTTGTACACTTTGTTCTGGTTGTTGCTCTTCCTTAGCTATTGCCTGATCATCTATATTCATATCAATGCCTCCCTCAACTATACCATCTTCATTTTTATCCTCTTCATCATATTCTACCTCAATAGGTTCTTGTTCATCATATTTGATAATGGCTAGTCCATATTTAATCTTCCACATTTGTTTGGACTTCTTTACAACATCCTCTATGTTGTTCTGTACTATGCTAAATGTCCTATACTTGGGTACAAATCTTACAACATATTTCTTTATGGATTTAGACATTTGTGCCTTGATAAGTTTTGGAATAACTTGAGTGAGGGCTATTTCCCTAATTTTCTTCTCTATGTATAGACAATGGTGCCATTTTTGCTCAACTCTATCATATAAACTCTTAGGTATGGAGATAGAAATTTCTAGAGGAGATTTCTTAAGAGTAGCCATCATGCCATATATTGCCTCCTCTACTTGATTTTTCTCAATATTTCCAAGGTTATTAAATTTAATGTGAGAGAAACCTGACAAGTCAACATTGTTTCTAATGTTCTCACATAAATTATCTAGGTCTAAGGAGGGACTATGACTCACCACTTGGAATTGGTTATTGTCATCAAATTCAATCTTCTCCTCATCAGATTCAGCCTCAGCAACATACTTTTTTCTTGGTCTTTTATGTAATCCACCTTCCCACTCTTTAGGCTTGGCTATCTCTTTAGCCTTTTGTGTAGTGACTCTTGTACTAACCCTTGTGGTAGGTGCTATTGGTTTGGGTTGATTTGGTTTTGCAACCTTCTTTGGTTTTGTCACTACAGGTGTCTTTGCCTTTCTTTTCTTTTTATCAGTAGGATTAGATTCTTCCTCAACTTCTTCTTCCTCAGTAACTTTTTCAATTTTTGTCTCCTCTTCCTACTAATTGTCTCCTTGACCTTGTGTTAGAGCCAGTGGTGCTTGAGCCTATGTGTCTTCTTCTTCTTTTTAATCTTCTTCTTCTTCCTCTTCCTCGAATGCTTCAACAAATTTTTCTTTTAGTTTCTTCACCAAATTTTTCTTCTTCTTGATTGCAGAGGTAGTCTTCAACTCCATAGTGATTTTTGATTTGGCCAATTCATAGTTACCAAATGATTTGGCTTGTTTATCCACTTCTTTTGCAAGTAATGCTATGATATCTACAAAGGCCTCATCAACATTTATCTTATAACCTAATGGCCTTAGCCATCTCACTCTAGGAATTTTTGCTTGAACATATGTATGATTAGTGTCAACTAGGAAGAAAACACCATCATAATGTTTCTCCACTAGTGAGACTAGTATCCTTAATCTCCTCTTCATAGATTGTTTAAAATCTTCAAAATAACTAGTCAAATTACTGACTCAAAGTTATTGCCTAGTTGTTCAATGAATTCTCCTATCTATACTGCATTTGATCTATTTGTCTTCCATGTAACCTTGCCGAAAGTAGGAAATTTTTTTTTCACATAGAAGAAAATACATGCCAAAATAGATCCAAATTTGCACTGAACACTCTTTGTTTTCCTTCTTGCACCTAGGTTTTTAATGAATTACTGCAACTATAACTCAACAAGATCATAAGTATGATCTTTCTTCACAATTTTGTAGCCCATGTACACTAAAATTCAAGGTACACTATTTAATCTACTTGACTAATAAAAATCATGTGCAATTACCCTCACTGCAAAAGCTATCAAGGGATCTGTGATTATATCAATGGTCATAACCCTTTTGTTCCATACAACTCCTATGTTCTTTTCAATAACTTCATTTGACTCACTTCTCATAGTTTTTGGTTGATCTAGGGTTGGATACCCTATTACCCTATGAACAATTTTCTTTGTAATTTTAACCAGACCAATCTCCAACCATACTAAGCTGTCATGTATTCTACTCAAGACAATCTTAATCTAGTTAGTTTTGAAGACATTCAAAAAATCTAGGGCACGAATTAACCCTTTCCTTTAAACAATGTTGTATTCTTCCTTCAATACTTTATTTTCACATAATCTTCCATATTCTTCTCTAATTTCCATGTCACCTATACTTCCAATCTTGCAATTATAAAAATTCCTGACATCTTGTATCATTATGATTCATGGTGGTATCATAGATAATGCACCAGAGGGATCTTGCTTATATGCTATGTTTGGAATGGCCTTGAAAATAGGTTGTTTAATCTTGTTACTAATTAGCTAAACATTTAAAACTTCTTTTCCCTCAACACCTTTCACTTACAAAGAACTAGATACCATCACATAAATTTAGTGTTTACAAAATTTACAATTGCGTAACTCAACACCTAATAAATACCTTGTAAATCAAGTGAAATGGTGTCGAATAGCCATTCAAATCTCCTGCAAATACTTAGATAAAATTCTTCAGATCACCTTTAGGTCTTTGACTTTTTTCTCAATTTCAAATGATCATAAATAAGTAGAAATTGATCATATAGCCCCTAAAACACCACAATTAATGCTAAGTGCTTACACATCTATAAGCTTGACATCAACTGATTTTTGGCTCACTCAACATCCACATGTCTTTCCATTCACTTGGAAATAATTATGAGCTTGCCCTCAACTAACCAATTCCATTATCTTGGCATACACTAATATTTCACTTGAGAACCATAAGAAAATTTTCATGCTTGACAGTAACATGAAAAAGCTGATAGGCATTTAAAGATTTTTTCTTGATTTCTAATAACACTTTGCATCTTTATTCATGCATATGTAATCTTGTTAGAATTAGATCCTTAGAACTAATGTATGAGATTACTTTTAAATATTAGTCCCACATACCTCTTAATTTCTTAGTTTGATGAGGTATGATCACCTGACCCATTGGGTGAAGTGCTCCCATTTATACTTGATGTTCTGCAATCCTCCTTTCTCTTCCATGTCTTGTTCATCTCATTTCTAATATTTTCATTATCTGCCTTGCCTTTTCCATTGTTGAACTCACAACTTGGTGCCTTTGACCTTGTTGGACAATATCTGCTGATGTAACCAGTCTTCAAATGGCTAAAACATGTGGCTTGACTTGACCACCTTTTGTAATCATTCCTAAAATGTGTTCTAATATAGTTCTCAGGAACATGTCCATAATCTTGACAATAGTGACAACTATACCTTGTACTATAATCCCAGTTGTAAGAGTTGCTATTGCTCTTTACCTTTGTTTTCTTATTTGAAGACCACATGGGTTTAGATCTACACTCAAAATCTCTATGACCATACTTCTA
Source organism: Cupressus sempervirens (assembly GCA_028749045.1). Taxonomy (NCBI): domain Eukaryota; kingdom Viridiplantae; phylum Streptophyta; class Pinopsida; order Cupressales; family Cupressaceae; genus Cupressus; species Cupressus sempervirens. The sequence continues at coordinate 733,858,317 of CM053786.1, forward strand.
ACACTTATAACAGTATCCTTCAAATCTTTGAGTGTGCATGGTCTTGGTTCTACATTTATGTGCTTGATGACCTTTTTTGTTGCACTTATGGCAGTGACCCATGCTCTTCTGCTCAACATTTTGATTTATAGTCTTACTCCTACTCACATTAGTAGTATGTCCTTTCTTACCACAATTATGACAAGTAGGTTTTGAGTTCTTACCCTTTTTATTTCTTTCTTCAACACTTTTCAATGATTCTCCTTCTTCAATGCTTGTGTATCCCAGTCCAGATGTATCATTGTTAGATCTAGGAGAGCTCATCAATTGTTCAAAGTACTTGATAATTCACTTAGTTTATTAAAACTTTCCACAAACTCCTTTTCCCTTTTCAAATCATTGCTCAAATATTCATTCTACAACTTTAGTGTTGTTATCTCAATGTCCTTGGCATTTATTTCATGATTTGCAATCATCATTTGACCCAAAATTTCCAATTACATGTTATAAATCATAGTTACCTTTAATGATTTCTTTTCTAGTCTACTAGTCAAAACTCTTTTGTCATCTTCAACCATGGCTTTGTCTTCCATAGCTTTCTTTTTCTGTTCGATCACCTTACATAGTAATATGGCTTGTGATTCTTAATCAATCATGAGATTTTTGATCTCTTTAGCTAGAGTTCTATTCTTTTTGATTAGATCTATAATTGTTGCATCAAATTCATTGGAATGTCCACTTGAAAATGGCTTAGTAGCGTCCATCTCTTGGTATTGTATGTCATTATCCTTAATGGCAATTTCCTTCCTTCTCTTCAATGATTTCTTTAGATCATCTCTTGCTTCATTCAATTGATGTAGAATAAGTTGTATTTTAATTCCTTGATTCTCAATATCTTTCCCAATTCTAAGATCTTTGCTCAAAGCTATTAGGCTTCACTTTCAAAGAACACAAGCTTTGATACCAAATTTTGGAAATTACAATAAGAAAATTAAACTTTTGAGGGAGGGGGGTGAATCGGCGCTTTAAGCTTTGACCCATAAAATATTCACCATACATCCGTCTCACATATTCAATAAGTGAATTGAAATACCATGTAAAACATATACATCTAAAGAATTTAAGAATTCACACATTCATGACACAATATATGATTACCAAGCAGACCTCTAGTGAGAAGGTAAAATTGGAGTGAGAATGATACCCACAAATCTTCACTATTGTATTAATAAAGTGTATCCAATTAAGGTTACAATGTTTGATCATGAAACATGATCTACACTATGAAAGGTTTGACCTATTAAAGGATTAAAAATTCTATTAAGTTTTATCCTATTAAAGGAATTCAACATTTTGTTAGAAGTGTGCCTTCTTAAAGGACTTCAACTCACAATTAAGCAAGCACCTTGTTAGAGGATTTGAATTTAGCTTGTTAGGACTACTCTATCAAGAGATTTAATTGATTCACCTGTTAGAATGTCTCAAAATTGATCCTACAATTAGCATAGTGATCCTTGATGACATATCACCTATATCCTACTATGTACTTGATCCTTCTTGATCAGATGATTCTTTGCTATTCACTATTTCCACCCTCTATTCTCCTTTAACTGATTCTATCATTCAATTCAAATCATAATGCCTTGGACACCATGAATGTCCTAGTTTTTGCATGCAAGACTCTCCTTAATCATTTATTCATTCCCTTTCTTGCACATATGAAGTTTTGGATTCATCCTCCTTAAGAAGATCTAGGTGACTTAGGGTTAGGTATGAATCAACGATTGTGATTCATCCATATTGCTGCTTAAACATTCCCTTTACTTGATTGGGTGCATGTAATACAGATGGATTTTGAATTGAGATTCATTCTTATCACCAAAATATCATAATGCAATCCTTAAGTTGTCTCAAAAAATGGTTTGCATATTAGTTTGTGCCAATACAAACAATTATGACAAAACTGTGTTATTTAGCATTTGAAGTGCCTAGTGCTCGACACATAGTGTGACTTCAATGCTGTCATTTGACATCTAAATGACTCAACATATACTGCTTTCTCATCTTTTGCATCACTTGACATATACTATCTACTCAAAACTTGAGTGACTCAGTATATGAGTGACTCAACACTCGCTATTTACTCAACACGAACTAAGTAAATGAATTTAGTGTATAGAAACTCACTTTTCAAAATCAATCTGAGATTAACAAGAGTTACTTGACCCCAAAGTGTATAGTATTAAAGTTCTTCAGTATTGGTCCTTGTGTTAGATTTGTTTTTAAGAGTTTACCTTTCCTGTGACATTTTTCCTATTTCCAAGCCATTTTAAAAGTATTTTTTGTTGGAAATAATAATGTGAAAGTTAAATCTAAGATGGGGGGATGGGGTTAATCAAAAATTCAAAACTTTAACCATAAAACATTCACTACACATCGATTTCATAATTTAGCATGTAAACTAAACTAGCTAACTACACATTTGCATTCATAGCTTGAAACAAATAACACATGACACAATAAATTTTTTAACTAGAAACCCTCTAATGAGAAGGTAAAAATAGTGTGGGGATGACATCTAGAAATCTTTACTACTACAGCTATAAAGTATAGCCAATTATGGTTATAATGAGTTTGACCATAAACTATGATCTACCTTATTAGGGTTCTGCCTTGTTAAAGTGTTGATTTAAATAAGTATTTACTATTTACACTTTACTTAAGTTTACTTAGGATAATGCATTTTTATATTAGTTTTCATGTAGACACCTAGGAGTTTACATAATCATTTGAGTTGTCATGTAGACAACACTGTATTTTGCACTCCAATTGAGCACATGTTGTCTACTACATCTCTTTATGAGAAACACCTTTGTATTCTTATCCTCTCATTGTTGCACATAGATTCATGCACAATGGAGGATAATCCACTCTTGGTGGAAATGTACTTAGTTGTAATGATTATCTCTTTGTTGACTCCTAGTCATTCTAGTTGCCTTTATATACAAGCACGTCTAATGTGTATTCATCTGACATCCATTATCATTTTGATCATTATTGAGATTCTCATTTGATCACTATTTATCTCTCTTGTGCTATCTACTGAGTTTCTTGATCTTAGCATTGAATTATTGGCCTTAGGAAAATTCTTACATGGCATTAGAGCCATGGGAGCTTCATTGCATAGCCATTGGAGAACTTCATTTTGCTTCATTTTGGAGGGTGACGATTTAGATTCGAGATATCTGTAGTTATTGGGAGTGTCTTGAGAAAGATATGACCTCACCATTTTGTCTAGGTGGATGTTTCCATAAATTTTGACTATAAATTTTCCCATCTAAGGAAAAATTCAAAATTGTGGTAATTTCTTTTTGCAAATTGGACTTGGAGGCTCGATTTTATAATTTGGAAGATTACATTGCACTATGGTAACTTGATTTACAAAATTGGAGCAAACTTGAGCTTAGTCCATTCAAAATGAGCTTGAACATAGTGACAAGTCAATCGTTGGAAACAAATCTACATTTTGTGAGATTCATGACATCTAAGACAAACACTTCACAGCTTGCTAGCGGCCCAATTAGATATTCGTGAAGCACCCAATTAAGTGGAGGCTTTTCCCAAATAGGTAACTCCTAGTAGATTGTGGTCAATGCAAAATTCTAACATTAAACACAATTTGCATTCCTTTATTGTTATCACAACAAATGTGAGCATTGTCTTTGCAAGCAATCCGATATGACCTACAATGATCGCCATTGTCACCCAAGCTCACTGCCATAGCTCTCATATTTTTTTTAGGCCTAATCATTGGCTCTAGATTTAGCATGATAGACTTGGAGCCTGACCACACTATCATACCCGATGCATGCCATCCAAGGATTAGTCACTTCTTTGCTAGCACACATTGGACATTGTCAATCTACTCTCGTAGTGACTCCATAGTAAATGAGAAGACCATGTTCAAGCAAATAAATTTGGTGGGAATTGACCCATCCTTGCACAGATCTAGTTTTACTTAGTGTGAAAAATATCTATCATCCAGAGATCTGACCTTGTTTTCTTTTATCTTCATTGGGTGATTAGACACAATAATTCTCGAGTTCACCCAGACATTGACATCCTTATGTTTGAATCCAAGAACACTACATAAAACCTAAGCTCATTCATGGGCATTGAGTTCAAGATCTGATAGTTACAGGGCTCCTTCTACATTCAATGACATCAACACTAGTTTGTCAGAGATCTTGACATTGTGCAATCGCCACGTGACTCTAATCTGCCCTTAGTCTAAACCTCTCCTCAATTGTGACCGGTCTCAGCAGCATCGAGCACCCAAATTCAACATGTAAACATAGATCCACTTCTCCCTTCAAGAAATTCTAGTCATAATCAGTGGTGGAATCTTGATCAGTTAATCTATTAGTACCCATTGTTCTAGTAATTTTTAATTAATATTGCATTTCTGTGGATTTGTTTGAAGGATAAATTTGATGCTAGTTTGAGGGTACTTGGTGGTTCTTTTATTTTTTTGCCTTGACAAGACCCAAACCATCAAATTTAGGCTCAATTTTTGCTGATGTTAGAAAGCATTTGAGAATCAGATCCCTCTCCAGATTGATTTTTAGTTTGGTAGTCTAACTTTGTAGGGCCATAAGTCACTCATTCAAACTCCAAATCAGGCATAATTTTTTTAAATTTTGGGTAGAATCTCTTAAATATTTTAGTGGTGCAGTTATTTTCTAGTTTTGGTGAATAGATTTTTTAGAATGGGAAGATTTTGGTGACTATACTTGTTCAATCCCACATTTTGCAACTTGAGAGGCTTCATTCAGACTCATACAAAGACATTTTTAGGTGCTATTTTTTTTGAAAGTGCATATTTTTTCATCTACTTTCCAAATTTGGTATCAAAATGGAGAAACTATAAGTAGATATTGTACTTCTAGAATTTGGTTATTTTTTGACTTATTTTAGCACTAGTACTTGTTTAGATCCTTGAGAGATTTAATGTCTTATGTATTTGAGTCTATTATAGCTTCATCTTTTTTGTTGTAATCATCAAAATTAGAAGTCCACTTTTGTGCATTTTGACAAGTGGCCAATTGTAAATGCACTACATAAAAAGTGCCACAAGCATCATTTTTGGGGTGGGGGCTATTTGATTGAGTGAATAGGGGGGTGTGTCTTGTGTTCTTCTGTCTTCTTGATATTGTGCTCTTTATTTTGCATTATGGGTTCTTTTTCTAAGTTAACACCACATAATTATGCTACTTGGAAAGAAAAGATAAAGGAACTATTAATTGAAAAAGGTTTACTTCGTTATGTAACTGGTGCAACAAAGAAATTGGATGATGATGCTAATGACTCTCATAAAGAAGACTGGGCATCAAAACAAGAAATGGCCTTATGAACCTTGCTAAAGAATATCTCAGATCCTATCAAATATCACATTAGAAACATTACCAATCCAATAGAAGTTTGGAATAAACTTGAAGCATTGTATGGGATAGTAGATGAAGATATGGTCTACACCATTGAGGACAATCTTCTCAAATTGGATCTTAGGAATTTTGACACCAAAAAAGATTTTCTTACCCAAGTAGACATATACAGGGAACAACTTAAGGATTGTGGTGAACCCATCAAGGATGGAAAGTTGATCAAACATGTGATGAATCATCTTCCTCTTGAATATGTGGCTTTTATTTCAAATTATAATACTCACAAGTTAACAATGGAAAATGCCTTCACTAAGCCTTCATTTGAGTCATTTTTAGGAATGTTGGTCTTAAAACATGAAAAGCTAGTGAGTATGCGAATTCTCCAGTCTTCCAAGTCCAAAGCCTTGGTAGCTAATAAAGGGAATCAAAGTGGTAAAAATTCCAACAAGAAGCAAAAGCAATGGAAGGATAAGCCACAAGATGAAAAACAACAATCTTCCTCTATACATCAATCTACCTCCTTGCATCAATCTTCCTCCACACAACAATTTTCCTCACAACAAGGCAAGTCTTTTTCCAAAAATAATAATAAGGGGAATAACTTCAACAAAAGGGAGAAGAAAAGTTGTTCCTATTGTAAGAAGAATGGTCATAATGAACATGAGTGTAAGGGTAAGAAAATTGATGAATTGCTAAACATAATGAGGAAACATAAAATTAATGTGCCAAATGCCTTTATGGGTAAGGTATCTTCATCCACTTCAAAAGGTAAGAGACAAGCTTTGGTAGCAAGTACAAATAATTCTAAGAATGGGTTGTTAATTTAGGAGTTACACATCATATGGGTGCTTCAAGGGAGCATTTTTCCTCTTTGAAGCCATCACATGTACCTTACATCTATGTGGGAAATGACACAAAAGTGGAAGTTGAAGGAAAAGGGAATGTTGAGTTGGACAATGGAGTTTTCAAGGATTTTCTTCATGTTCCCAACCTTAGCACCAACCTCCTTTCAATCTACCAAATAAATCACTATGGATGTGGCAAAAAAGTGGAGTTCCTTCTTGATTTAGTTGTGGTGGAAAATCTAAAGGATGATTCTATGGTGGAAATTGGAAAGGCTAATCATGATACAATACTTTATTCTTTTTCTCATTTTGTGCCTAAGTTCACTTCCCTTGCCTTTTTGACCTACTCAAATTCACAAAGTAAACTATGTAATGAAAGGTTTGGAAATCTCAATTATCACTACCTTCAATAACTTTACAACAAGGATATGGTCATAGGTCTACCTCAAGTCAAGTATTTAGAGGATGTATGTATAGGTTGTGAAGCAAGCAAGCATCCCAAAGAGAAGTTTGACAAGGGAAAGTCTTGGAGAGTGACTATTGTTCTCAAATTGGTTCATAGTGATGTAGTTGGCCCATTTCTAGTGCCATCATTTGGAAAGGCTCGCTATGTTCTCACCTTCATTGATAACTTTTTACACTACACTTGGGTCTTCTTTCTTTCTCACAAGCATGAAGTGTTTGATAAGTTTATCACCTTTAAAACTCAAGTTGAGAAACAATTAGGGAAAGCCATCAAGATTCTTCGAATAGATAATGGAAGAGAGTATGTGAACTCAAGGATTATAGAATTTTTTACTCATGAGGGTATTGATCTTCTACATTTATTTTCATACACTCCACAAAAAAATGGTGTTTCTAAAAGGAAGAATAGAACCCTTAAGGAAATGACCACTTGTATGCTACAACATAAGTCTCTAGATCAAGTTTTTTTGGGTAGAATCTATGTGTTGTGCCAATTACATTCAAAACAGAAGTCCTCATAAGGCCTTAGATGGAATTACACCTTTTGAGGCTTGGTGTGGAAGAAAACCAAGTGTAAAAAACTTTAATGTTTTTGGTTGTGTAGCATGGGCAAGGATACCTCCACAAAAAATAAAGGCATTGGAACCTCAAATTAAACCTTGTATATTTGTTAGATATCTTGACCATCTTAAGGCATACAAACTCATGGATCTAAAGACACATGAAATTTTATTTGAGAGTAGTGTTCACTTTGAAGAAACTTGTCCAAGTTTGGCTCCATAAACTCCTCTTTCCTCCTTCATGGAAAGTGATGATAGTGACTCGGGAGATGATATTCCTTCAAATTTGACTTGCAAGACACCAACTTTGTAGGGTTCACAAATAGTTGAGGATATTCCTTCTTCTTCTTCCACTAGACCTCATTGGGCACAATAAACACTTGATTCAATAGGTCCATTGGTGGGGAATCCTTTAGATACTAGGAGGACAAGGACACAACACAAATCATTTCCACATGCATATATTGCCATTTCTTTTGATCCATAGTCATTTAAGAAAGCATCAGGGGTTCTTGAATGGGACAAGTCCATGGAGGAAGAATATAAATATTTAATGAAAAACAACACTTGGGACTTAGTTCCTCTTCCTAAGGGAAGAAAGTTGGTTCACTGTAAGTGGATCTGTTAGACCAAGTTTGCAGTGGATAGAAGTGTGGATAAGTATAAGGCTAGACTTGTTGTCAAAGGTTTCTCATAGGTTCTTGGTATTGACTATATTGAGACCTTTGCACTAGTAGCTAAGATGAACTCCATTCATTTGACACTTGCTATTGCTACAACTCATGGTTGGGTTGTACATCAAATGGATGTGAAGAGTGCTTTCCTCAATGGGGATCTTCTTGAAGAGATCTATATGGAGCAACCTCAGGGATTCATACAAGATTCTACGATGGTTTGTAGGTTGAGGAAGTCTATCTATGGTTTTAAGTAGGCTCCTAGGGTTTGGTATGCTAAGATGGATTCCTTCCTATTCTTATCAGGATTCACTAGGTGTCATTCAGATTCGAATATCTACATTCTTTGGAAGGATAACTCACACTTGATACTCGTGCTTTGTGTAGATGACTTGTTCATTACAGGAAGTACTTCATCCATAGTTGCTAGTGTCAAGATTTATTTTCAAGATGGATTTGCTATGTCAAACTTAGGTTTACTTCATTATTTCCTTGGTATTGAGATCACATAGTCTTCAACTGGGATCACACTTTCTCAACCCAAGTATGATCCTGATTTACTTTCTCACTTTTGCATGAGCGATTGTAAGCTTGCACCTATTCTTTTTCTTTTAGGTTTTATGTTAGAGGCCAAGTGTTCCACTTCACTTGTTGATGCTACATTGTATAGATAGTTGGTTGGGAGTCTCATTTACTTGACACATACACACCTTGACATAGCTTTTGCAGTCGGCAAGGTTTCTCACTTCATGCAAAAGCCACATGAGCTTTATTGGAAGGCTGCCAAATGCATCTTGCACTACATACAAGGTACACATACACATGGGATATACTATGCAACAAGTACTAGACTTCAGTTGGTTGGATATATAGACTCAAAACATGTAAGAGATCTTGATTCATGCAAGTCTACTTCAAGTTACATGTTTCATCTTAGTTTTGACCCCATTTGTTGGCAGAGTAAGAAGAAAAATACTATTGCTCTTTCTTTGACTGAGGCTGAGTATCGAGGGATTGTTACTACAGCTACATAGGCTATATGGCTATGACATATCCTAAAGGAATTTGGGTTCAACTTTCCATAGTCTACAGTCATTTATTGTGACAATTATAGTGTTATTGAGATCTCAAAACATCCAGTTCAACATCAACAGACCAAACACATTAAGGTTCATATGCACTTCATCAAAGAGTTGATACATGATCAAGTCATTGAGTTGAAGTATTGTCTTACAATAGAGTAGGTTGTAGATATCTTCACCAAACCCTTCATTGAGGTCAAGTATATCCATTTGCAAGATCTCTTAGGGGTGCATGATATTTTAGTAAGAGGAGTCACTTGACTTCTATCTTCTTTCTTATGGGAGGGATCTTTCCTCACATGAGGTCTTCTTCTCTCTCATTTTCTTTTATTGTACTTATCTCTCTTTTTGGAGGGGGTTTTTCCCATGTGATTTTCCCTCTTACTCTGCTTTATGAGAGATTACATTGCATTTTTTTTTGCACTTTTAGTTTGTGCATGGGTACCTAACATGTCCTAGTAGCTGGGACCTATCATGCATTTTTATCTAGCTTTTTTGAGCTTAAGTGCATTCCCTTAAGTTTCACTTAAGGGGGGCGTTGGTGTAAATAAGTATTTACTATTTACACTTTACTTAAGTTTACTTAGGGTAATGAATTTTTATATTAGTTATCATGTAGACACCTAGGAGATTACATAATCATATGAGTTGTCATATAGACAACACTATATTTTACACTCCAATTGAGCACATGTTGTCTACTACATCTCTTTACAAGATACACTTTTGTATTCTTATCCTCTCATTATTGCACGTCTTGGAAATATTCAAGACTATGCTAAGCTATTGAGAGGGGAGGGGTGAATAAATAACTTGTAAAAATTTACCAATTTCAATTCCTAATCCACTAAATCAATCAACACTTAATTCATCACATCTGATCTAATTGCATGAATGAGAAACTAAAAATATGAAAACATCCATAACTCTTGAACACAAAGATTTGGTAACCTAGAAACCTTCCAAATATAAAGTAAAATTGGGGTGGGGATGGTACCCACAAAGTTTAGTACTACAACATAAAGTTGGCCTGTTAAGGCTTACATTGATCACTTTTGATGATCTACCTTGTTAGGAGAAAATAGGATTGCTAGGTCCACCTTGTAAGAAGATTTACAAGCATAAAATGAAGTATGCACTCGGTAAAGAGATTTATAAAAGACTGTTAGGTCTACCTTGTTAAAATATTTTGACTGGTTCACCTGTTAGGATGAAGTAGTAGATCTTTGATTTGCAATTGAGTTTGTTGATAGAGATTCCTTAGTGTACTAATCACCTTTCTGTGATAGATGTGTCTCTACTGCTCCTTATACTGTTATGGCCTTCACAATTTTCTCTTTATTTTCTACATTCATAACTTGAAGTTTTCACATCCACTTTCACATTACAATACATATGGTCACATTGATATGGTACAATAAATTACATATATATACCAATTAAATTAAAAAATATCAAAGTCAGCCATGATACAAGTTAACACAATTATTGCAAAGTTAGCCCATTTGAAGATACTCAAGTTCTAAAGACTGATTTAGTGAGGTTTTGATACTCGACATCCACTGTCAATACTCAACATCATCATGCACTTGGTAGACATAGAAGCTTGATCCATACTAATCACTTTCAAGTAGTCTTGAACTCAGTTTGCACTAGTGAGTCAATAGATATTGTGTAACTTAGCAAACACTAAATCACTTAGTTAGCATAAAGTAGCTTGGTTAACAGTGGCTTTGTATCACATGAACTGTGAACTCGGTAGACATTGCAATGCTTGGTAACCACTAATAAACTTGGTGTATACTAAAATGTATAGTTTGAACTGCTAGACTTCACACTGACTAAATCTGCTCAGTAACCACTGGGATTAGTCTAAAAGACTTAGTAGTAATTGTAGAGCTCGATGGCTACTGAATTACATGGAAAACACTATAAAATTTTCAATGAGATTGGTAGCTATACAAAATCTAAATAAGTGTGTGTCACTAATAACAAACTTGACTGATATGTCAATAATCTCCCCCTTTGGTATTAGTGACAAAAACACTTATTAGCCCAAAATTGAATACCTTGTATTCATCACCATGTGATACTAGCTTGGTATATTTTTTAGATTTTTCAAAATTGATCTTTGGAAGTATATATAGTAGACTATACATTGTTTTCTCTATACAACATGTCTTACTAAAACAAGTTCTTCACCATAGCATATTTCTCCCCCATACTATGTGTCTCTCTATATATTGCTTTCCTTCAATATAAATTTTCTCCTATGTACATGTAACATTTCTCCAATGTAACTTTTCTCCCCCTTTTATACAGTAATGCCAAAGATTTTATTTTAACTTATTTACATAGAGACACCAAAATGAGATAAGAATTCAGAATGTACCTTGAGAGTGATTGCCAAGGTTTTATCCATATTTTCTTGCAAGACCTTGCATGTATGAATTACAATTTGCACCTCTACTAATAGTTCAATCATGTGGTCCACATCAGAGAAGTTTTTATCATGGATTAGAGTCTTTGAATATATAATATGTTTCTACATAGCATCCATGATTGGAAGGGTCATATTTTGTATGTCAATCAATGTTGAGTGGATCCTTGCTTCTTCTCTTAGCAATTCAACTTGTATGTCTGACAAAAATATGATCTTCTTTAGAGCTTGAAATAGGGTCAAGTTTTAGCTATTGAGCATTTTCTTTAAGATCTATATCAATTTTGGATAATTTGTCCTTTATTTCCTTTGTATACTCTGGGACATCACATAGTTTCCCAAAAAGTGATGACACATTTGAACAGGATGCCTCAAGATTGACCAAAATTGTTGAAAGCTCAACTTGATATATGGCTATTTGTTGAGAAATGTTCTCAAGGAATTTATTGTTAAATTTCTTTTCAGCCTATTCAATTAGCTTTTCTTGACCATCAGTGTCTTAATTGAATTTTTGGATTGCTTCTCCTAGTTGATACAAAATAGGTTGAGAAGAATCAACCTCAATTCCTATTGCTTTGATCAAAATATTCTTCGCATCATTAATTATCTTATACTCTCTATCTCTTTCCTCTCTTAATCTTTGTTGTTTGGCCTTTTTCTAGAGGAGTTCACCAAATATGTGCATTTGGTCTGTAGAAACATTGTAAATATCCCATTTGGGAATTACTATTTCCTCATCTAAATCTATGTCTTCCTCTATCTCAGATCCTTTCCCTAAAAATTTTGTACTCGATTGAACCTTAGGCTCAATAGTCCTTGCACTTATTGCTTTTGTATCTAGAATGGAAACAATAGTAGACATACTTGGACTTGCAGTAAAAAATGATACTATACTAACTGATGGAATACTTACATAAATACTTGAAGTATCCAAAATTGATGAAGTCAAAATTGTAGAATCCAAAACTAAAGTATACAAAACTGGAGAGCTTAACACAGATGTACTCAAAATTGGAGAAGTAAAGACTGAAGAACTCAACTTAGTAGATGAAGTAGGAGTTTACAACTTAGTGGATGAAGTGGAAGTCACTTCTATCAATGATATGCTGGGCTAAGTTGGGGCAAAGAGTGATTGGACATTTGATATATTAGTACTAGTCACAACCAAACTTGCTAAAGATATCTCCATACTTGATGTAGTCAATGGTTTTCTCAAGGAGTGAGGAAGTGAGGCAATAAACGCTAGTGCAACTATCTTGACTAGGTTAGTCTCCTAATCATCTTGTTTTTCTTCCTCAACAACTTCTGGACCTTGATCCTCTTCATCTTCTTCATTATCAAAGTGAATCACTTCTTTAACATTTTCTTCCTCATATTTCTCCTTATCTCCTTCTTCATCATCATCCTTTACATCAAATGGAAATTCACTTGGTTTACGAATATGATAAATATTTTTTCCGAGTGTTTGTAGCATTTCTAACAACATGCTCTATGTCCTTGATCAAAACCAAACAAGTATTAAACCTTAGAGTTAGTTTTTCTTCATTTTTCTTTAAGGACTCTTTCACCTCAACATCTAATATGCTTGGTAGTAACTACCTTAGTGCTTTTGCATATATGTCTTTGACTATTTGCATAGCAAAATCCCATCTTGGCTTTGTCTTCTGTAGTAATTCATTGGAGACCTGAGAAGTGATCTGGTTTGGTGAGTACTTCCACTTACACATTTTGTTTAGCACCAGTTCTTCAACTTGCATCTGCTCTTCCTCACTCCTGATCTCATATTTCAAAGATTTAATTTTTTTTATTCCTACTCCTTCTTCCAATTGCTTCAACCTATCTTGGAAGGTGGGTGGAGGTTTTCTGAATACAATGCCACTTCCTTTCTTTTGTGACCTCCCTGTGAAGACTGTAGTGGATGACTTTGTAGGCTTGGTGATGATCACCTTGCCCTTTTTCTTCAAAGGTTCTTCTTTTTTTTTAGATTCTTCCTCATCCTCTACTTTTTCCATATCCTCACCTTTTCCCTCAATTAACAAGAGCAGTGCACTTGATTTCAGCTTTACTATCCTTCTCTTCCCTTTGTTAACCGCCTATGGGAGCTTTATTTGTAGCTCAATTATGGCCTTAGCTTCATCATAAGTTCCAAATAAAGGGGCCTTGAGATCACCAAGTTCATTGACAAAGGCTTCAAATATGTCCTTTGTCTCATCAATATTCACCTCATAGCCAAGAAGTTTTATCCATATAATTCTAGGCTTAACTGCCTAGATATATAACTTGTAACTATCCACCATGAAGCATACATCATACTTGTAGTCTTCAACTAACTTCTTTGGAATCTTGAACCTATTGTTCATTTTCTCTTTGAATACATTGAAGTAGTTTTCCATGATGCTACCATAGTTCTCACCCATTTCTGTAATATATTTATTTATCTGGTAAAGTATAGGGACATCTTTTCTCTAGACTACAATTCCTTTAGAATTGAAGAACTTCTGGACATAAAATAATAGATAGGTTAACAGTGAACCAAATTTGCATGGGTTTTTCTTTGATGTTCTAATAATTTCCATATTTTAATTGAATTGCATCAACAATAGGTTTGCAAGGTCATAAGACAAGTTGTTCTTAACCACCTTATATGCCAAATCCACAACTTCAGATGACACACTGTTAAGATAGCTTGAACCATATATTTTATGCACAATAATATGAATTCCAAATTTCAATTCTACATCTGTAACACTACTTATTTTTATACCTCTACCATCCCACTCAGCTAGGATTTTCTTCTACAAATCTGCCTGACCTAGGGTTTTAGTTGTTTTGGCTTTGGCTAGCATGGAGAGGCTAGTGATTCGACGAATCATCTTCTTTGTTATCAAAATTTTTTTCTCTAACCACAACTATCTATTATACACCTAGCTAAGGATAAACCTAATCCATTTAATTTGAAATTCTTGGGGCATAAGGGGAATATGTGTCAATCCTTTTTCTTCCAGATGTCGATGCTCAGGTTTTAGGGTTCCATCAACACATAACTGAGCTAGGGCATCATCCATCTCTAGAGTACCAATTTCTTGAATAGAACATTTAAAATGAGTATGAATGTTGTTAATAAAAAGTAACTTAGGAGGGATTTGGGATTGAGCTCTGCTTGGGTCTAGTGTTTCAAAAACTGCGGATGTGAGCTTGAAATTTGATGCTTTCCATTCAACTGCTCAAACCAACATGTCAGACCCTTTCTTGACCTTGATGCTACTGGATGCCATTTTCACTTGGTAGATTGAGAGAATTTTGAATTTTTTTTGTAGGAAATTCACTCAAGTCACTTTGATTGCACAAAAAATAGCTCATTGCAATAGCACTTGAAAATTCACGATGAGAGATGAATTTGATTCCATGCCTTTTGCTAAAACTTCACCATTAATACTCGGTACAGAGGTAGATAAGTTTACATACTATCATCCACTACATAGCATTGATTACTTAGTGACATTTCCATGATTTGGTAACCGTAAGTGCCTTTGTTACTCTTGACCTTTCTTGGTAGAGTCTATGGCCAAACCTTACTCGGTAGAGGAGGTAGCTCGGTAATAACTAATACTGATCTTGCTTAGTGATCCCTTTTTATTTTGTATGTAGATTTGGATCTTTGTCACCTTTCAACTAGAACTAATTTAGATGTCTTCTTTGATAGCTTGGTTCTAGTTCTTCCTTGAGAACTTAATTAGAAATGGTAGACTCACCCAATTCTTGAGTGACTTGACCATCATTGCTTGGTCTAATATCCTCGGTAGATTTAGGAATCCATTGCTGTCTCATTTACTTTCAGACATTGTTAGCCTTTGCTATCTTCTCATCTTTAATTCTACCAGTATTCATATAATTCTTGGCAAGATGACCAAGTTTTGTACAAATGAAACATCTTTTAGTATTTTCCTTATATGATGTTTAACACAATTCATACCAATGTGTCCAAATGATCCACAGTAATGACATCTATACCAAGTATTGTAGTCCCAACCAAATATTACTTTCACAATTCATTCTACAAGATTCAGTGTCTTTGTTTTGCATTCTAATGCCTTGTGACCATGTTTCTTACAATTATGATAGTTTCCTTCAAATCTTGGTTTCTCTTTGCATTCATTAGCCTTGTGTCCATGCTGATTGCAATTGTAGCATTTTTCATTGAATTTTGCTTTTCCATTGCTCCAACATTTGTTTGATGTATGACCTATCTTCCCACAGTGATTGCAAGTAGGTCTTTGAT
The DNA here is from genome assembly GCA_028749045.1 of Cupressus sempervirens. Lineage (NCBI taxonomy): Eukaryota > Viridiplantae > Streptophyta > Pinopsida > Cupressales > Cupressaceae > Cupressus > Cupressus sempervirens. The sequence goes on from CM053786.1 coordinate 733,874,085, forward strand.
TCTTTGAAGCACCTTGTTTGGAGGATCCACCTTCTTCTTTGTATTCAATTCCTGCTTTTCCTTTTTGCTTATAGATGTTTTTCTCATCCAGTTGATCCATGTCTGCTTGAGATCTCATCATTCTCTCATTGATTTTATTTTTAGAGTTTAGGTCATTCCTCAATCTTTCATTGATTTGTCTTTTAGATGTTAGATCATTTTTTATTTTTTCATTGATTTGCCTTTCAGAATTTAGATCATTCCTCATTCTTTCATTTTCAACTCTTAGGCTCATGATTTCCTCATTTGAATTGGAGAGCTTATCAATAAGGTTTTCTTGCTAAAGGGATTGGTTCCTAGATTTCATTGTTCCTTCCATCCATCTCTTCTTTTATCTTGTTTCTCTATTCCAAGACTTCACATAACCTTATTGACTGAATTTCTTGTTCTCTTTTTAGCTTTCTTACTTCTTCTTGCAGGGAACCATTCTTCTCTAGGAGTTCTTTGATTGAATCATTCATTTGATTTGCAAGTTACTTTCTTCTTTTCAGGGATTGGGAAAGTTGCTCCTTAGCTTTCTTGAGTTGGGTAATGGACATTTCTAGATCCAACTTTTCATTGTCAATAGCTTTGTCAAGTCTAAATATCTCCATATCCTTGATCTTTTCTCAAGCTGTTAAACTTTCTCCTGAGAACCACAATGCTTTGATACCAATTGTTGGAAATTTCAACACTATGCTAGGTTTCTAAGAGGGGAGGGGTGAATCAATAACTTCTAAAACTTTACCAATTTCAATTCTTAATCCACTATATCAATTAGCACTTAATTCATCACATCTGATAATTGCATACATGAGAAAATGAAAACATGAAAGCATCCATAACACTTAACACAAAGATTTGGTGACCCAAAAACCTTCCAAATAGAAAGTAAAAGTGGGGTGGGGATGATACCCACAAACTTTAGTACTACAACATAAAGTTGGCCTATTAAGAATTACATTGATCACTTCTGATGATCTTCCCTATTAGGAGCAAATAGGACTGCTAGGTCCACCTTGTAAGAGGATTTACAAACATACAATGAAGTATGCACTCGATAAAGAGATTTATAAAAGACTGTTAGGTCTACCTTGTTAAAATATTTTGATTGGTTCACCCATTAGGATGAAGTAGTAGATCTTTGATTTGCAACTGAGTTTGTTAATAGAGATTTCTTAGTGTACTGATCACCTTTCTGTGATAGATATATCTCTGCTGCTCCTTATACTATTATGGCCTTCACAATTCACTCTTTATCTACTGTATTCATAACTTGAACTTTTTGCATCCACTTTCACATTACAATACATATAATCACACTGATATGGTACAATGCATTACATATATATACCAATCAAATTAAAAAATATCAAAGTTAGCCATTATATAAGTTAACACAAATATTACAAAGTTGGCCCATATGAAGAAAGTTGGGTTCTGAAGACTAACTCGATGAGGTTTTGATACTCAGCATCCACTGTCAATACTCAACATTGTCATGTTCTTGGTAGACATAGAAGCTCAGTCCATATTGATCACTTTCAAGTACACTTGAACTTGGTCTGCACTAGTGACTCGATAGTCAGCAAACACTGAATCACTTGGTTAGCATAAAGTAGCTTAGTTAAAACTAGCTTCGCATGACATAAACTATGAACTCGATAGACACTGCAATGCTCGATAACCATTGATAAAATTGGTTTTTACTAAAATGCATAGTTTGAACTAATGGACTTCACATTGACTGAATATGCTCAATAATCATTAGGATTAGTCCAAAAGACTTAGTAGCAACTGTAGAGCTTGGTGGGTACTAAATTACATGGAAAACACTGTGAACTATTCAATGAGCTTGGTAGCTATACAAAATTTGAATGAGTGTGTGTCATTAATAAAAAAATTGACTAATATGTCAATATCACTTACATTCATGCACAATGGAGGACAATCCACTCTTGGTGGACATGTGCTTAGTTGTGATGATGATCTCTTTGCTGACTCCTAGTCATTCTAGTTTCCTTTATATACAAGCACTTCTAGTGTGTATTCATCTTATATCCATTATCATTTTGATCATTATTGAGATTCTCATTTGATCACTATTTGTCTCTCTTGTGCTATCTACTGAGCTTCTTGATCTTGGCATTGAATTATTGCCTTAGGCAAATTCTTACTTAAAGACTTACAAAGACTATTAGGTCTCACCTTGTTAAAGGATTTCAACACCTTATTACAAGTGTGCCTTGTTAGACGACTTAAATTTAAAATAAAGAAAATGCTCAGTTAAGAGATTTACACAAGTCTATTAAGACTACTATGTTAGGAGATTTTCTTTGCATCACCCTTAAAATGATTTAACACCATGATCCTTAAGTTAGCACTCTATTGCTAGATGTTAGATCTTCTCTTTTTTGATAGATCCTTGATCCTTTTGATAAGATATGTCTCCTCTTTCCTCTCTCTACTTTCCTCTATCATCTCTAATTGATTATGCAATTTAGATAATTGTCATAACATCTCTAGCCACCATAAATGTTCTCTTTGCACTTAGCATTCATCTCCTTCTATGCATACAAAATGTTTAGGGTTTTCCTCCTTAAGTAAACATAGGTGGACTAGGTTAGGTAAGAATCAATGACTAAGGTTGATCCATATTTCCACTTAAAGAATTCTTTAATGCATGTACTACATAGGGATTCATAATATACCTCCATACTTATCTTTTAGAATCGTAAAAAAATCATTATGTTGGCCCAAAAATAGTTTATATAAAAGTTTGTGCCATTACAAACAACTATGTCCAAAACTATTCACTTGACATCTGAAGACTCTAATGCTCGACCATCACTACATTCTTAATGCTATTACTTAAGTTCTAAAAGGTTTGACATAAACTATTTACTCAGCTTCTGAATCACTTGGCATGTATAGACTACGCGACACTAACTAGGTATATTGCTCAGCATGTATTGTCTAGCAATTGATGTTTGACATGTTTTGATCACTTGGCTCACACTAATTGCTTGACTAGCTCTGATCACACATCTTCCACTGTAATACTAATAGAAAATAACTAAGTATTTTGTCACTACCTTGTCAAAACCAATCTAAGATTAACAATCTCCCCCTTTGACAAGAATAGCAGAAACATGTTGTCATGCATATGCAATTCTTATTATGAGCATAACTCAGACTATATGTATACATTACTCGACTCTCATACAAAATTTAAAAATTTGCAAAATTCCAAAACTTATGACTAACTATCATACATTATTTATCCATTATTCCCACTAAGTAAATATTTCCTTTTTGTATCTGACCCTGATACTCTTGCTGAGTAGATTTGCTATTCCTTATTTCTACATTAGTACTCCCCCTTACTCAAAATTGTATTATTCTCATAAGTCATTTCCCCATTATACTCATTTACCCATTTTTTGACACTTATGTCATGGGTGGTATACTAATATTGTATTTATCCAAAAATGATTTATAGATCTCCATGATAATTTTCAACGTTGCATTCCAATTTTTGCATACTACCTCTAGAGATTGATATTGAATATTTGGCTGGGTAGCAAGGTCCACTAAGCCATCATGAGTTGAAAGTTTGTTATCTTTCTTCATCAATGTCTCAGCATAGGCTAGTTCCTTATGCAACACCTCCATGTGTGGGGTCAACATGGATTGAATACTTATCAAGGTAGCTCGAGTGTTTGCATCTTGCTCTTGCAGCTCGAAAAGCTTACCTTGTGTGGATAGTAACCTCCAAAAAGGAGCTTGGCTTTGATCAGGAGATATCTTAAGAGTAGTACTTATATTTTGTAAATCTCCTTACAATTGGTTAATAGCACTTTGAAATTCTTGTGTGAAAAGATTCACATCACATAGCTTGGTGTAGAGAGAGAAAATATTCTCTAACACCTTCTTCACACTCTTCAATTTGTTTGCTAAATCAACCTATCTTAGTGCAATAGCACTAGATATCTTCTCCAGTACCTTTGTGTGAAATCTTCTTTCAGACCATTCTAAAAGTTTAACATTTGAGTCCAAGTCTTCATCCTTGATTTTGTCAATAATAGTGACAAGTTTCTCAATTATGGGTTTGTCTTCATTCATCTCAGGGAGACTAAAAACATCATAAAACATGTCTTTGATCTCATGCAAAAATTGCTTTTTCTCATACTTCATTCTCATAATTTCTTGCATCTTCTTTCTTTGTAGAGCTTCTTTATAGAATGCTCATCTCTTCAATTGTGATGGTTGCCAGATCAAACTTTAGCAACTCAATCACCTCATCTAAATTTACATCCCCAAAAGATGTATCATCTACGCTCCTTGATATACTTCTACTTGGCCTTGATATTTGTAGAGGTATAAAATGTGTGCTCAACCTCTGAAGAGATTGACTACTAGGAGGAGTAATAGAAGCTAGTACAGTAACCAGAGTTTGTATGGTAATTTGTTCTTCTACTATAGTAGTTACCTTCAACTCTTTAGGCTTATCATCTTAATTCTCTTCTTGCTATACTTCACCTCATGTTTGTGGAGTAGGTGTAGGATTTTCTTCCTAACTTGTGTGAACTTAAGTTCCATCTCTCTCAATGGTAAATATAGCTGGCATACCTAAATTGTGTAGGATAGGAAATGATGTATTTATCTGTTGTGCCTCAATCTCTTTTATCAAAAATGTAACTATAGGCATTATAAATTATATCTCATTTGTAATAACTATCTATTCCAGGTTTGTACTATGATCTATTTTTAGATCCTATATTTTGTTCTCCTTTGATTCTATGGATTAAGGGGTTACATTATGTTGGCTCCTAATTTAATAGTTTTGGAAATAACCAAGAAACTAGAAAAATGCATCTAAGGCTAGCAAATTCCTATGATGAATGCACTTGACTGTAGTCTTGGGCCAACTATAAGGATAAATCCTTCTTCACTTCAGGCTCAACTAGACCTAGGCGGGTGAACCTTCAGATCCAATTAATATGGTACCAACGCAAAACATATCCCTGGATCTAACAAAGTAGATTATGACCCTTATATCTTCTAATACCAATGCAATGACAAAAATCTGCAGTAGCTAAATGAAAATACTATGATATTCATAGGTTGAGTGAGGGCATCACATTTATAACTCTTCAACATAAAATGTAAAGATGATTTGAATTTGATTTTTGATTTAAAGATTTGATTTTTCTCAACATAACGTTGGTATGCAACAATAGAGAACATGTATCTATAGTGCCTCTCCCATTTGAATTTTTTTAGTCATCCTAATGGATGCAATCTTGCTGATCTTTTGTTGTGATGGGATCATGATTGTGACCCGGGTGGTCTACACCATCGAGGTGTTTGGATTTATGTTGCTGTATCAATTGCTTTGTTTATGCTTTTGACTAATCTATGAGATTGTGATGTGATTCTTGGTCGACTGAGGTTTGTGCCAATGGTCACCAAGATCGATGTGGTATCATGAGGTTGTTTCGTGATTACCTTGAGATGTGTATAGAGATTGCACTGTGTACTTTTACCATGCTACACTAGACTAGGTTCATGTAGCAGTGGTTAGTCATGTTTATGATTGTGTTTTCTTATGCATTTTAGTGCCTTTTTAATGTTGAGTAATAAATCATTATTAAATGATTAAGTAATTAGAATTGGATTATTCATGTTGGATTATTTGGTTATGTGCTACGGACATTTACCTTGTTACATTTTGATCTGAGAGATATGTATTTTTATGTGATGTTTTACATTTGAGACGACCTAAGGGTCAAATGTTATACCTTGATTTCAATATCATAGATTTTAGACTATTATGCTATTTAGTTGATCTTATTGCATGACGATGCCATTTTGAGATGATAGTGTGTTTTATGATGATATCTGGTTATTTGGTTATCTGGTATTTGGACATACCTCTGATTTTGTTATATGATAGATTTAATGCTATGGTTATTTACTTCATTCCTGTATTGTTATGCTTTATCTGAACGTGAGTGATGTAAATAGATTATTTTAATATAATTAAATAAATGGTTAAATTAGGTGATTTAATGCATTTATTGCTTCAGCTATGTTATTATATGCAATTGCACTTGATCATGTTGTTTAGTGTGCAAGATTTATATCACTGGCAGTGGCACATGGAGTTAGTGATTCAGCCATTCATATTTTACCAATGTCATCCTTGTATGGTCGACGTACCTTAATTAAATGTTTAATTTAAACCTTTCAATGATTATTAAATTGAAACTCATTTGCTTTATGTGATTAGACCAATAAGCGTGTTTGTGCATTTAGAGGTTCGCATTGTCGCGAAAGTTGTTTAGGTGATTTCTGTGTTTTTGGGTTTTTAGGCTTTTTAATTGATTTATTTTATATTATGGTAGCTTTACCATAGATGAATTATTATTTATAGGAATAGCCTATTTTTGTTTGGATCGATTCAAGGTTTAACTAGATTGGCTGGTTAAATGCCCTAATCGATTATTCACCCAAAAGTGAATAAGTATCCAAAGAGGAATTTAATTCCTCACTTTACACTTTCAAATTGGAAAGTTGGAGAGTAAAACCCAAAATCCTCTTCACGAGGATTTATTGTTTTATTTTTTGTGGGAGCTATGGGCGTGGGATCATCATGAGGTTGGGCTTGTTGGATCTAGCTCGGGGAAACCTTGGATTGCCATGATTTTCAGCTACTTCTGCGGGATATTTATTTTATGGTTCAGATTCCCATTTTGCCCTTTTGGCTAAGGTAGGTCTTTCCTGTTTTATTGTTTCTGCTCCATTTCTACTTTTGTTTTTGGTAGCCATTTGGTTGGAGGCTGAAAACTTGTGTTCCCCTTCGTTTCTGTATGTTAGTTCTACCCGGTTGGGCAGGTATGAACATTTACTTGTTTTTTGTAATGAGGGTTTGGGATTTTGCATCGTTATGCTGGCCATTTTTGCATGCAATGTATGATTCCATTTATTTTTGGATTTTTGGGGTTTTTGAACCCAAAGGCCAAATGGGTTTTAATTTTGAAAATTTTCAAATTTTGGGGTTTTTACCTTGTTTTGCGTGCTGCCCTGTTTTCTCAAGTTTTATTGGCACAATGTGGGTCGTGGACTTGGATGATCCATTTGGATATTAGTTAGACCACTTCTACACTTTTATGTTGCATTGGGATGCGTGTTGCATCCGTACTCCCGACATTGTGTTTGGTTTAGTGATTTTATTCCTATTGTTATTATTTCTTTTAGACCTTTGCTTTTGTTTCATGAATGCTAGGAATTGTGTAGAATCCATACTCTCAGACTGAGGCCGGTTGAGTAAGTTCATGACTTTTGGTCTTGTTACATCATTGGGATTCGTGCAGAATCCATACTCTCAGATTGAGGCCGATTGAGTGATTTTATGATGTATGGTTTTTTGGCTTTGGGATTCATGTAGAATCCATCCTTCCTGTGTTGCTTTTAGTTGGGTGTTTTCTTTGCATTATGTTCTCATTCCTGTCCTTGTGTTATGATCTTCATGATGGTGGTGTGCCACACATGAGTACGTGCGCGTACATTTTTTGGGTGATTTGCAAGGCTCGATCTTTCATGGATTTGTCGGAAGTTATGATCATTGGGGTTGGGATGGGAGTATGCATGCACATGAGCACTTATCATAGGATGAGCATGGGTAGGGTAGGGTAGCATATGGAGGGGGCTTCTATCTCGCAGCTCGACGATCATGGCATCATGGGTTGGTAGAGGAAGCTTTATATAAGTGATAATTAAATAAAATGCATGAATGATAATAAAACTTAAGATAATAAATGGTACTTTTTTGTATTGGCCTTCTGTTGAGGGAGTTGAGCTACATAGTGTATTGGCCTTCCGTTGAGGGAGTTGAGCTACATAGATCCGAGCTTGGGATTTTGATGCCAAGTGACTCTCCATGATGTCAGTCCCTACATAGTATCCCATTGAGGTGTCTGACCAGGACCTATAGTTTATGCATTGTTTATGTCTTGGATTCAGTCATCATATTGCTTGGCGTGTGTGTTAGCCATGGTTGTTGTTTTGTGTGTGTGTGTGGTTGGATCATTATCTCCATCAACACGACGGGTGTGGACCTACGGGTGCCATGTGGTTGGGAGGCGTAGCTACCTTCACCACTGCTAGGGATTAGTGTACAGAGATGGTCTTGTCCTAGTGCGACCATTGTTGGATATTTTCATTTGGTACTTCGGGTTTCAGAGTAGGCTTTCTTGTGATTTACGCTTTCATTGGGATGCTTGTATATCATGTTTAGATGATGTTAGTTTATTTGATGCATTCCCATATTATGATGTTTAGCATATGATTAGATGATGTTAATTGATTTAGTAGCATATCTGTTGCTTATTTCTATTTAGCATGTGATAGGTGATGTTATCTACTATACGATTATCTTATGCTTTACTATTAGCATGTTAGATTTCCTTATGCTTTTGTTGGTAGCATGTTTAGTAGTGATGTCCCTATTATGACAATACCGATGATCTGGTTGGTAGCTTGGGATGTTATGCGCGGGGGATGGCTAGGACCCATGATGGTCTTATGATGCTATTGATGGTTAGGAGGAACCGCGTACTTAGTTTGGTTGTTTAGCTCTCTGCGATGTTTATTTCAGTGTGTTCTTTGCTGCTGTAGTTTAGATGGATAGATGTTCTTCATTCTGTGTTATTTTTACACTTGAGTGTTCATTCCTCAAGCCTTTGTGGATCCGATACTCCCTGGTGTGGAGGTTCTTTGCTCTATTTTGGTCCTTTTTGCTTTTGGGAGTGTCTTTGTTTTCTATGGGCAACTTTTGTTCAGCATGGTGCGACACTTTAAAAAAGTATCGCACGCCCATGGAAACTATGTCATACGACACTGTAAAGTATCACACACCTTCTTGAGAAATGTCATACGACACCGAAAGAGTGTCGGATGCCTTCTTGAGAAATATTGTACGATGCTCAAAGGTGTTGCATGCCTTCTTGGGAAATGTTGTATGACATTGGAAAAGTGTCGCATGTCTTAAGGAGAAGTGTCGCCCTCCCTTAGTAAAAAGTGTTGCATGATTTTTGTGAAAAACCTATGCATGCCATTAGCGGGAACTTTTTTTTGTGATTCGATCTTTTTGAGAGTTGTTTTGGATACCCTTTTGGGTGTTCTTTGACCCTATGTTGTTGCATTTTGTAGTCTGTCGGTTTCTCTGTAAATCGAGTTTTCATGTTTTTGTTTTAGTCTCTTGGGGTTTAAAATTTATCGTTTAAGTATAAGTTTCTTATACTTAAGATATATTTTAATATATGTGACAAATCATTTGAGATAGGTTTTAGACCTCTCGGAGATAAGTTATGGATTCTAAGAAATTTTAGGGCTTTAGAAATCTAGACTTAGCCAATTTTCAGGGCTTCAAGATTTCAGGCTTAGGCAGATTTCAAGATTCTGCATTTTACCCCAGCTTGGTGTTTTTTTGATGAGTGGTCATTTCTTGAGCCTTCATCTTGTTGTGGTGGTTGTTGGCTTTTGTTCACGTGTGTTAGTCGGTAGTCGTGTTTGAAGATTTTTTGGTTGTCGGGATTGTGGTGAAGTCTTCCATTGCGATCATTGTGATCCTTGTATGATGTTTTCTTGTGCATTCATACTTGTAAAAAAAATAAAATTCTTGGCTTAATTTGAATCCTTGTTTCCAAGGATCTTTGGGTGGGGCATTATAGTATCCTTCAAGCTGACTAGTCCCTTATCTATTATGCATCAACTAAACCTTAACATGTAGATGGATACCTAAAGTATACTCATATATTCAGACATCTGATCTATCTATTTGACTTGCAAATAGACATCAATCTTCATAACAACTCATACTTATCACAAAATTCTTTTGGTGTAACCTGCAACCCTATCAGTATAAATAAGCATTTACTTGGCTCTTTGTTCCAATAACAAATCTATTTTGATATACAACCTTAAGGGATTGAAACTGAGTTCAAGATCTTTGTTCTCAAACACAAAACATTATAGATAACAGAAGAAGGAGATGAGAATCAAAATGAAACTAAGAAGGTTAAACTCTTTGCATTAATTTCCTTGAAACCAATAATCATTTGCATATCAAAACTCAGAAAATACACAAAGAATGACTGTGTTATATGGAATGCCTCAAAAGGAATACAATATGATGTTCAAAATAGGATAACACTGAGAAAATTGGTATCACAACTCTAAAAAATGGAGCCAACCTTGTGGTCTCACAAGTCCTAAAAATTAGAACCCTTACAATAAGCATAAAAGGAAGATATATAGGAGAGAAGATCTTTTAGGAATTGCAATATGGATTTTTCATCTGTCCCATTGAAAGAGTCTTCAATTTGGAGTTGTTGAAAATGAACTTCCTCATCTACCTACACTTTGAAAACCACAAATGATGCCAAAATATCTGCTATATCCCCACTTAAAATATGCAAATATCTCATGAGGGAATATCAAGAAATCATCACAATCTATACTACAGCTCCAAAAATCTGATCTATACTTGTCATATCTGCTTTTTTGTGAAGATCAATTTGTGTAGTTGCTAGAAAAAACAAATTGCTTCAAATACCTCCAAAACATTCAATTCATCCTTACAATGGCTGAAGGAGTTAAATTAGATAAAAATGTATCCAAATCTGATTGTAATTTCATCTGCAACATCAAATTTGTACCTCCTCTCTATATAAAATCCACCGCAATTCTCCAAATTACTAGATGAAATTTTTGTACCCTCGCTTTGAGCTCTGCACCATATTTAACTCTCAATAACTGTTACCTCCAAATTGCAATCAACTTTAAATTTTATTCATAGATCCTCACCACATCGGGCTGTTCTAATTCAAAAAGTAGTGAACCCTATATCCTTAAGAGTGGGGCTACGTTTCTGATTACCACTTACACACATTCTTTAAATTTCTTGCATCTTAAAATTGCGAGTAAGCGCCAACCGTTGATCAAGGCAAGATCAACGATTATGGAATGAAAACTGGGCTGACCCACCTTCTTCCTATTACATTGGCAATCAACCCAATAAAATGCTTCCATCTATACCTTTCCTTTATTTTTGGCACCTTTGAACTAGACCCACAAAATTCTAAGGACACATGTCATTGAATCGCTATCTCGCTATACATATCTTTCAAGCAACTCTTCATGGCAAGATAGTGACGGGTGTTGATTTTGCTTTGATCATGTGGATGACATTTGATACAACCCAATGAGAACAATGGTGGGTCCCTCACTCACTACATCACTATACATATCTTTCACACATCTTTCCATAGCAAGTTAGTGAGTACCGTTGATTAATAAAAATCCTATGATCATGGGATATAGAGAAAAAAAACCTAGAGTTCCTCATGAAAAGCTGGCCAGTCAATCCAATGAAAATTGCCCATGTACACAGCTCCTTCCTTGATGACATTTTTGTTTGGGTCCACTGGCGACTAAGGACATGTGTCAACAGGTCGCTATCTCGCTATACATATCCTCCAAGCAAATCTTCATGGCAAGATAGCGACGACCGTCGATATGAAACCAAATCAAAGGTATAGAAATTGCACAAAGTACCCTAAAGAAGTGGTGGGTCCCATACTCGCTATGTCACATAGACTAAACAACTTGAAACTTTCCATAGCAAGATAGCAAGGACTATTGATTCTACATTGATCATGTGGAAGACATTTGATGCATTACTGAAGAGAAAAATGGTGGGCCCCTTGTCTCTATGTTGCTGTTCATAACCTTTGTGCAACTCACCATAGTGAGATAGTGATGATCATAGATTTGAGATGGATCTGACGATTAGAATCTTTGACATGTTCTATGCATGGGGGTGTGGGTTCAGGGAACTAATGATGTAGAAAAATATGCTCTGTTGGCAACAAACCAAAACCTTACTTTCATCCTAGTCACCTTTCCATGTCATTTGAGGTCCCACCATGTGTTTATTTACTAGCTAGGTGCTATGTTGCTAACGGTGAGAAGCACAAGTTTCCTGATAGTGACATAGCGACCTCTGGTGCCATCACTTTTCTTGGTGTATATGTGTATCCCACTAGATGCCATCGTGTGCCAAAACCTTATAATTGATATCTGATGAAGCATTGTCTAGGATTCACTTTCTCTAAAATGTTGCCACAGTATTACTTTCTGTCAAGGCAGTATGTCACTAATGGCAATTAACATGAATTTCTTGATAGCAACATAGCTACTTCCAGGGACTTTCGAGGCTGGAAAGATAAAGGCAAGTCATAACCACCCTCATTAATGCTTTCGACATAACAATAAAGCCGTACATCCATTTGATGGCATCGACTTTCAACTTAGCGACAGTCACTGTGTCGATAAGGGTAAAACACTTACATCTTTTCATAGCAAGAGAGCAACCATCGTAGATCTTTCAGGGATTGGGCAGTGAGAAACAAAAAGGAAAAGGGGAGATTCGGGGCATAGAACGTTTTAAAAGGATGGAGAATATTCACATATTTTTAAAAGGTTTTCGCCCCATCAGTAGATCCAGTTTGATTTTTTACCTAGGCAAGGGAAAATTATCATGTAAAAAATTAGACTAACACATTAGATGTGTTTTTTGGTTGTTCCCTTGTTGATGTTACTTCTACATTCTAAATCTCATCAACTCTCACTAATATGGGTTTTGAGCATAGTTGTGCTATGATGGTGGAGTCCTTCAATATCTTTTTCAAATATTCAATCAAAGGATTGATGTTCTGAGCTAAATTATCAAGAATATCCTTTATTTGTACTGAATCCTATTGACTCACTTGGTCTATATGTGGAGGATTGACACTTGACACTTGTTCATCTTGAACACTCTATTGCTCATCTTCAGCTGTGGCCACTTTTTCTATTGTCTCCTTAGTGCCTTCCACATTACCATCCTTGACTAGAATATCTTTTATAGTATTTATTACCTCTTGTTCACATTTCTTAGGATCTTGCATTTCTTGCACACCTTTGTCTATGATTGTTGGAGTGAATAATCCATTTATTGATTTCCAAATTGATGTCCTTGTGTTAACCACATCTTCAATATTCTTCATCAAAATATGGAAAGCTCTATATTTGGGGGTGAATTCAATCTTATTCTTTTCCATAGCTTTAGCAATCTTTCTTTTCTCTAATTCTTGCATAACTTGGGCTAATGTTGGTTCTGTGATCTATCTTTTAGTTTGTAAGCTATATTGCCATTTTTGCTCAACTTAGTCATAGAGACTCTTGGGTAATGACTTGGAAATTTCTAGAGGAGTTGATTTAAATGTAGCCATCATATGATATATGGCTTCCTCAACTTTATTTTGATCAACTTTCCCTAACTTATTAAATTTAATATTTGTGAAACTAGATAAGTCTACATTTGACTTGATATTATCACACAACTTGTCTAAGTCAGAGGAGGGATTGTGGCTTACCACTTTAAATTGTCTCAGGTCATCTAACTCTATTTTATCCTCATCTAAATCTGGTTGAGACACTAACTTATTCTTCAATCTTTTATATATCCTCTTAATAGGCTCACTTGGTTTTGCTGTGTCAGGTGTCCTCTTTCCTTTAGGCTTCACAACTTCTTTTGCTTGAACAATGGTTGATCTTGTGCTTGACCTAGTAGTATGTACAAATAGATTTTTCTATGGCTTGTTCATAGGCTTTTTATATTTCTCCAATGTTTTTTCTTTTTCCTTTCTCTTCTTGGAATTTGTGTCATTATTGAAATTACAATCAAGTTTTTTTATTAGTGACACACATACACTTAATCAGATGGTTAGTAGCAACTGATCTTATATTGCAATTTTTAGTGTTAACCAAGTAATTTAGGTTCTATCAAGTTCTACACTAGCTTACAATATTTAGTTTGCACCGAGTAGTATCCACCAAGTTGGTAATTATAAGTGTAAATCGAGCTTCATAGTCTTTACCAAGTTTATCAGTGCAAACTGAGCCCTCCAGTATTTATCAAGTTCATAGCTTTAGTAATGTGAATCTAGTGTTGACCAAGCTATACAGAGTCAACCAAGTGATTTAGCTTATATCAAGCTTACAATGATATTGTTGACCAAGATATATAGTTTCAATCAAGTGATTTAGTTTATATACCAAGTTTCACAGTGTTCACTGAGTCACCGGTGCAAACCAAGTTTAGACTACTTAGAAGTGATTAGTATGAGCCAAGCTTCTATGTCTACTGAGTGCATGATGATGTTAAGCATTAACAATGATTGCCAAGTTTCAGAACCTCACTGAGTTTATCTTCAAAACTTGAGTACCTGCAGTTGGGCCGACTTTGCATATTTTGGTGAAACTTGTATTATAGCTAAATTTGATGAATTGAAAATTGGATTGGTATATATGTAATGTATTGTAACACATCCAAAGCAGTATGGAATGAATATAAAAATATATGTATAAAAATAGAAGTGTAAGTAAAAGGGCTACAAGTAGTATAAGGAGTAAAAAAGATTTATCTATAACAGCAAGGTGATCATTACACTCCAAAGGAATCTCACTAAGAAAATCAAAGTTGCAAATTAGAGATCAACCATTGGCTCATTCTAATAGGTGGAATAGTTAAATCCTTTCACAAGCTATACTTAATAATATTTTTTAAATCACTTTATTGAGTACATACCTCACTATATGTTTGTAAATCTTTTTATGAGCTAGACCTAGTAGTCCATATTGCTCCTAATAGGGTAGATCATCAGAAGTGATCATTGTAAGCCTTAACAAACCAAATTTATACTAGAGTACTAAAGCTTGTGGGTATCATCCCCACCCTAGTTTTACTTTCTATTTGGAAGGTTTCTAGGTTACCATATTGTGTGTCAAAGTGTTATAAATGTTTTAACACTTTCAATTTTTTGTGCATAGAATTAGATAAAAATACATATGAAGGATTAATTAGTGAATTAATATTAAGTTTTATTGGTTACTGATTCACCTCTCCCCTCTTAGTAACCTAGCCTATTCACCTTATCAACTTGCACAAAAAATTCCCAAAGTACAAATGGAAAGAATCAAGCCAAGAAAACTGCAAAGGATATATGAGAAGACTCTAAGGCAACTCATGCTAAGTCTTAATGACAAAGAAGTAAAAGAGTCCATGAAGTAGAATGAAGAAAAATTTACTTTAAAATTTAAAATTTACTTGATATTGATTAATGACATTGAACATGTGGTGAAGAATGCCACTAATAAATGGAAGAATATCTATAATCTCCATCACAAGAGTAATTTTGTTGTTCATGTCAATGATAAAGATAATGATGAAGATGAAAAGGAAAATAATGAAGAAGAAGAAACAAATGATGATAATAAAGAATATGAGGAGTAAGAACAAGAAGCCATCGAGAAGAATCTCCCAGAGATTTAGAGCATTGAGGAAACATACCTTGAGAAGATTATAGCAATGATTATGGCCTCATTTCCTCACTCTTTGAGAAAAGATTTAAAGAAATCAAGCTTAGAGAAAGCTTCTAAAAATTTAGTTGTGGAAAACACTACAAATCCAAGCACTCAACCAATCTTTGCACTTGTTCAGCTAAGTACTTCATTGACTGAAGTGATCAACACTTCATCTATTGAGCAGTCAGTGCTTCCTCTATCATCATATTTGGCTACTTAGCAACTAGGTACTTCTATAATGAGTACAATATCTAATTTTGTTGCTATTCCTTATATTTATAGTATTGTTACTATTTCCAGTGCACAAGTAGTTAGTACAAAGATAGTTGAGAGCAAGCCTCAACTAAGTACTAAGGTTTCTAGCAAAGGAAAAGATAAAGAAGATGACATTGATCATGATGAAGATATAGTTATCCCAAATTGAAATATCTTTATTCTAAATCCTAATCAAATGCATATAGTAGGTGAGATTTTGCAAAAGAAACCTAAGCAATAGAGGCTTAGAGAGGAGAGAAACAAAGAAAATCAAGTGCTAGAAGATGCAAAGAACATTCTTGTAGATGTACTCAATACTGAGATTGATACTTCTCAACCTATTTTGGCTCAATTAGCAGAAGTTTTTCAAAAATTTAATGAAGATCTAAATGGGAAAGAAAAATTGTTGCAAAGAGCAGAGAAGAACTTTGAAAATAAAGTATTGGAGATATTTGCACAAAAGATTGCAATATATCAAGTAGACTTATCTACTATTCTCAACTCATTGGAAACCTCTGCTAACAATTTCTTTTCTCTATTTGGTAAAATATGTGATACATCTATCTTTACTCAAGAAATCAAACATAAACTCTCCAAGATAGATGAAGACCTGAAGGGAAGTATACACTAGTTGTCAGTTGACCCAAGCTATAGTTTTTCTCATTACATAAAGATCAGATTTTTGATTGATATGCAAGTAGAATTACTAATGGACAAAGCCATGATAAGGGCCACACTTGTAGACATACAAGGCATGATTCTTTCAAACATGGATGCATTGCAAAAACACATTGCACATGCAAAAAATATCATCCATGACAACAAATTCTCCATAATTAATCACATGATGGAGTTATTAGCAGTTCAAATTACATTGCATGCAAGAAAGGTGTTGCAAGAAAATTGGGACAAGATAATGTCATTGATTTTAAAGGTACATTCTAACTTCTTGTCACATTTTGGCATTGCCGTATAGCATACACCTTTGGCATTTATGTCAAAAAGGGGAGAATATGTGATGTTGCAATAAAAGGGGAGAAGATGAGAAGAAGTATATAACATGTAAAGTATATTGAATATATGTATGGATGAGCATCATAATATTATACATATACATGTATTGATATTCAGATAAACATCTCTTACAAAAGAAATTTCAAAAAATAGAGTATGTTACTAAGTTAAAGACACAGGATGGAGACTAAAGATTGTTTTGAACTTTTTGAGAATTTAGTTTTGGTTGATAAATTTTTTTGTCACTAATGCCAAAGGGCGAGATTGTTGACATTACAGTCAAGTTGTTTTATTAGTGACACACACACTTAATTAGATGGTTAGCAACACCTAGGGTTATCTTGCAATTTTTAGTATTAACCAAGTAATTTAGGTTCTATCGAGTTCTACAGTAACTACCAAGTTCTAAGAACAATATTTGGTTCACACCAAGCAACATCCATCAAGTTGGTAATTATAAGTGTAAACTAAGCTTCATAGTGTTTACTGAGTTTCTTAATGGAAATTGAGCCCTCTAGTGTTTACCAAGTTCATAGCTTTAGTAATGTGAATCTAGTATTGATCAAGCTATGAAGAGTCAACCAAGTGATTTAGTTTATACCTAGCTCACAATGATAGTGTTGACCAAGCTATGCATTCTCAACCAAGTGATTCAGTTTATATGCCAAGTTTCATAGTGTTCACTAAGTCACCAGTGTAGACCAAGCTCAGACTACTTGGAAGTGATTAGTATGAGTCAAGTTTCTACATCTATTAGGTGCATGATGATGCTAGGAATTGACAATGGTTGCCAAGTGTTAGAACCTCACCGAGTTTTTCTTCAGAGCTTGAGTTCTTCTAGCTGGGTTGACTTTGTGTATTTTGGTGAAACTTGTATTATAGCCAACTTTGATGAATTGTAAATTGGATTGGTATATATGTAATGTACTATATCACATCCAAAGTAGTATGGAATGAAGATAGAAAGATATGTATAGTAACATAAGTGCTAAGTAAAAGGGCTACAAGCAGTATAAGGAGCAACAAATATTTATCTATCACAACAAGGTGATCATTACACTCCAAAGGAATCTCACTTAGAAAATCAAAGTTGTAGATCATAGATCAGCCACTGGTTCATCTTAATAGGTGGAATAGTTATATCCTTTCACAAGGTAGACTTAACAATTTTTTGTAAATCTCTATACCGAGTACATACTTCATTGTATGTTTGTAAATCCTTTTGCAAGGTAGACCTAGTAGTCCTTATTGATCCTAATATTATAGATCATCAGAAGTGATAATTGTAAGCCTTAATAGGCCAACTTTATATTGTAGTACTAAAGCTTGTGGGTATCATCTCCACCCCTTTTTTAATTTCTATTTGGAAGGTTTCTGGGTTACCATATTGTGTGTCGAAGTGTTATAAATGTTTCAATGCTTTCAATTTTTTGTGCATGCAATTACATCAAAAAGAATATGAAGGATTAATTGGTGAGTTAAGATTAAGTTTTATTAGTTACTGATTCACCCCTCCCCTCTTAGTAACCTAGTCTATCTTATATTTCGAACAGTCCTTTGGTGCTTCCTCAACTTCTTCTTCCTCGACACCTTCTACATCTTCTTCTAGATCCTCTCCTTGTCCTTGAGTTAATGCCAACTAGGATTGTCCTTGTTCTTCCTCTTCATCATCATCATCATCTTCTTCTTCATCTCCTTCACCAAATCTTTCCTTCAAAATTTTCACTAGCTTGTTCCTCTTCCTAAGAATAGTAGCTATCTTCAAATCTATTTTTATTCTTAATTTGGCTTCCTCATAGTTACCAAATAATGTGGGAATCTTGTCAATATATTCTTCTAGCAAAGCTATAATAGTTGCAAAGGCCTCATCTACATATATCTCATATGATAAGGGCTTCAACCATCTGACTCTTGCTATAGCTCCTTGCATATATGTATGGTCTGCATCCATTGGGAAACAAACATCATCATAATGTTTTTCCACTAAGGATACATGATTCTTAACCTCTATTTCATGGATTTCCTAAAATCCTTAAAGTAGCTAGTCATTACTAACTCAAAGTTATCTCCAAGTTGTTCTATGAATTCTAAAATCTCTTGTCCAATTTTCCTATTGGTCTTCCAAGCAACTATGCCAAAGGTGGGGAAGGTTATTTTCACATAGAAGAATATGCAAACAAGTAATGAACCAAATTTGCATGATACACTTTTTGCTTTCTTGATGGCCTCCAAGTTTCTGATAGTTGTGTTAGTTGCAACTCAACAAGGTCATAGGAATTGTCCCTCTTTACTATCTTGTGACTCAAATCAATAGCCATATATGATACACAGTTTAATTAGCTTGACTAAAAGAACTTGTGAGAAATCACTCTCACTAAAATGGCAATTAAGGGATCTAAGATTGTGTTGATAGACATCCCTCATCTGTTCCATACTACACTTTCATTCTTTTCAATAGTTTCCTTTACATTACTTCCCATGCTCTTAGGTTGTTCAAGGGTAGGGTACACTTAGATTTGGTTAATGATCCTCTTTGTGAGCTTAAATGGTCCACCTTCCAACCAAATATAGTTATCATGTATGTGACTCATAATAATTCGTATCCATTCAGTCTTAAACACTTGAGGACAATCTAGGGCATTGTTTAACCCTTTCCATTCAACAATTTATATTTTTCCCTCAAGACTCAATTGTCACATAGTTTTTTGTAGGCATCTCTTATTTCCATGTGACTTACTTCTGCAATATTTCTCCTATAAGAACATCTAACATCTTGTATCATCAATACTTTTGGTAGTATCATCGATAACACACCTAACAGGTCTCCTTTATAGGCTATCTTAGGAATAGCTTGGAAAGGGGATGCCTAATATCATTACTTATTTATTTAATATTGAAAATCTCTTTTCCCTCTTTCCTAACATTTGTAGAAGAGCTATATGCCATTTCAAATATCTAGAGCTTATGAAAACTCAAATAACATAACTCAACAATAGTTAAATACCTTTCAAATCTAAAGATTGATGATGAGTAGTAGTTGAATCTAGTTCACAAACACTTGAATCTTCTTTTCCAATTTTCTTATGTGCTCTTCATATGCTCTATAAACTTTGGTAAGTGAAAATGAGTCAAAAATTGGCTATATAACCCTTCATATTTGACAATAAATGCTCAGTGCTTACACATATGTAAGCTTAGCTATCATAGGACTTTGAACATGTTCGGTCAACATTATGAGCTTGAAACTTACTACCATGTCTCCATAACTCCGAAATAAGCACTATTCCTTTCCTTGCTTGGCAACAATAATAATGTCTTCCATGCTCGACGCCAACATAAAAAATAACAAAATTAAAAATTTATTCTAGGTTCTAACCAATACATTACATCTTAATCCATGCATATATGATATTTTTAGATCTTAGATTCTTGGAACTGATGCATAATATAACTCTTGAAATATTAGTCCCACACATACCTCTTGATTGCCTAGTTGGGGGTGATGTGATCACCTGATCAACTGGATGAAGTGACCTCATCTGAGCCTTATATGATACAATATTCCCTCTTCTTCCATAACTTGTTCATTTGCACCTTTACCTTCTCTACATTGACCTTTTCTTTCCCTTTACTATTTCCATTACTCAGTACTAGTGGCCTAGTTGGACAGTTTCTGCTGACATGACTAGTCTTGAGACAACTAAAGCATGTAGTCTCACTCAACCATCTATTGTAGATTCCTCTAAAATGTGTTCTAATGAAATTCTTAGAAAAATGTCTATATTCTTGACAATAGTGACAACTATACCTTATGTTGTAATCCCAACCATAGGATTTTCCATTTTGTTGTACCTTTGTTTGCTTATTTGATGTTCACTTGGTCTTAGATCTAGATTTATATACTTTGTGTCCATACTTTTGAAAATTGTGGAAGTATCCTTAAAATCTCTAAGTGCTCATGGTCTTGGACTTTCATTCATGTACCCAAAGTTCTTATTTGTTGCACTTATGACAATATCCCTTGATTTTTGCTTAGGGTTTTAATTTGCATTGTTACTCCTACAAACATTTGCTGTATGAACTAGCTTTCCACAATTATGATATGTAGGTTTTGTTCTTACCTTTTTTGTTTCTTTTCTCACCACTTTTAGATGATTCTCCTTCCTTAGTGGTGATATATCCAAGCCTAATAGTATCATTGTTAGGTCTTGGAGATTTCATCAGTTTCTTAAAGTGTTTGATGGCTTCACTAGGCTTGTTGAATCTTTCAACAAATTCCTTTTTTGCTGTTAGTTCATTCCACAACTGACCATTTTGTAACTTTAGGGTTGTGATCTCAATTTCCTTTCCATTTAATTCATGGTTTATAATCATCAATTGATTCATTGTATCTAGTTGCATGTTAGCAAGCTTTTGCACATCTGATGTCTTCTCTTCTAGTCTATTAGTCAACATTATTTTGTCATCTTCAATCATGACTTTGTCTTCCTCAACTTTCTTTTTCTTTTTGGTCACCTTAGATAGCAATACTGATTAATGGACTTCATGTTCTATCTTAAGATTTCCGACTTCTTCAGTTAGGGTATTGTTCTTTTCCATCAGATTTGCAACTACTGCATTTTCCATTCTCAAATAATCTAATAGTGTCTTCTTCTTAGTAATGAGTGTCATTTAGCTATATAGCCAGTTCCTTTCTTCTTTTTAATAAATTCTATAGATCATTTATTGCTTTATTGAGTTGGCGTCGGGAAAGCTATACTTCAATATTCTAATTCTCAATAGTATTTTTTGACTTGTAGACTTCCATCTTCAATATCTTTCCATCAAAGTTATAAAACTTTCCTTTCTAGAGAACAAAGCTTTGATACCAATTGTTGGAAATAATAATGGGAAAGTAAACACTGGGGGGGGGGGGGGGGAGGGGTGAATCAGTACTTCAAAAATTTAACCATAAAATATTCACCACATATCCATCTCATAATTTAGTATTTAACATGTAAACTAAAATAGCTAACTACACATTTGCATCCATAGTATGAAACAAATAACACATGACATAATAATTTTGTTACCTAGAAACCCTCCAAAGAAAAGGTTAAAAAATTGGGTGGGGATGACACCCACAAATGTTCTCTACTATAGTTGTAAAGTGTAGCCAATTATGGTTATAATGAGTTTGATCATAAACTATGATCTACCCTATGTGGGTTCTACCCTATCAAAGGATTACAAAAACTGTTAGGTCAAACCTTGTTAAAGAATTTCAACACCTTGTTAAAATTGTGCCTTGTTAGAGGACTTAGACTTAAAATAAAGTAAGAACTTAGTTAAGAGATTTACACAAGTTTGTGAAGACTACTCTATTAGGATATTTTCTCTATATCACCTATTAAAATGATTCAACACCATGATCCTTTAGTTAGCACTCTGTTGCTAGATGTTAGATCTTCTCTTTTTTTATAGATCCTTGATCATTCTGATAAGATATGTATCCTCTATGCCCTCTCTAATTTTATCTATTCTCTTTATCTAATTCTACAATTCAAATCATTGTTATAACCTCCATAGCCACCATGAATGCTCTCTTTATACTTAGCATTCATATCCTTCCACACATACAAACTCTTTAGGGTTTTACTCCTCAAGTAAACATAGGTGGACTAGGTTACCTAAGAATCAACAACTAAGCTTGGTCCATATTGCCACTTAAAGCATCCCTTAATTTGATTGGTTGCATGTACTAAATAGGGATTCATAATACACCTCCAAATTTATCATCTAGAATTGTCAAAAAATTGTTATGTCAGACCAAAAAATGGATTAAATAAAAGTTTGTGCCATTACGAACATTTATGGCTAAAACTAATCACTTGACATTTGAAGACTCTGATGCTTAGCCATCAGTACATTTTCAATGTTGTAACTCAGCTTTTGAATGGCTCAACATACATACACTATTTACTCGAATCTCAAATCACTCAACATGTATAGATTGCTTGGCTCATGAGTGATTTGACACATACTATTTTATTAGCACATACTAGTGCTTGACACCAACTAGGTATATTGATCGACATGTATTGTCTGGAAACTAATGCTTGACATGGTTTGATCACTCATCTGATACTGATTGCTTGGCTAGGTTTGATCACTTGGCTTGCAGTATAATACTGATATAAAATTATTAAGTGTTTTGACATTGCCTTGTCAAAATCAGTCTAAAGGTTAACATTTTTCATTTCATTGGGTGGCGACTCGATCAAATGTTCTATAGGTAGTGCTATATATTTTAAGTGATTAATTCAAAATGACAAAAAAAAGGAAAATTACAAGAACATTCACTAAAGCCAATCTAGAAGTGTCACTATACATAGAGTTACCTTATGTGGGTAGGAAGAACCTAATAGCTCCTATTTTCACTAATGTCAAATTTTCAAATTTATGGTGAAAATATTAAATTAATTGTTAGGTTTGCATTTATCTTGTTTCCATTCATAGAAGAAATCCTAGCAAATTTTTCCCTGATCTAGTTATTTCTGTCAATTGTCCCAAGTGTGAGGTATAGTGCTCTAAGTTTTTGATCTTCATCTCATATTGAAAAATATTCATGAATTTGGTCTAAACCCTAACCCTAGGTTTTCAAAATTGAGCAAGTTTTCATTTTGTCTAAATACATTGTTTCTTATAATGTTATGATAGGGGGATTAGCAGAGTATTGCAAGTAAGGGTTTTAGGTCTCTAGATCTCATGATTAATGTTGTGTCATAGTGTCGTGGGTGAGAAAATAAGTATTCTTGATTATATGATTTCCTTTGTATTATATGATTGTGTATCAGTTTTAAAAGGTTTGTGTTGTATCTATCTCTGATGTTACGGCAAGGAGGTTTACAATGACATCAAGAACAATGAAATAGGTTGCTACAATACTACAAAAAGGTGGACATCAAAGGATCATAAAGGAAATGTTGAGTTGCTGCAATAATATGATGGCTTACAATCGTAAGATCATAAATGAGATAAAGGAAAAAAAAAGGTGATATGCTGTCAGAGAGATATCCATTTCCTAATTGGTCAATACAAATGTACAAATGCCATATGTATGCACTGTCAAGATTGGTGGGACCAGAAAATGATATTATAATATTGTCTGAGTGGCAAGTGGTGGTCTCTAATCTTACAATGAATATTTCATCATGAGATCTCAGGGTTATAAAAGGTGTCTTCTGATGTTACAATTAAGATGTGGTTGTAATATTGCACATGAAAATGTTAAGCTACCAATGCTACAGTGTGAAGGGTTAAAGGTTTGTCGTGAAATAGTAAAAGCTTGAGAGATCACCAGAGATGTTACGAAAACTTGAATGTAACTGTGATCATAAGATCATAGGATAATAAAGGATAATCTATGATGCTATGTAGCTATTTATCATGTGATCTTTGAGGAAGATAAAGTTAGTGTAAATGCTATGAAAACAAAGGAATTGTAAAATTGTAAAGGATTTCTCCATTGTGTCTGCCTTGTCAACACGGGTTTTTCAAGGGTTTTCATAACATCGAAAACAATTTTTCCAACAATAAGATGTTACAAAGGGTCTTTTCATCTATCTTTGTCATAGCATCATAGGCCTTGTTTTGAAAATTAAAATAAAGTAATTTCTTTAAGCTAGAAACAATAGTAAGGTTCTCAACCAATAAGATTTGAATGTAGTACAAAAAGTGCATTGTTGGATATTAATCGTGATGCTCCATTGAATTGATAGAATGGATTGATATTGTATTTCAAGCACATATAAATCAATAAAAAGTGAACATTTATTTGCATATATTAATTTGTAAAGATCTCTTTTCACAATCATAATTTTCCATTTACAGAGAGAAAGAATTTGAGTAGTTTTAGAGTTTTTAGTGCATTCCAGTTTGTTACTCAAGAGCTTCTTGAGAATAGAGTAGTTGCTATATCCGGTATGTATTTTAATAATATCAAAATGTTTGATAAAGAAGAAGAAGAGATTAAAGCCTTAGATATGGTAGTTTTAGAAACTTCAACCTCTAAAGGAGGCAAAACCAGATAGAAGAAACCACAAAGATTGCTAAAGAATGGATAAAGCTTTTTCCAGGTTCCTCCAATGCAAACTTTACAGGTGATCAAGCTTTTATTGACCCATACGCCTTATGCAAAGATTCCATATGTCTTGATGTTATAGGTTAATAACTTTTCAATACTTCTATCATAATAGGGAGAAGAAAATTCCTGTGTGTAACCCATGGAAGAAGAATCTTGCTAAGTTGATATTTCCATAGGTCTTTATAGATGTAGACTTAATGAAGGCCCTATTTTGGTACCATAATCAAGCCACAAAATATTTATATAGGAGGGATGAAACTATCCTATGCACTCTAGATTGAGAATCATTCATTGAGGCCTTTGGATTAGAGGGAGCTATGGTTCAGCCTATAGATTTGAAGGATTTACAAAGGAAATTCAAAGTAAACACCAAGGCATACAATGGGATATCAATGCTACAACATATTCCCATGAACCTAAAAGAAGTGAGTGATTTCCCTAAGAAGGTCAACAAGATGATGGCATTGGAAAAATTTAAGAATTATTTTGTTAAAACTATATATGGTGTTTATAAGGTGGTGGTCAAGGATTGGTTTGATATGGTTTATGGGGTAGAATTTGTAATTGCAAGAGATGTACAAGATGCCTACCATGGTGGGGAATATGATTATATCAATCATATTGTTGAAGTAGTGAGAGAGAATAATGCCAAGGCTCAGAGTGGGAAATTAAAGGATTTCACCTTCCATCACTATTCACTGTTGATGCACCTAATTCTATACAAGAATATAGGGTATATAAGCTCTAATTTCATCGATCAAACTTTTGATATAAATGGAAGCCTACTAGTGTAGTTATTGGCACGAATATGGGACAAAACTTATCATTTTTTTGATTCTGTATCATTTTTCAATAATTTTAGTGCTATAATTATGAAAATGTTAGATCCAAGATATTTTAGGGCTCCTAATATATTTAAGGGCCTTTTGAAACTAGCCCTACTTCTTGAAGGAAAGAGACTTGACCATAATTGGGGAGATGTTTTCCTATTTCCCACATTTTCTTTTATGAGAGTCTATGGTTGTCCCCAAGCACCCCATATATTACCTAAATTTATCCCTCCTAGGCTAGGAATAATTGAATTTATATGGCAACTATTTATGGTCAGCAGGGAGTATTTAGAACCCAAGGTATATAAAGGAACCTTCTTATGTAGGTGTTTTAGGATTGGTGATTTTATAATTGGCAAAGAGGCCCTAGACCAAATCAACTCTTTTCTTCACCATTATAATTTGTGTATTGGCCCTTATAGAATGTATAGCCCTAATGGTTGGATGAGGGTCACCCTTAAGGAAATGAGAAATTATGTATTGCAAAGCACCATAGAATTGCCTCATGAGGATATTATTCCAAACATAGTGGTAGAGCGTGAGGTAGTTGACAAGCTAGCAAAACTTGATGATGTCATAAGGGTGGAGAAAGAGTTGAAAATAATAGATCCCCAATTTTTGGTATTCTACATGGATATCCCTTATCCTCAGAGAATTAGGAAGATGGTTATGGACCATGCTGAGATCATGGCTAAAATGCCAGAGGGCCCAAGAGGAGAAGAATATGAGATTGCCCTAATAGCCCTTAGCTAGATGTAACCCTTGAAGTAGAAGAGGAAGATGCTCCTCAGGCATCATGGATGGAAAAGGGTAACTAAAGACAGAAGATTTTCCATATCCATACTCAAGTTAAGCAAAGGACATTACAAATCTTACCAAGAAGTAGTTAGTATATTTCTGACTTGAGACAAAATTATTTACAAAATAGACTTGATAGAGAAGTTGCAAGCCTATGACCCTAAAAGTGAGGTAATGAATTTAGAAGAGGGTAGGGATTTGGTATAGAGGAGTGACATGCTATTGCTGCTTGGATGGGACTTAGAACAAGCATTCATGCTTGATCAAATAAGGAGGTAGGAAGGTACCATCTCATATGAGGCAATTGGTGTAGATGGTCTAAAGGGAGGGACTAGTTTTAATATTGATACAAAATCCCTAGTAGTTTGGAGTATGGCCCCCACTTCTAACAAGACAAAATTGATGGATATACAAAGTACCAAATAGGGTAATATGATTGTATGGACTCTACAGGGCACCTTTGGAATAGAGATATCCAAAGAATTGAAACACTTTTCATTTATGAATGAAGCCAAGGTAGAGGATATTGAAACAAGATTGTCTAAATCCATACATGATTGCATAGATGTTAGTAAAGTATATGAAGATGAGCTTAGAAGTAGCCATGTCTATAGAGAAAGAATCACAGAGCTTGAGGCCCAAATCCAAGCATTACAAAATTAAGTTGCATCTCTCAGGGAGCAACTCACATAGGTAGAGCAATTAGTTGTTGTAGAGTAGAGGAAACAACATGAAGACCAAGAACAACCAGCAAAAAGCATAGTTGATGCCCTGGTACAGATAGAGGATTTGGAGGGACAAGAGGCATTAGAACCAAGAAGGATGAGTATTGATGCTCAATCAACTCAGAAGGGAGGAGATATAAGGACAAGGGTCCTTAGAAATATGATGAGCCATAGGATTGAAGTTTTGAAAAACATATCACAATAGGTTCATAGTTTATATATTACTTTACAAAGTGCTAAGCAGTTTTGCAGTGAAGCACTTTCATGGCTATCACCCACTTTCAATTTGTGGGGGCCATATATTAATATTTGGATAGACTAATTATACTAATGGCTAAAAACACAGATTTGTGAGATAAAATATTTATAGTGAAGGAAAGCCTAGAGATGGTAAAATAATTAAGTGGCTTCTTTACTAGTAAATTACAGGTTATACAAGGAAAGTTAAAGGTTTTATCTAAGGGATTGGAGCCCTGTATACCATCAACTATGGATGCTGCCAACACAAGAAAAAATTAGCAAGAGTGGTCAGTTTCTTTTTATAAATTTTTGACTAAAGAGGCTACAATATCAATTTTTGAAGATATGTTTGATACCCCATACAATACTTTAATTGATTCCCTTTTTAAGGCAGAAATAAATTTGAATAAGTTCATTATTGAATCAAAAGAAATCATGGATGCTAGGTGGACTAAATCCACTCAGGATTTACAAGAAGTGAGGAGTATAGAGTGGCCCACTAAAAGGGAAATTTACGTTTGGGAAGTTTTAGGAGAAATAAAGGTTTTTCCAGGAGGAAGTAGCTGAGATATTTTACATACATGATATAAAGTACAAGGAGAAGAAAATATCAAAGGCTTAATATAAATGTTTTTCCACCATCTCAACTAGTTATCTTTTTTGATTGATATTTTGGAAGTGTTCTATATATTTATTGTTCCCATATTCCATAAGTTTTTGTGTATCCATTAAATTTTTGATATGTGTCCTCTTCTCATTTGTAGCTTGTTGCAATCCTATATATGGATTTCCAAGGTGAGAAGTAGAGGTCGATTGTCTATAGATTTTTTCACACGTTGGGTATTATTTTGCAGTCTGTCCATTTGTTCTATAGTCCATTGAGTGAGTTCATTTGTATGCATACTTGAATACAAAAAGTGAACATTTGGGACTAAAGGCTTTGTCTCTGTGTCATATTATGAGTTTTATTAGAAGTACTAAGATTTAAATGAGAAGGATTTGTCCTTAATTATCATTATATTTGATGTTATGTCTCTTTTTCATATATCTATAGCCTTGGGACTAAATGAACAAGTTTTCCTTTAGTTTAACGCAATTCAAAAGGTTGTATATCTCTTATTAATTGTTGCTAATTTAAATAATTGGGTAATCACTTTTTGTAATTGATAAGGTTTAGGGTTTGTGAAAAGGATTAGAATCAAAATGAAACTTAGAGTTTAATGTTGACACTCTTAACCACAAGTTGATTAAAAAGGTCCAAGTTTGCTAATCGTTGACTCTATATCCCATTGGATAAGGCACTGGTCCATTTCAAAGTTCAAGGTTACATTGATCATTCACTTAAGTATAGGGCATTCACAACAACAAATCAATTTACCATTTTATGTGTTGAAGAGATAAAAGTGCCGATCATTTCTTATTCGGTGTTACTTTCTTTAGTTGTATTTGGTTATTGCAGTTGTGAAGTTTGTCAACAAGTTATAGAAGAATATTAACCATTTCTACTATAGGGGATAATCTTGCAGAGTATAATACCAAGTTAATAGGATAAATCCCTTAGGTTTTCCCACCTTGGCTTAGAAGATCCTAAAGTGAAGTGAGTTCTGATGACTCTATTAATGTTGGCCTAGAACTAATATTTAGCCCTTTTGAATATAGGATTTAGCCCATCCTTAGGCTTGTCCCTATTTTTGTTTCCTAGTATCCAGTTTAGATTCACCTGATATGTTTGTTACCAAAAAGAACTCCAACAAAATGGTGACTCTACTAGGGATACTCTACACTTTTTGGTTAAGGGCTCTTATTAGGTTGTGTTTTAGGGCCATTGTTATCAAAATCTTTGTATTATTCTTCTTTGTTTTAGATTTATTTCATATTTTCTCATCATAGGGTGGTGACTCAAGTCAAGGTTTTGTAGCTGGTGCTATAAAGTTTAAGAAAATCCTAAACCAAATGGCTGAGAAAAAGAAGAATACACATGCCTTTACTAAGAACCATCCTAAGATACCATTGTTAGCTGAGTTACCTCCTGGGGTAAAAAAGAACCAAAATAAGAAGAAGCCTGATATTAATTCTATGTGGGTCCCTAGAGGTAATATGTTAGCCTATTCATTATATCAACATGTGGTAGAAAACAAATCATCTTGCAAAAGTATTGAGATAGAAGAAGTTACACTATTGGTGGAAACATTCTCAACCCCATTAAGGAAGCAAAGGGTTTTTCATGATAAAAATATGTCTGCTGTGGGGGGTTTTCCTTGTAGGTAAAACTTGGTAAATGAATTAAACCATACTTGGGGTTTTAGGGAAAACTTGGATATGAGTTTTAGTCCTAGACAAGAACCATAGGTAGCAAACCTTATGGATTTTGACCCAGTGGATTCTGAAGTTGCTACTATAGATCATGAGGAGTTGTTTCTAGAACTTGTCCTTCTTAGGAAGAGAGTCATAGATGAGGAAGCTAGAGATATGCGCTTGGAAAAGGAAAAGGAGAAAATTATTTTGAATACCATTATTGAAAGAGATAACCTACTTAAGAGAATGGCTTCCTTACAAGAGCAGAATAAGAAGTTGGAAGAAAGGTCTTCTAATTTACACTCTAACATCTTTGGAGATATGGATGTTCTAAAGTCTAGTGTTCAAAAGTAGGAACAACTTCTTAAATAGAAAGAGGCCCCTATTGTTACAAAGGTTCAGCCTTACAAGCCTTTAGAGACTAGAGTGGAAGAGGTTAGTAAAAAGGATGTGGATAAGGGAAAGAAAAAGGCTATTGGAATACAAATCAATGAGCCCCATACTCCTAATAAACCTATTTCTTTTGTTATGTCAAAACTTAATTTATATTTGGAGAAGGCTAGAAAAGAAAAGGAAGATCTAAATGAAGGTTAAGAAGCTGGGACTAGGAGAAAAATATAGTTCATTAAGTCAAATTCTGCCCTAGCTGTTTAGTGAGACCAACCTTCACAAGTTGTTCCTACTATATTTGGTGTTGGTCTTCTGATAATAGGCCAAAGTTCCTCACAACTAGCCCCTAGTTCAAATTCTACTACAACTAGCTAGATTCCCCTTGTTCAATAGATCTAGGAAACTTAGTTTCCTTTTCAAAGTCAAATTACTATAGAAAGTACTTCAAGTGTCCTAGTTTCCCAAAGGAAACCAATTTATATGGAGAAATATAGGTAGATGTCTTTCTTGGGTATCCCTTGTTTTTCATCCTATTTGAAATGACCTTAGGGAAAAAGTTACAAACTTTTCTAGAAATAATGCTATTATAGGTGAAGAGCACCTTAGAAAGTTCATTGATATGTTGAATAATTATGAGGTGGAATATGAAGATGTAGTGATGAAACTTTTTGTTCATTCATTGATTGAGGATGCTAGAGATTAGTTCAAAAGATTGCCTGATGATAATATCAAATCATGGAATGATCTTGAAATATTGTTCAAGGGACAATATTGTGATAAGAATAATGCTGGTTTCATGCTAAATGAGTTCAACAACATTAAGAAGAATCCAAATGAAGCAACTTTTGACTTGAATGTCAGATTCCAAAAGGGCATGTATAAGTTATTCCAAGTAATGAGATTAAATGAAGATGTTTTTCTTACTTCTTACTTCAATGCTTTTGATAGTAAGATGGCTTATGTTCTTAGGGATAAAGATCCAAAAAAATTAGGGGATGCTTATACAATGGCTATAAATATTGAAAACAATAGAAGAGCTATTGATAAACTTGGGAAAAGGGATGACCCTAAGCTATTTAATCCTCGTGGTAAGAAAGACAATGAAAAGCCTATTATAGGAAAGAAACCTGAGGATGATATAATGGAGCAAGTTTTAAATTTACTAAAGAAATTAAGTCTTCCAGCTTACCAAGAAAACAAACCAAATGTTGCAGAGAAGGTTCCCTTTAATAAAATTTTTAATAGGAAACCTAAGATTCAAAACTATCCTTATACTACTTAGTGGAAGGATGGTAAGCCAATTCCTAATCCCACTCCTGGAAATAAGGAAAAAAGAACACCTGACCCTTTGCAAAGAAACTCTTGGAATATGACTGAAGATGTCCCTTGGTGTATTACTTTTTAGTTACCTCATTCCCCTAATTTTTGTGTTGTGGTTCAATCTTTTGTTGCAAATCAACAAGTGCAAAATGATGATGAGAATGTTATATGTAACACTTTGGCTACAATTGATCATAACAATCTGAGAAAACCTTCCAAGGAGGAAATTGATAGGATTACTTTAGAGTTGGTTGCACAAGTCCAAAGTACTTATAATTTAAGGAATAAAAATGTGAGTGTTGTCCTTGTGAAGCCAAAAAGTATTTTTATCAAGGACACTACTGCAAAGGTTACTCATGAAAATAAGAAAATTTGTCCTAAGATTCCTAAGATCAAGGAAAATAAAAAATGAAGAAGTGGGAACCAAAGAAGAGGGTACACTTATAGGAGGTATAGACTACTAAGCCAACTACATTAGAGAAAGGATCAAAATCTAAGATTGTTAAGTAGAAGGAATCATTTGTTGTTCAAACTTCTGGGCCCACAAATATTAATGTTAAATCTACCACTTATGATTTAATTGATATGATTTCAATGCTATCACAAATACCTATCAAAGTTCCTTTGTTAGAAATTTTTAGGATAGAAGAGCATAAGAAAAAGGCTCTATCTTGCCTAGAAGGGATACAAAATAATAATATTGTCACATAAGAACTAGCAATTATACAATAGATCCCAGTTCTAGAAAAAGAAAAGGAAGAGAATGGAGTCATGTCTCAAATACCTCAAATGTATTTGGACAATTCATCAATTGCATACTTGCAAGACATTGACCCTTTTTTCTTGAGTTTGATCATAAAAGGTAGAACTTTAAAAAATTGTATGATTGACTCTGGTGCCACAAATAATATAATGCCTTTTAAGGTTATGGAGGCCCTAGGTCTAGGGGTTGATACTAGGTAAGGTAGGTGTAGGGCAATGGATTCCAAAGAGGTACCTATCATAGGTACTATTAATGCTTTACCTTTCAGACTTGCTGCATATCTTAATGAAGAATTAACTAAGTCAGTCCTTGTAGTAGATATTCCCCCTCACTATGAGATGTTTCTTTCAAGGAAGTGGAGTGCTGCAATGGGAGGTAGTATGCAATGTGATTTGTCATATGCTACTTTCCAAGTAGGGGAAAAGGCTATCAAGGTCAATAGAGAGCCAAGAGTAACTTATGTTTTTGAGGAAAATATTGACAAGGACACAACTTGTTTCATAGACATAGTTGTGAATTCATTTAGAGCTGAATTTATTATCTAAGAAGTTGAAAAATTGCCTGCACTAATTGAACAAGAGGTCACATGCTGTATGCATTCTCCAAAGTTATGGAACATGTATTTTGATGGAGCAAGCTCAAAGGAAGGATCAAGAGTAGGATTTTTTTTTGTCTCCCTAGATGAAAATACATTTAGGTATTCCTTTTCTCTCAATTTCACATGTACCAATAATGTTGCAGAATATGAGGCCTTACTGTTAGGTTTGAAAGCTACAACAAGCCATGGAATCAAGAAAATACATGTCATTGGTGATTGTGATTTGATTATTTCCCAGGTTAGAGGAGTGTATGTTTCAAAAAATAAAAGATTAAAACAATATAAGAATGTTGTATGGGATATGATTGAGTCTTTTGATGCCTTTGGAATAGTGTGGAAAGATAGAAGTAATAATAAATGGCTGATTTATTGGCAAATGTGGCCATAAAAATTGATGATATATCATTTGCTAGTGTATCTACTATAGAAGTGTAGAATAGGCCTTCAATCCCAGATAATGTACATAGTTGGAAAGTTTTTGAGGATGACAAGGACATTCTAAATTTTCTACTCAGTGATGTAGGAACTTGATTGCAGTGCTTGGGTAGAAACAGTTGATGGAAAAGAAAAGATTTTTGGCCAAGAAATCTTACAACTAAAGACTAACAAGGTACCCAAAGGTTTGGTTGTATTGGGAAGTGCTTTTTATAATCAAGACATAGTGCATTCAAATGCAAAAGATATAAAACCACAAGAATTAGAAGAGATCAATCTGGGCACAACTGATTCCCCAAAGAAAGTATACATTGGTAAGACCTTAACCCCTAAGATTAGGAAATCTTTGATAAATTTAATTTAGACATGTTTTTGCATGGTCTTATGATGACCTCAAGGCTTACAGGAAAGATTTATTCCAACATATTATACCTCTTAAGGAAGATGTGAAACCTTTCAGACAGAAACAAAGACCTATGAATCCTACTCTAGCTCCTTAGATGTAGGAAGAATTGTTAAGGCTTAGGGATATGCGATAATTAAGCCACTTAGGAATTCTTCGTGGGTGTCTAACCTGGTCCCTATCAAAAAAAGAACGGTGACATTAGGCTTTGTGTTGATTTTATAAACCTAAACATTGCATCTTTAAAAGACAACTATGGATTGCCTAACATGGAGGCTATGTTACAACAAGTGAGTGGTTCAGACTTAATGTCCATGATGGATGGTTTTTTAGGATATAACCAAGTCCTTGTTGATAAAAAATAATAGTTCAAGATAGCTTATACCACTCCATGGGGAACTTATGTGTATGTGAGAAGGCCTTTTGGTCTCATAAATGCAAGAGCAAATTTTCAAAGGGCTATGGATGTAGTTTTCAAAGTATATATTGAAAATTTCATGGTAGTATATCAAGATGACTTGACTACTTATTCTAAGAGACCTAAAGACCATTGCAAGCATCTTGAAAAGATTTCTACCAAGGCTTTAGAATAGGGTGTATCTTTAAACCCAAGAAAATGTATTTTTGGGGTCATAGAAGGGAAGCTTTTAGGACATGTAGTTTCAAAAGAAGGGGTAAAGATTGACCCTGAGAGGGTAGCAACCATTGACAAGGTGTTAAGGCCAAAAAGTATCAAAGGTATACAATATTTTTTTGGGTAAGTTAATTTCTTGAGGAGATTTGTAACTAACTTTGCTGAAGTTAGCAAGCCAATTTCAAAGATGCTAAAAAAGGGAGCTGCAATTAGTTGGGAAGGTGAACCTATTGTTGCATTCCAAGAAATAAAAAATTCTATTAAGAATACTTTAGTCCTTAGGACCCCTAATTATGAAAAGGCTATGCATATTTTTTCTTTTGCATCTTTTCATACTATTGTAGTAGTTTTACTTTTAAAAAATGAAAATGGACATGAACAACCTATAGCATTATTTAGTAAATCCCTGCAACCTACAAAATTGAAATATGACATAAATGAGAAGCATGCATATGCTCTAGTCAAAGCTATTAAGCCCTTTAGATGTTACCTAGTAGGTGATATTGTTATTGGTTTTGTGCCTAATGTAGCATTAAAGGACATTTTTTCCTCAACAAGAAGTATCTTGCAGAAAATGTAGATGGATTAATAGAATCTAAGAATTTAATATAGATATACAAATTACCAAGTTGGTAAGAGCTCAAGGGTGAGATAAGCTCATGGCACAAACAAATTTAGATGCAAATCAGATAAATGTTGAGAATCAATTTCTCATTTATGGTACATGTGACATGAATCAGTGTGATTGCTACAAAGATGTGATTTATTATTTGCAACATTTGCAATCTCCACTCACTTAACAAAAAATGAAAAGTAAATTGTAAAACTACATGTAGTTAGATATACTATTGCAAATGGGGATTTATGGTGGAGGAATTTTGAGGGTGTGTTGCTCAAATGCATTGATAAATAGAAATCAAAAGAAATATTGAATGATGTGCATTTAGGAGTGTGTGGTGGGCATTACATAACAAAACCAACTACCCATAAGATCATGAGAGCAGGCTTTTGGTGGCCTACTTTGTTTAAAGATGCTCAAACCCTCATTAGGAAATGTGATTCATGCCAGAGGTTTGCAAGAAAATTAATTATTTTTGGAAATACACCTTTAAAATTAGTTGAAGTTTAGGCACCCTTTCAAAAATGGGGAATGGATTTTATAGGTGAAATTTCACCAAGTTCTAGTAGTGGTTTTTCTTGGATACTAGTTGCAACTGATTATTTTACAAAGTGGGTGGAGGCAATCCCTACTAGGAATTCTACTAGCAAAGTGGTAAATAATTTCCTACTCAATAATATCATTACAAGGTTTGGATGTCCTAAAAGAATAGTAACTAATAATGCTATGTGCTTTAGATTTGAGGAATTCATTAATTTTTGTGAAAAGTATGGTATCACTAGATTAGTTTCATCATCTTATCATCCACAAGGGAATGGACAAGCAGAATATACAAATAAGAGTTTGTTAAAGATCATAAAGAGGACCTTAGATGATAATAAGAGGGCTTGGGATTCAAAGTTGTAGTTAGCTATTTGGGCTGACAGAGTGACTATAAAAAAAGCAATAGGTGTATCATCTTTTGACCTTGTATATGGAATTTAGGCCAGAATGCTTTAAAATAATCTGATGGGTTTGCATAACTATATTCAGAGGTATGATGATGATATTTTTGATGACAAGCATGAGAGGATGAATAAATTAGTTGGGTTAGCTAAAATAAGTAAAGAAGCCTCTCTTAGAAACATGAAATTGCAATTTTAGACAAAAAATTTCTATGACAAAAAGGCCTTGGTTAGAAAATTTGAATCAAATGACCTTGTCTTAATATGGAATTCAAGATTAGAAGATAAAGGTAAACATGGAAAATTCAATCCCATTTGACTTGGTCCTTATTTGGTTGATTCAGCTTGGGGTGAAGATTCATATTTCATCAAGGAATAATCAAGAAATCTTCTGGAATTGCTATTTCATGGACAATTCCCTAAGAAGTACTTCTCTTGAAGGTATTTATTTTCCATGAATAGTAGTTAGGTTTTGTACTTATGTACATTTTTGTAATTACTTGTGCATATGTGTATAACCCTTGTATATATGTGTTTTTTTGATGTATAGTTTCAAAAAGTTGTTACCTTAAGCTATCAGGTGTGTGATTTTCTTAAAATAGAGATTCTAAATTCTTGTATGGATACATGTTATCCATCATCCCCAGATAGAGCCATTTATAGCTCCTAGTTTCACTAAGGTTAAATTTTTAAATCTATGGTAAAAATATTAAATTAATTGTTAGGGTTGCATTTATCTTATTTCCATTCACTGAAGAAACCATAGAAAATTTTTCCCTGATCTAGTTATTTCTATGAATTATCCCAAGTGTGAGGTTTAGTGCTCTAAGCTTTTGATCTTTATCTCATATTGCAAAATCTTCATGATTTTGGTCTAAACCCTAACCCTAGGTTTTTGAAATTGAGTGGGTTTTCATTTTGTCTAAATACATCATCCCTTATGATGTTATGATAGGGGGGTTAGTGAAGTATCACAAATAAGGGTTTTAGGTCTCCCAATCTCATGATTAATGTTGTGTCATAGGCGAGAAAATAAGTCTTCTCGATCATATAATTTCCTTTGCATCATATGATCATGTATCAGTTTTAAAAGGTTTGTGTTTTATCTATCTCCAATGTTATGGAAATTAGGTTTATCATGGCATCGAGAATAATGAAATAGGTTGCTATGATACTATGAAAAGGTGGACATGAAAGGATCATAAAGGAAATGTTGATTTCTTGTGATAATACAATGGCTTACAGTTGTAAGATCATAAAGGAGATAAAGGAAAACAATAGGTGATGTGCTGTTAGACAGGTGTCCATTTCTTGATTGGTCATAACAAATATACGAATGCTAGATGTATGTGTTGTCAGGATTGGTTGGACTAGAAAATGATATTATAATATGTTCTGAGTGGCAAGTGGTGGTCTCTAATCTTACAATGAATGTTTCATTGTGAGACCTTAGGGTTATAAAAGGTAATCTTCTAATGGTATGATTAAGATGTGGTCATAAGATCATACATGAAAAATGTTAAGCCGCCAATGCTATTGTATGAAGCATCAAAGGTTTTTTGTGACATTGTAAAAGCTTGAGAGATCACTAGATATGTTATATAAAGGTGAATGTAATCATGATCATAAGATCATAGGCTAAGAAAGGATAATCTATGATGCTATGAAGCTATTTTCCATATGATCGTAGAGGAAGATATAGTTAGTGCTGATGCTGTGACAACAAAGGAATCATAAGATCGTGAAGGATTTCTCCATTGTGTCTGACTGGTCAACAAGGGTTTTCGTAACATCAAAAAACCATTTTTGTAACAATAATATGTTATGAAGGGTCTTTTCATCTATCTTTGTAATAGCATTGTAGGCCTTGTTTTGACCAGTAAAATAAAGTAATTTCTTTAAGCTAGAAACAATAGTAAGGTTCTCAACCAATAAGATTTGATTATAGTACAAAAAGTTCATTGTTGGATATTAATGATGACACTCCATTTAATTTAAAAAATGGATTGATATCATATTTCAAGCATGCTGAAATTAGTGCAAAATGAATGCTGATTTTCATATATTAATTTGTAAAGATCTTCTCTTTTCACAATCATAATTCACCATTTATAGAGAGAAAGAATTTGAGCAATTCCAGAGTTTTTAGTGCATTCCAGTTTGTTACTCAAGAGCTTCTTGAGAATAGAGCAGTTGCTATTTCTAGTGCATATTTGCATAATATCAAAATGTCTGACAAAGAAGTAGAAGAGATTCAAGCCTCAATCATGGGAGTTTTAGAAACTTCAACCTCTAAAGGAGGCAAAACTAGATAGAAGAAACTGCAAAGATCTGCTGAAGAATGGATAAAGCTTTTTCCATGTTCCTTCAATGCAAATTTTGCAAATGATAAAGCTTTTATTGACCCATATGCCCTATGCAAAGATTCCATATGTCTTGGTGTTATGGGTTCAAAACTTTTCAAATACTTCTATAATAACAGGGAGAAGAAAATTCTTGTGTGTAACCCATGGAAGAAGAATCTCGCTAAGTTGATATTTCTAGAGGTCTTTAAAGATGTAGACCTAATGAAGGCCTTATTTTGGTGCTATAATCTAGCCACAAAATATTTCCATAGGAGGGATGGATCTATCCTATGCACCCTAGATTGAGAATCATTCATTGAGGCCTTTGGATTGGAGGTAGCTATGGGTCAACTTGTAGATTTGAAGGATTTATATAGGAAATTAAAAGAAAGCACTGAGGCATACAATAAGATATCAATGCTACAACATATTCCCATGAACTTGAAAGAAGTGGGTGATTACCCTTAAGAAGGTCAACAAGATGATGCCATTGGAAAAATTTAAGAATTATTTTGTTAGAACTATATATGGTGTTCATAAGGTGGTGGGTAAGAATGGGTCTAAAATGGTTTATGGGGTAGAATTCATAATTGGAAGAGATGTATAGGATGCCTACCATGGTGGGGAATATGATTATGTCAATCATATTCTTGAAGTAATGAGAGAGAATAATGCTAGGGTTTAGAGTGGGCAATTAAAGGATTTCACCTTTCATCACTATTCACTATTGATGCACCTGATTCTATATAAGAATATAGGGTACATAAGCTCTGATTTCATCGATCAAACTTTTGATATAAATGGAAGCCTACTAGTGTAGTTATGGACATAGGTATGGGATAACACTTATCATTTTTCTAATTGTGTATCATTTTTCAATAATTTTAGTGCTGTAATTATGAAAATGTTAGATCCAAGATATTTTAGAGTTCCTGATATATTGAAGGGCCTTTTGAGACTAGCCCTGCTTCCTAAAGGAAAGATATTTGACCATAATTGGAGAGATATTTTCCTATTTCCCACATTTTCTTTAATAAGAGTCTATGGTTGTCCCTAGCCATCTCATATATTGCCTAAATTTATCTCTCCTAAGCTAGGAATAATTGAATTTATATGGCATCTTTTCATGGTTAGTAGGGAGTATTTAGGACCCAAGGTGCATAATGGAACCTTCTTTTGTAGGTGTTTTAGGATTGGTGATTTTACAATTGGTAAAGAGGTCCTAGACAAAATCCGCTCTTTTCTTCACCATTACAATTTGTGCACTGGCCCATATAGAATGTATGAACCTAATGGTTGGATGAGGGTCACCATTAAGGGAATGAGGAATTATGTATTTCCAAGTACCAAGGAATTACCTCATGAGGATATTATTCTAGGCATAGTGGCAGAGGGTGAGGCAGTTGACAAGCTAGCAAATCTTGATGATGTTATAAGGGTGGAGAAAGAGTTGAAAATAATAGATCCCCAAATTTTGGGACTCTACATGGATATCCCTTATCCTCAAAGGATTAGGAAGATGGTTATGGACCATGGCTAAAATGCTAGAGGGGTGAATAGGAGAAGAAGATAGAGTTTTCCCTGATAGGCTTCAACTAGATGTAACCCTTGAAGTAGAAGAGCAAGATGCTCCTCAGGCATCATGGATGGAAAAGGGAAACAAAAGATAGAAGATTTCCCATATCCTTGCTTAGATTAAGAAAATGACATTACAAATCTTACTAGGAAGTAGTCAATATTTTGCTAACTTGAGAGAGAATTATTTACAAAATAGAGTTAATGCAGCTTAGAATACTTTCATAGACTTGGAATTAGTAGTAGCAAGACTAGATGATAGGATCATCTAGGCCCAACAATTTCTTGAGGATGATGAATTCATCAAGTACACTAAATTCAAGAGCTTCCTATATAAAATAAAATAGAGTGAACTAGTGCTAATGATGAAGCCTAGAGAGTCTAATGAGTAGAAGTTGGAGTTGAAAGAGAAGCTATAGGTCTATGACCCTAAAAGTGAGGTAATAACTTTAGAAGAGGCTAAGGATTTGGTACAGAGGAGTGGCATGCTATTGGTGCCTGGATGAGACTTGGAACAAGCATTCATGCTTGATTAAATAAGGAGGCAATAAGGGAGCCATCTCATATGAGGCAATTGGTGTACATGGACTATTTTTAATATATATACACAATCCCTCATAGTCTGGAGTATAGCCCCTGCTTCCAACAAGCCAAAATTGATGGAGATACAATGTATTGAATAGGGTAATATGATTGTATGGACTCCACAGGGTACCTCTAGCACAAAGATATCCAAAGCATTGAAACATTTTTCATTTATGACAGAAGCCAATTTAGAGGAGGTAGAGACAAGATTGTCAAAATCCATACATGATTACAAAGATGTCAAGAAATTATATGAAGATGACGTTAGAAGTAGCCATTTCCACAGATAAAAAATCACAAAGCTTCAGGCCCAAATCCAAGCATTAGAAAATGAAGTTGCATCTCTCAAGGAGTAACTCACACAGGCATATCAAGTAGTTGCTATAGAGCAAAGGGAAGTGCATGAAGACTAACAACAACCAACAAAAAGCATAGTTGAGGCCCTAGTACACACAAAGAATTTGGATGAAGAAGAGGCATCATAACCAAGAAGGATGAGTATTGATGCTCAATCAAAGCAGCGGGGAGGAGATATAAGGACAAGGGTCCTTAGAAATATGATAAGCCATAGGATTGAAGTTTTGAAAAACATATCACAATAGGTTCATAGTTTATATATTACTTTACATAGTGTTGAGCAATTTTGTAGTGAAGCACTTTCATGGCTATCACCCACTTTCAATCTGTGGGGGCCATATATTCAATTTTTGGATAGGCTAATTGTACTAATGGCTAAAAAGCCAAATTTTCTAGAT
Organism: Cupressus sempervirens; assembly: GCA_028749045.1. Taxonomy (NCBI): domain Eukaryota; kingdom Viridiplantae; phylum Streptophyta; class Pinopsida; order Cupressales; family Cupressaceae; genus Cupressus; species Cupressus sempervirens. Next base: position 733,915,225 of record CM053786.1, read on the forward strand.
AAAATATTTACAATGAAGGAAAGCCTAGAGATGGCAAAAGAATTAAGTGGCTTCTTCACTAGTAAATTACAGGTTATACAAGAAAAGTTAAATGTTTTATCTGAGGGAGTGGAGCCCTGTATACCATCAATTATGGATGCTGCTAGCACAGTAAAAATTTGGCAAGAGTGGTCAGCTTCTTTTGATAATATTTTGACTAAAGAGGCTACAATATTAGTTTTTGAAGATATGTTTGATACCCCATACAATACTTTAATTGATTCCCTTTTTAAGGTAGAAATAAATTTGAATAAGTTCATTATTGAATGAAAAACAATCATGGATTCCAGGTGGACTAAATCCACTCAAGATTTACAAGAAGTGAAGAGTACAAAGTGGACCAATAAAAAGGAAATTTACATTTGGGAAGATATAGGAGAAATAAAGGCTTTTCTGGGAGGGAGTAGCTGAGATATTTTACATACATTATAGTAAAGTATAAGGAGAAGAAAAGATCAAATGTCCAATATACATTTTTTTCTTCCATCTCAACTACTTATCTTTTTTGATCACTATTTTGGAAGAGTGTTCTATATATTTATTGTTGCCATCTTCCAAAAGTTTTTGTGTATCCATTAAATTTTTGACATGTGTCCTCGTCTCATCTGTAACTTGTTGCAATCCTATATATGGATTTCAAAGGTGAGAAGTAGAGGTTGGTTGTTTGTAGAATTTTTCATATGTTATGTATTATTTTGTAGTATATCTATTTGTTCTATAGTCATTTGAATGAGTTCATTTGTATGCATACTTGAATAAAAAAGTTGAACATTTGGGACTCAAGGCTTTGTCTTTGTGTCATATTATAAGTTTTACTAGTAGTAATAAGATCTAAATGAGAAGGATTTATCCTTAATTATCATTATCTTTGAGGTTTTTTCCTCTTTTTCATATATTTATAGCCTTGGGACTAAATGAACAAGTTTTTCTTTAGTTTAATGCAATTCAAAAGGTTGTATATCTCTTAATGATTTCTACTAATTTAAAGAATTGCATAATCACTTTCTATAATTGATAAGATTTAGGGTTTGTGAAAAGGATGAGAATCATAATGAAACTTAGAGTTTAATGTTGACACACTTAATCCAAATTTGATTAAAAAGGTCCAAGTTTGCTAATCTTTGACTCTATATCCCATTGGACAATCTTTGACTCTATATCCCATTGGATAAGGCATTGGTCCATTCCAAAGTTCAAGGTTAAATTGATCATTCACTTTACTATAGGGCATTCAAAACAACAAATTAGTTTACCTTTTTATGTGTTAAAGAGATAAAAGTTCTGGTCACTACTTATTTGTTATTACTTTCTTTAGTTGTAATTGGCTATTGTAGTTGAGAAGTTTGTTAGCAAGTTATAGAGGAATATTGACCATTTCTACTATAGGGGATAATCTTGTAGAGTAGAATATCAAGTTAATAGGATAAATCCCTTAGGTTTGCCCTCTTTGGCTTAACAGAGCCTAAAGTGAAGTGAGTCCTGATGACTCTGTTAATGTTGGCCCACAACTAAGATTTAGCCCTGTTGAATATAGGATTTAGCCCATCCTTAGGCTTGTCCCTATCTTTTTTTCTTGGTATCTATTTTAGATTCACTTGATATGTTCCTTACCAAAAATAACTCCAACAAAACCAAGCAAAGAAAAAGGGAGATCCTAACTACATATGGAAGCTAGAGATAATGTCTTTGATCATTTGCAATACCAACCAGTGATAGAAAGAGAATCCTATTCTATAAATTCTAAATCTGAGAGCACTACACTCCTAGATGAAATTTTCACAACCCTACTACCAGAAGAGAGGATTTATTAAGATAAAACTATCTCATCTATAGGAGACATATCTTTTATACCTAATATGGAAAAATAAGTAAACCATAGGTGGGGAAATCAAAGTACTCTTAATGCTAGACCAAATCCTAGACAAGTTCCATAAATTGGGAGAAACCTCATAGATCTAGATGATCCAGTTGATTCAAAGACTTCTTTTGTAGATCTTGATGAACTGTTGTTAGAAATTGAAAGTCTTAGAAAGAAGGTTGTAGAAGAAGATTCCAAACACATTCATTTTGGAAAAAGAGAAGGAAGCTATCACCATGAATGCTCTCATAGAAAGAGAATATTTTCTTAGAAGAATAGAGGCCCTAAAAGAGCAAAATAGAAAATTAGAAGAGAGAACTTCTACTTTGCATTTAGATGTTTTTGGAGATGTTGGATACATAAGGTCAAACATTCAAGACCATGAATTCTTGTTGAGAGAAAAGGAAGGACCCATCATCTCACGAGTTCAACCTTACAAACCTATAGAGAATAACTTTATAGATTTAACCATTAACAACCCTGATAAAGGAAAACAACAGGTTGTAGGAATACAAGTCAATGAGCCCCAAGTTTCCTGTAAAAGGCTTTTCATGTCAAAACTTGAATTAGAATTAGAAAACACAAAGAAGGAAAGGGAAGATTTGGCTAAAGAAATAGAAAAAGTTTAAAATGAGGCCTAGGTCATAAAAACAAGAAGGAAGATACACTTTGTCAAATCCACCTCTTCTCTAACATCTTAGCCAAAGTGTCCCTCACAAGCTATGCCTTTTGTTCCTTTTCCACCACAACTAGCCAAATACCTACAACTTAATAAGTACAAATCCTTGTACAAACTCAAAGGGAAAGACCAAGCACTTAACATATTATAGGTTTCCAAAGGAGACATATCTATATGGAAAAATATAAGAAGATCCCTTTTTTAGGTATCCCTGGTTTTCCTCGTCCCATCTCAAATGATTTAAGAGATAAGGTCATTAGGTTTTAAGGAAATAATGCTATAAATGGTGAGGAACATCTTAGAAAATTCATTGACATGTTAAATGACTATGAAGTAGAGCATGAGGGTGTGGTTATGAAGTTATTCGTACATTCACTTACTAAAGATGCAAGGGATTAGTTTAGAAGGTTACCTGATGATAATATTGGCTCCTGGGATGATTTAGAGAAGCTCTTTAAGGAGTAGTATGGTGATAGCACTAATGCAATTTCTATGTTAAATGAGTTTAATAATGTAAAGAAGAATCCAAATGAATCAACATTTGATTTCAATGTAAGATTCCAAAAGGGAATGTATAAGTTAGTTCAGGTAGGAGTGAAGAAAATTGACAGAATAACTACTGAGATGGTAGCCCAAGTTGACAACACTTATAATCTCAAAGATAGGACAATAAATAATGTTGTTGAGAAAGAATTTGGTATTTTTTAAAAAGACATAACACATAAAATGGGTGACAAGAACAAAGAGGATAATATAGTGATAAATTTATATGATAATGGTGAAGAATCTGATCTAGAAGTCTCTGATATTGATGTAATTAGTCAAAGACATATATCAATTGCATCATCAACAAGTATTTTCAGAAGATGATGATCAAAATGAGGATAGGATGTGAAATATGACATTAGATGCTGAACATATTAATTTGAGGAAACCATCTAATGAAGAAATTGACAGAATAACTGCTGAGATGGTAGCCCAAATTCACAAAACTTATAATCTCAAAAATAGGACAATAAATAATGTTGTTGAGAAATCATCTAGTATTTTCATTTAAGACATAACACATAAAATGGGTGACAGGAACAAAGAGGATAACCTAGTGATAGTCAAGATCAAAGACATTAAGAATATGAAATGAGAACCCAAAAATAAAATGCAATTTCAAGGTGTAGAGATAGTCAAGGTCAATACACAATAAAATAAATCATATCACAATGTCATTAGACAAGTGGAGGAGCCCATGATTCAAGTGCAAGCAGATCGTGGTAACCTTTTAAAAGCTATTGCACATGATCCGGTAGACATGATTTCCATTTTGTCACAAATTAGTATTAAAGTCCCTCTATCTGAGATGTTTAGGATATAAGAACATAAGAGTAAAGCCCTCTCTTGGTTAGAAGGAATTGGGAATAGTGATACTATTGAAAGGGAGTCATCAACATGGCAAGAAATACCATTTGTAGTGAAAGAAAAGGAAGACAAAGGACTTCAAATGTATTTGGATACTTCATCTACAACATATATTGAGAACATTGACCCTTTATTCCTTAGTCTAATCATAAATGACAAAACCTCAAAAAATTGCTTGATTGGTTTAGGAGGCTCAAATACTATTATGCCATTTAAAATCATGGAAGCCCTTAGTCTAAAGGTAGATACAAAGTAGGGTAGGTGTAGATCCATGGATGCTGAGAGGTCCCTATCATAGGAACAATTAATGCATTACCTTTTAAACTAGTTGCCTATCCTGATGTTGACTTAACAATGACTATCTTAGTAGTTGATATTCCTCCATAGTATGGAATTGTACTGTCAAGAAAGTGGAGCCTATAATGGGAGGTAGTCTATAATGTGATTTTTCTTATGCCACATTTCACATAGAAGATAAATCCATTAAGGTTGACAAAGAACCAAGAGTTACCCACATGCTTTAAGACAATATTGATACATATGCTACTTGTTTTCTAGATACACATGTGAATGCTTTTAGAGCTGAAATCACCATTTAGGAAATTGAAAATCTAGTCGCATTAATTTTTAAAAAAGCAACAAAACATTTGGATTCTTATAATCTTTGGACTATGCATTTTGATGGGGAAAATTCTAAGCATGGATCAAGAGATGGAGTAGTTTTTATATCTCCAAATAAGAATACATTTAGATACTCATTCACCCTAAATTTTAGTTGTACCAATAATATTGTAGAATATGAAGCACTATTGCTTGGATTGAAAGTGGTTGAGAATCATGGTATCAAAAAATTGCATATTATTGGTGATTCTGAATTGGTTGTGTCTCAGATAAAGGAGACACATGCATCCAAGAACAAGAGGCTGAAACAATATAGAAATGTTGTTTAGGACTATATTGAAGCATTTAATTCTTTTTGTATTTCTTGGATGGATAAGAGTAACAACAAGATGACTGATCTAGTGGCTAATGTAGCCATTACGCTTGATGGCATATCATTTTCTCGTGTTTCTAGGATTGAAATTCATAATAGGCCATCTGTTCTTGATAAAATAGAGTAATGAAGGGTATTTGAGGATGATAGAGATATCTTGAAATTCCTCCTTAGTGAAGACAAGTACCCTGGCCAAGAACTAGATTGCAGTACTTTGATTAGGAACATAAAAAACAAGGAGACCATTTTTGGTTAAGAAATTTTGCAATTAAAAACAAACAAACTGCCCAATGGATTGGTGGTGTTAGAGAGCATTTTTGACAATTAGGTTAGAGTTCATTTAGAAGTCAAAGAAAAAAAACCACAAGAGCTTGAAGAAATGAACCTTGGAATAACTGAATCACCTAAGAAGGTGTATATAGGTAAGACTTTGTCTCCTACAATTAGAAAATCCTTGATTGATTTTCTAACACAATTTAGGCATGTCTTTGCATGATAATAAGATGACCTTAAAGCTTATAGAGAAGACTCTTTTTAGCATGTAATACCACTAAGAGAGAATGCCACGCCTTTTAGATGAAAGAAAAGACCTCTTAACCCACATCAACCCCCAATTTGCAACAAGAGCTTATGAAGCTAAGAGATTGGGGGATTATTAAGCCTATCAAACATTCTTATTGGGTATCAAACTTGGTTCTTGTTAGGAAGAAAAATGGCGATAGTAGGTTGTGTGTTGATTTCAAAAATTTGAATATTACATCCTTGAAAGATAATTATGGATTATTAAACATGAAAGCCATGACGTAGCATGGAATTGGTTTTGAATTAATGTCCATGATGGGTGGTTTTTCTAGATATAACCAAGTGCTGGTTGATGAAAAGGAGTATTTCAAGACAACCTTTACAACTCCTTGTGGAACATATATGTATGTTTAGATGCCTTTTGGTTTGATAAATGCAAGAGCTACATTCTAGAGAGCCATGGATGTTGTATTTAAGGAAGACATTGATAAGTTTAGGGTAGTTTATCAGGATGATTTGACATCTTGCTCAAAAAAGGTTGAGGACCATTATAGGCATCTAGAGAAATTTTTTGTGAAAGCCTTGAAGTGTGGAGTTTCATTGGACCCAAATAAGTGCACTTTTGGAGTAATAGAAGAAAAATTTCTTGGCCATATAGTATCCAAAGATGGATTGAAGATTGATCTTGAAAGGGTGGCAACAATAGATAAGGTCCCCAAACCCAAGAATGTCAAAGGTATCCAATCCTTCTTTGGCCAAGTCAATTTCTTGAGAAGATTTGTGACAAATTTTGTTGAGATCAACAGAAATATTTCTAAAATGCTCAAGAGAGGAGTAGTAATTAATTGGGAAGGTGAACCATCTATTTCTTTCCAAGAAATTAAAGATGCCATAAAAATGCACCAGCATTAAGGACACAAGATTATGCAAAGCTAATTCATATATTTTCTTTTGCTTCTTTCCATACCATACCAGTAATTTTACTTGAAAAGAATGAAGAGGGCTATGAACAACCTATTACTATTTTTAGTAAGTCACTTAAACCTATAGAATTAAAATATGAGATTAATGAGAAGCTAGCATATGTCCTTGTCAAATTTGTGAAAGCTTTCAAATGTTATCTTGTTGGTGCCATTGCATTTGTGCCTAGTGTAACAGTCAAAGATATATTTTTTTAGTAGGAAGTATCTAGCAGAATATGTAGATGGATCAATATAATCCAAGAATTTAACATAGACATCTAGATTACCAAGTTGGTAAGAGGATAGGGACTTGCTAAGATGATGGAAGAGGCTAATCTTGAAGCAAACCATATAAACCAGCATGATGATAACTGCAAAGATGAATTATGTGACATGGATATCTATGGTTGGTACAAGGAGATAATTTTTTATTTGAAATATATGAAAGCTCCACTAGGGCTGAATGATAATCAAAGAAAAGATTTAAAACTATAGGCTATTAGATATGTTATTGTAAGTGGTCATCTATGGTGGAGTATGGAAAGTTTGCTACTTAAATATGTTGATGAGAAAGATTCAACAACAATCCTAAATGAGATGCATGGTGGAATATGTGGAGGCCATTAAATGGCTAAGAATATGACTCACAAGATGATCAAAGTAGGATTTTGGTGGCCCACTCTTTTTAAGGATGCACAAAAACTTGTATAAAAATGTGACACTTGTCAAAGATTCAGAGGTAAGGTAAGATTCTCTAGTAATCTACCATTAAAACTAGTAAAAGTGCAAGAACCATTCCAATAATGGGGAATATATTTTATAGGTAAAATTGAAAATAAGTCAAGTGGGGGACATGCTTGGATCCTCTAAAAGGAAAGTGACATGCTCCAATTGCTATATCAACTGATCTAACATCATGTCAACCTCAAAAGAATGATCAAGTAGAGAATGAAGATGATGGTCAAAGTGCTCCCTCACAAAAACTAAAGAATGATGAATTTCATCAATAGTGTCTTCCAAATCTACAATATATGACTCCCAAAAGAAACTTGGATTGTCTGTCAAGAACTCATCTCATAGAATTGAGTCTAGAAGACAATGAATATATTGCTGCCTCAGATCACCTAAATCCATGTTTATGTGACTATAAGAATCATCAAGAACAATAGTAGAAGAAATATCAATAGGAGGAGAAGAAATGTATGACACAAGAACTTGATCACATATGAGAATACCCAAGTTAAAGTAGCCAAAATCCTCCTCAATATCTAAATTATTACTAGAAATATGATCAAAATCTACTAAATAAGTAATATCATCATCATGGGAAAATCTCAAAAGTAGTATAGATGAGATTTATGATCAACCACCCCTGTAGAAATGACATCTCTACTCTTCAAGTCTTTGATAAATACTAAATTAGTTGTGAATTCCATAGTCCTCCTTGTATCCCCATGAGTTAGCTAATAGATGGAAAAAAGGTTGTGACTTAGGTGAGGTATGCACAACACATCTTTGAAGTATCCCTTCCCCTTATGAATATTTCCTTTTCCAATCACATTCATGTAAGTATGATTTCCCATCAAAATAGGTGGAGTATGAAAAGGACCAAATGATGGAAACATAGACTGCAAAGATGCCATATGATGAGAAGCCCCTAAATCTAGAAGCCATCTCCCTAAATCATGAGTTTTTATAGCAACTAATGCTTGAACTTTTCCCTCATGATCCTTTTCATTATTAGAATCTAAAAATGAAGAAGAGGATCTAGTAGTCATTCTTGATGTTAGACTTATTTTATCCTTCTTGAGAAGATTCTTGAGTTCATCAATTTCTTTCTTATAGCAATAATGTTCTTCATGTCCATTCTTCTTGCAATATGCACAAGTTTTATTTTCCTTTTTGTAGAAGTTGTTGGAAGAAGACTTTCCTTATTGTGATGAAGATTTTTGTGTGGAGGTAGATTGGTTTGTTTCATCTTGTGGCTTAGCCTTTGATTGCTTTTTATTCTTGTTGGAATTCTTACCCCTTTTCTCTCCTTAGTTTCCTTGATTTCCTTTACTAGCTACGAAAGCCTTAGACTTAGAAGACCAAAGAAATCCCATACACACCAAATTTTCATGTTCTAAGACCAACATTCTTGTAAACCTATTCCCATCAATTTTTCTACCATTTTTACTTTCCAAGTAGCATAGTTAGGAGATGTTAAATTTGTAAAACCCATAACATAAAAGAAATATTACAATATCAAAAGAGATAGAAGAACAAGAAACCCCCCACCCCCCTGCTTTCACTCAATAAAAGAATCCCCCCCCAAAAAATGATTTGGTACTTTATATTTAGTGCATGTACAATACCCACTTATCAAAATGGATCAAAGTTGACTTCTAATTTTGATGTTTACAATAGAAAATGTGAAGATATAGAAGACTCAAGTACATAAGGCACAAAATCTATCAAGGATCTACTCAATTACAAATGCCAAAATAGGTTAAGAATGGACAAAATTTGAAAGCACACTATCTACTTACAATTTCTCAAAAGTGATATCATTTGGAAAGTAGATGAAAGATCATGTACTTAAAAAAAAAAAAAAGACTCCTAAAAATGTGTCTATATGAGCTTGAACGAAGCCTCTAAAGTTTCCAAATTCAAGATTGGAGAGGAACAACCATAAAAATCAGCTAATTCTGCAAAATATATCCACCAAAACCCAAAAACTAATAGCACAACTGAAGAATTGAAGAAATGTAGGCCACAAAAAATTGTACTTAATTTAGAGCCTGGATGAGTGAGTTATAACATCTTGAAGTTTGACTTCCAAATAAAAAATCAATATTGTGAGGGGTCCAATTTTCAAGCACCTTTTGATATCATCAAAACTAAGGCCTAAATTTGATAGTTTTGGTCTTGTCATGGAAAAAAACATAATCATACCCTGTGACACTTGTATAAGTATCAAATTTAATAGAAGGAAATTCTATTACAAATGGATTTTTTTTAATGAAATTACCAATCAAATTCTACTTCCAATGTCACTGTAAGAGTATATATGAGGGTTGGGGACTTTGGAAGACCAAAAAGCTAATTTCAAGTTGAGACACTATGGTAGGGAATGTTAGACCATAGTTAATGTCTCATTTGCTATTCAAGCTGGATGTGGATGAGAAAAATGATATGGCTCACCATGATCTGAAGTGCCTAGATTGAATCATTGCTTGGGAGGAGCTCAAATTTGTACAATGGAATGCAATGTCACTAGTTGCCAATGACTCTTAGGGTCATTGTAGATTACCTAACACAAAGATTAGATCATATAGATTGGCATACTATGATTGATTGTAGATTTTGCATGTAGATGTTTCTAGTGGGGCCTTTCTCATCTCATAGAATGCAAATGTTGCTCCATTGTATGCATTATTAGGATGTGATGTGTTTGAGGCTCTCATGTTTGAGAGTGTAGTTTTGTGACTTGTGTTCATGTCATGGGGTCTATTGAGTGGGCTCAATATCTATGATTGAGCTTGGTGCCACTTTGTAGGGCTCAATGAGTAGGCAACTCCAACCAATATCATGAGTCACTATCCCATGTGTTTGGTCAACAATTGTGTAAATTGGATTGGTGCCTCTATGTGATGTGAGTCTATACTGAAGCTATGATATCAAGGAATTCCCCTCAAATGTTAATCACATTCAACTATAAATTAGGTGTGTTGGGGATGATGTCACATAGATTCAATGTTAGAAAAGGTAGGGTCAAGCTTAGAGGAAGTTGCAACCCCAATGCAAATGAATCTTAGATTAGATCTCTTTTAACATAGATCATTGTCACATGAGATGAGAGGCTCAATTTTTTTCTTTATGCTTCTAAAAAGACCTGTGATAATATCCAATTAATATTATATGTTTGATCATACTATAACACTATGATGTTGTCCAAAATTAGATCATAGGCTAGCATCACATTAGAAGATAATATTTGGAGTAGAATGTGCAAAGTGTTAAGTCAATGCAATACTAGATTAGGTTCATTATCAAAAATGGAGACAACTTATGCTCATAGTGAAGCATGAAATAATCACCTTCCTCAGAGATTAATTCAAAGATTGATCCACCCAAATATTTTTTTCCAAATGCTCAAGGAATAATATGCTAAACCAAAATTATCCAGAAAAATAGATTGAAAAACTTTAAAATGTTACCCAATTTGCAGATCTAGGTTATTGTATCATGGTGAGCTTGATCAAATTGGCAAATCAAGTTTTCAAGTCTAATTTGCAATTTTTTTAAACCTTAGATTTGACTTTTTCCTAGCATAGAAAAATTTATGGTCAAAATTTTCTAGAACAACCACTTGGACAGAATGGTGAGGTCCACTTTTGATAAAGACACTACCACAAGAATGCTAGTCTTAGATCTGAATCATGGCCCTCAAATATTGGAGACAATGAAGCTCTCCAACAACTAGAAAATGTATGCTCTTATGGCTCTGATACCATGTAAGAATTTTCCTAAGGAAATAGTGCAATACCAAGATCTAGAAACACAAGAGATAACACAAGAGAGACAAGAGATGATCAAATGAAAATGAATTTCAAATAAATACATCATAGAAGTGCCTTGTATAGAAAGACAACTAGTATGTCTAGGAATCATACAAGAGATAAGAATAACAACTAAGAACATGTCCACTAATAGTGGATATTCCTCCATTGTGCATGAATGTATGTGTAACAATGAGAGGATAAGAATACAAAGGTGTATCTCATAAAGAAATGTAGTAGACAACATGTTCTCAATTAGAGTGCAAACTACTATGTTGTCTATATGACAACTCATATGAATATGTAAACTCCTACGTGTCTACATGAAAACTGATATGTAAATGCATTAAATTAAGTAAAATTAAGTAAAGTGTAAATAGTAAATACTTATTTACACCAACAAAATGCAATACAAGGAAGTGCACTCTTTGGCACTTGATATGATAATGTGAATTTGAGATTGAACTAATTACTTAAATAATGTCAATTTAGATGCTATGCGAATAAAATTAGCCCAATTAAGATATAGATCTATGGTAAAGATATGAAAGGAAATAAAATATGAAATATTAACCTTGAAATTTGTAGAGGAAAATGTACTTTATCTTTAAAACTCATAAGTCTGAATTGTTTCTAAACTTTCAAACATGGATCTCAGAATAAAATGACAAAAGGAACAAAACCCAAAAATCTCCCCCAAAAATGGAGATAGAAGGACTAGGTTTCCTTAGGAATACATCCTACAAATAGCTTGACATAGTCACATGACCTGAAATTGATTTCTCTAGAAAAATACTAAAAAGTAGGTTCCATATCTATAAACCTTTCACTAATATCCTAAAATCAACATAGGAAAGAGAGGTTTTGTGGCTAGGGTTTGATGATGACTTTCCATGGTCAATCCATATGGTAAGGAATTAACCATAAATGAAATATAATTGATAAAGGAAATGCTTGCATGTATAATATCAAGTGAAAGATACAATTACCTTCAAATATGCAATCACCTTTGATATGTGATCAAGTATGTAAGTGTAATAGCCTTGACTCAAAGAAACCATAAGGAAATCAAAGAAGCCAAAACCTCATGTATGGAAATGTATGTGACATGCCATGGGTTAATGATGAAATAAATTGAATAGATGAATATTCTTCTTACAGAGAAACTCCACTACCACCTTGAAGGAAGAAGCTTGACACAAAAAGGAGATGCTTAGACTTGAATTCTTGAAGATGCTTTCTTGAAGAATTCCTTGAATGCTTTCTTTTGGAGATGAGATAATTTGAGAATTAGATCACTTGAGATCTTGAAACATGAAAACGAATCCCCCAAGCTTCTTTTATACTAGTTTTTGGTTAGCAAAACAACTCAAGGGATTTTGGACCCCAAACTTGACAAAAATAAGGGACTAGGTTGACCTTAGTTGACCTAGTCCTAAAGGACTAGATATAAAGGCCACAAAATGTACCAAAGAGGTGATGTAGATGAAACTAGAAGATAGTGAACAAAAAAAGAGATATGGTCAAAAGGGTATAAAAATGACACCTAGAAGACCATGTGAGAAAGAAATAGATAAAAAAGAGGAGTAAAATGAAAGAGGAGAGGAGGAAAAGAGACCAAAACCACACTAAGGAAGGCTAAAAGGTCTCAAAATGAAGAGTTTCCATTTTAAGATGGTACATTTAACCCCCACTTTAGCAGGAGTATGAGGCAAGCCATACTCTCACTAAAGGAAGGAAGACAAGAGAGACAATGTCACATCGAGATATAACATCACTAAGATTAAGGACATAAGCCCCTTGACCTAGGATCCTAACTCCATTCCCATGCATAAGAGAAATAAAAAAAAGCTAAAGGAAAGGCAGAGAAACCAAAAGGAAAACAAAGCCAAAAAGACACAAAAAAGGTTACTACTAAAATCCAAATCAACTAGTGAAAGAGACCTTAGCTAAGAAAATGTCTTGTTCACTAATATCATATTTGGAAGGTTATTACAAAATATAAGAGACCATATAAGAATGACAAGAGCACTAGAAAAGACTGCATCTATGATTCTATCCTATCCACATTAAATCATAAAGAGAGAGAAAGAGAGTGATTACCTAGTCTAGTAAGGTTTGTGTTTCTTATCGTGAATCACAAAGAGGAAGGATTTAATGGTCTAACAAGTTTGTTTACTTGATAGTCAATCCTAGAAAATGAATTTTTTTTCTTTGGATCAAATGGTCTAGTGGGTTTGTATGCCCTATAGTCAATCCTATGCACACATCAGTGACTTATGCATGTTTGTGTGTATGTGTCCACCCATAGATCAATTTCTTGGTATCACTACAAAGTACAAATGTGTGTGTGTTACCTTAGGAAGGATTTAGAAAAAAGAAGGGTGTATTTCATTGGGATGGAGAAGTGTCATTGATATCCATAGAGGATTTAGAAAATTTATATGCATTACCCATATGTATGAGATTTAGCATATGTGTTTGTGTGTGGAAAAGAGACACGAAGCCACAATTCATAGATTTGAGAATGACCTAAAAATCCTACCCAATATACAAGGCTAAAGTACTCAAAATCATACTCAGGATCTATATTTTTACTTCATGTAAACTATGTATAAAGAGGCCATATATATGCCCCCTCCTTAGGATGACTATGTAGCCATAGACATCGTAAGGAAGAGAATCAAGGATAACTACTTCTATCAACAAGGAGATATCATTTATCAACAATGTAACCATAAAATTAGCAAAGAGTATGAACTCTTATAGGCTAATGAAATAGATAAATCATGGAAGGATATGTTAAAAATGAGAAGAGACCCTTGAAAGGAATAGATCTTATATATAAGGCATCTACCTTCAAGAGGAGTGTCATGAACAAAGATACAACTTCAAGAAAAAGAGAGGGAGAAGAACAAGAATGCACATATTTATCCCCCTATGCAAACATGAAATGGGGATTTTTGGAGGAGGGATAGAAAACTTTAGAGCAGATAGTAAGGAATTTTTTCAATAATGAATATACTTTTTCAAATAAAGAAGAGGTGAAAATCAAGGACATTCATCTCTTGTATAAGAGAGAGTCATGATCAAGGCACAATTCCTTATAGGAAAATAATTTCACATAATAAAAAAATGCCAATGTACTAAGGAAAGTCAATCCTTAGACAAATAGAGAGAGAGAGAGAAATAATGTACAAAGGAACCTTCCCCCCCAAGCGTGAGACAAGAAAGAAAATATATGTTGAGATTATATAAAAACATTTTGCAAGACATAAATATGAATCATAAGAAATAGCTGATAGTTGTACACAAAATACAAACACCTTATATCCACAACAAGTATTATATAATAATGAAACACTATAAATGATTAAATAAAGAAACATCATAGGATACCTCACTCTAAACAACATAAAGTGTTAGAAAAGATATCACTTATAAAGTAAACTATAGATGATTATTAGATAATAAAAATTACTATCCAAGGTATAAAAAGATATTTGCTAGGCAATAGACACATGATCCTACATATAACAAAGCTTTTCATAGCCAAAGATAAGATTGTACCATAAAATAATGTAATATATAGAGAAATAAAGGAGCAAGATGAAGGGATGCCACATTATGCCTACTTAGTTATCATTAAATTAATAACAAAGGGATGAACAATCCTTGAGAGGAGAAAGAGGAATAAAAATCCAATATATGCCCTAAATGAGATATTCTATTATAATAAAGATGCACTTATAGGCATAAGATTGCACTTAGGATGCTAATCCTTATGTAACTATTGAAAACTACAATTGGAGCAATTATTATTTTATCATTGATGTCAAACCTATTGGTAAGATAGAGTGTCAAACCTACCCGAGAGACATTTTACTAATAGTATAGAGTGCCATATCATTTGAAAAGAATAAATTATGAGATGATCTAGTGAGAGGTTAAGTTGAGATGTGTTAAGTATCATGGAATCAGAATGAGCAATTGATATATTCATCCTTGACAAGATAAAATGTTGTTCAATCAATACATGAAGTGTAGAAGATAATTGGATGAAGCTAATATTTTAAACAAGTAGAAAAGATAAGCTTGGCCAAGTATCATTGTTGCATAGTTAATCAAGGATTTGAAGCAGAAGATTAAGGAACTTAAGTAGAAGCTGAGTGAAACAATTAAAGATGAGAATTAGTTATTGCCAAGAAAATGTAGTTGTGACTAAGCATATTAATGGTTGAGTGAGCATGTTGATTTTGAGTGAGAAAGTATAGCATGTGTCAAGTTACATAGTAATGATCAAGTTGAAGAACATAGTGATTACTGAGTGACAACAAAAGTTAAAGTCTAAGAAAGAATTGATTTTGAGGCCAACATAGTTGGAATTTTGAATTAGTCAAAGCATGTAGAAGATAAGGATTGATGAGTTGGCATATTTAATGCACGAGGAGAGTTTTTTACATGATCAAGTGCAAGGATTTGATCAAAATTTTCTAGAAGAAGAAGAAAAAAAATATGGAAGGATTCGATGAAGTTGAACTAACCCTAAGATTGATGGTGATTTTTAAGAAACAATATATAAAAATTACCTATTTAAGGTGGGCTAAGGCATGAATTTGAAGGTTGGTTCATTTCTGATTGGTGATCTTAAGAAGAAGATGTGAAGAGAAAAATAATAGAGGTGAGTTGTGAAGAGTTTGCAAAGTATGATTTCTTGAAGGGATGCCAAGTAGACAAGTGATGGAGATGTGAATGAAGGCTAGTCAATGAACCAATAGATGAGTGAATGAAGATTTGAGTTTGAAAAGTGAGATGTAGTTTACAGATCAAATCTACTATGAAATTCTTAGCATTATATCAGTCCAAAATCATTTAACTAAGGTTGACTTAACAATCATTTTGTAAATTCTTTAAATACGGTGATATTCTAATGGAATGTTCTAAAGTTCTTTAACAAGGTCACTCCCAATAGGGTGATTAAATACTTTAACATGGTAAAATTTAATAGTGTGTTGTATAACCTTTAACAAGATTGGCTCTTAACCAAGCTCACTTCATAAGAGTGAAAAATTGGCAGCATGTTACTTGGTGGGTTTTCTAAAATTGGGTTTCCATTTTAAATCCCAGAGTCAAAGTGTTATTATCATGTGTGGATATTATTTTTTTGCATGATATATTTTAAAGTAGTTATTTACTAGAAGTCAACACATATAGAGACATAGAGTAAAGATATTGCATGAAATATTAATTTTTGATGATATTCCATAGAGATTGAGTGGGTATCTAAGTTTGTATAAGTTGTTTGAAGTGTTTAAAAGTTGAATTGGTAAATCTAGACATGATGATAAATGATTCAGTGCCCCTCTCAATTATTATAAATAATTATAATAATTGGTATAAGAGCTTTGATGCTTATTAAGAAAGTTTGAAGGGAATTGAGTCAAAGATCAAGATGTACAAGAGAGAGATACCTAATCTGAACAAGGAGAACTTCCCAACATGGAAAAAGCTGATGAGATGGCACTTATATAAAATAGGAGATTCCACACCATACTACTTGGACAATGACTACATTGAGGTGTGTGGACCTATGATAATTGAACAAATGAAAGAGAAACAAGAGAATAATCAAACTTTCAACAAACCTCAATTATGCATATCTTGGTGATGTGAAGGAATGCACTACTACCAAGAAAATGTGGGACAAGTTGGAAACAACACATGGTGTAGACAAGAATATGTTAAGAGCTAAGATAGAAAGATTAAGAGGTAAGTTTGATGACACAAGAATACAAGAAGGTGAGAATATTACATAGTATTGTAGCCAAATCAAAGAAGTGGTGAATTCTATTAGAGGAGCTAGAGGATACATAATTGATGAGATTTTGATAAGTAAGCTATTGAGGACTTTAATTCCTCACTTTGAAATCAAAGCATATGCAATTCAAGAACTGAGATGTACAACTAGTAATGACTTGGCCTTGGATAGTCTGATTGGTAGACTTACTACATTTGAATTATCAAATTTTGATAATTACTCCCTTGCTAGTGTTGAATATGCATTCAAAGCTTAACTAACCCACAATGGTTTTGAGAAAAATAAGAAAATAAAGTATGTAGCAAGTAACAATGGATTTGATAATGACCTTGATGAACTTGAAACATTATTAACAAGAAGACTTCCTAGAGGAAAAGGAAAATACAAAGGTGAACTTCCTATTATCTATTTTACATGTAAAAAAGTTGGTCATATAGCATTTAGATGCCCTGACAGAGATGACAAGGATGAGAGGAAATATTTCAAGTACAAAGGAAGGAGAGATAATAGAAGAAATGGAGAGAAAAGAGACTATAAAGACAAAGGTAAGGAATCTTTCTATATTTTTGAAGATGATGGTTTTGACAATAATTCAATAGCCAGACACTGCCAAGGTTCTATAGAAGAGTTTTTCTGAGCATTAGGCTATAGGAGCCAAGTCATAGATTTTGACTACCAAACAATAGGTAGAGGAAGACAAGTTACAACTAGAGACTATAGAAGATGTTGAACATGCAAAATCTAGTGAAATATAAAAAGAGAAACCAAGATCTGAACCTATAGAAGGAAAGTATATAAGAAGATATCATGCACTATAATGAATCATTAGAGATAAATATTAAACAGTCATGATAGGAATAATACTAAAGAGTGACACATGCTTGTTGTGTGAATTCAAACCTAAATTTATAAAATTTTCTTTGGAGAATGAAGATTAGATCAAGGCAATGAATGGAGAAATTGAGCAGATTGAGAAGAATAAAATATAGACATCGGTGCCCATACCTAGAGATAAAAATATGATTGGTACCTAAGTGGGTGTTAAAAAACAAGCTAAATGAGAAAGGTGAAGTCACAAGGAATAAAGAAAGACTAGTTTATAAGGGATATGCAAAAGAGGAAGGGATTGACTATGGTGAAATTTTTTCCCCAGTTGCAAGGTTAGGAGTGAGAACTTTTCTTGCATATGTTGCTTTCAAAGGATTCAAAGTGCACCAAATGGATGTAAAATTTTCATTTTTGAATGGAATTCTAGAGGAAGAAGTCTACATTAAAAAACTCAAAGGATTTATTGATTCAAATAAAAATATTATTGTATGTATGTTACACAAAGATTTATATGGTTTGAAGCAATCCATGAGGATGGTATGAAAGGTTACACAATTACTAGGTGAAAATTAGTATTGCAATAACTAATGAAAATAGAAATTTGTATCTAAAAAGTGAAGCTAAAAATAAGATATTGCTAGCTGAAATATTTATTAATGACATCATATTTGGAGGAAAGGATTCATTGAGAAAATCTTTTATGATCAAATAAAAATAGAGTTTTAAATTTCAATGTTTAGAGAGATTAAATTCTTTGTTGGTTTGCAAGTTTATCAAATGAACAAAGGTATTTTCATTACTCAATCAAAGTATATTGAAGAAATTTTGAAGACCTTGGGTATGGAAGACTCAAGACTAGTTGGAATATTAATGATGACTAGACATAAATTGTTAAAGAATGATGATTCTACTAAGGTGAATCAAACATTATACAAGTCTATGCTTGAGAAACTAAAATATGTTGTACATAATATACCTACCATTGTATTAGCTATAGGAATTGTTGCTAGACTCTCAGCTAATCCCAAAGAAAATTATATGATGGTATTAAAGAGAATACTAAGATACTTAAAAGAAACATAAGACCATGGGTTATGGTACAAGAGGAGTGAAAAATTCAAACTAAAAGTGTACATAGATGTGAATTGGGCATGAATTGTTGATGAAAAAATGAGCACACGTGGAGGAGATTTATTCTTGGGTAGAAGATTTATTTCATGGACAAGTAAGAAGTAGAACTATATTTCACAATATACATAAAAAGTTGAATATATTGTTACAGTAGTGAATTGTTCAAACATTGTATGGATCAATCAATTGTTGAAAGGCATGAAGGAAGAGATCATTGAAGCTATTGTGATTTATTGTGATAACACAAGTGCTATATACATATCAAAGAACCCTATGATACATACAAATACTAAGCATATTGAGATCAAGTATCATTACTTGAGAGAGATGGTATAAGAGAAAGAAGTAAGATCATGATATTTGGACATAAAGGAGCAGTTAGCTGACATATTCACTAAGGCACTACCTAACAATGCTTTCAAGTATCTAAGAGGCAAGTTAGGGGTGATTCCCCTACTTGAAGAAAACTAAGAAGAGATGTTACATTGTATCATTCCATAAGAATCAAGATATCATGAATATTGATGTAGGAGGTCACACTTTAGGAGCTATCTAAAGGTCTATAATGAAAGATAGTAAACTATGAGTAGAAGAAGCTACAAGGAGTTCATGAAGAAATGATATTGATGTATCAGTCAAAGAAGTGACATGAAGATGCATGTGGTATGGTATGTATTTGGCATTTTTGTCAAAGAGGGAGAGAATGCATGACCTTATCAAGATGGAAAAATTAACATTATCAAGTTACCACACAAGGCTAGATATAAAGAGGGAGATAATGCATGAATTAATAGATAAGAGAATGATTGTTATAGCTTGAAGTGTATGTACTAAACTAATAGAGGAATTGCAATGGGCACTTGATAAGTTCATCCTTGACAAGATAATGTGTTGTTCAATTAATACATGAAATGTGGAAGACAATTAGATGAAGCTAAGAGTTGGAACACGTCAAAAGGAGAAGTTTGACCGAGTATTAGTGTTGTACACAAGTCAATGAAGGAGCTAAAGTAGAAGATTAAGGAAACTAAGTAGAAGTTGAGCAAAAAAGTTCAAGTTGAGTGCTAGTTATTGTTGAGAAAATGTAGTTGTAACCAAGAATAGTAATGGATGAGTGAGCATGTTGATGGAAAGTGAGAAAGTATAGTGTGTGTTGAGATACATAGTAATGATTGAGCTGAAGACCAAAATGATTTTCGAGTGACAACAAAAGTTAAATTTTGAGAAAGAATTGATTTTGAAGCCAACATAGTTGGAATTTGGAATTAGTTAAAGTGCATGAAAGATAAGGATTGATGAGTTGGCTTATTTAATGCATGAGGAGAGTATTGCACATGATCAAAGGAAAGGGTTTTGTTAGAAGTTTCTAGAAGAGGAAGAAGAACAAAAGGATGGAAGGATTCAATGAATTTGACCTAACCCTAAGATCGATGGTGATGTTCAAGTGACAAAAAATCAAAATTACCTATTTAAAGAGGGATGAGAAATGAATTTGAAGGTTAGTTTATTGTTGATTGGTGATATTAAGGAGAAGTTGTGAAGATGAAAAAAACATTGGTGAAGTGTGAAGAGTTTGTGAAGTATGATTGCTTGAAGGGATGCCAAGTGGATCAATGATTGAGATGTGAATTAAAGTCAGTAAATGAACCAATAGATGAGAGAATAGAGATTTGAATTTGCAATGTGAGTTTTAATTTATAGATAAAATCTACTATTACATTCTAACCATTGTATCAATCCAAAATCCTTTAATTAAGGTTTACCTAACTACCATTTTATAAATCTTTTAATCAAGGTGACATTATAATGGAATGTTCTAAAGTTCTCTAATAAGGAAACTCCTAACAGGGTGATTAAATTCTTTAACATGTTCACTTTTTATAGTGTGTTGTATATCCTTTAACAAGGTTGGCTCTTAACCAAGCTCACTTCAGAAGAGTGAAAAATTGGTAGCATTTTACTTGGTGGTTTTTCCCAAATTGGTTTTCCATGTTAAATCCTAGTGTCAAAGTGTTATTATCATGTGTGGATGCTATTGTTCTGCATGCTATATTTTATAGTAGTTTTATTACTGGCAGTTAACACATATAGAGATAGAGAGTTAAGATATTGAATGAGATGTTAAATTGATGATGATATGCTATAGAGACTGAGTGGGTATATCAGTTTTTTAAAGTTGTTTGAAGTGTTTAAAAGTTGAATTTGTACATCTAGACCTGAGGATAACTGATTCACCCCCCACCCCTCATGTTATTCTAAATCATTATAATAATAATATAATAAATTCATGCATGAGAAAACACCAAATCATAAGAGAATATAACTTCATAAAGGATATTGGGAATAGAAGAGAAGAATAATCAGATTTACCTCCCTAAGTTGTTTCAATTTATACTAGACATGTGATTTCAAGAAAACATAAGATTGCACTTGGGATGTTAATCCACAAGTAAACAAAATAAATGAATACAAGAAACATGTCATCATACCAAAGGAAAACAGGTCAACAAAGGGAGAAAATGTATCATATGACATAGATAAAAAGGAGGAAATAGGGCCTTGTCCCCAAGTGAGGAGACAAGGAGAATGACTATTATGTTACTTGCAAAGTAGGACAAATAGAACCCAAAAGATAGGATAACAATGTCTCATAGCTAGAAGCATCATAGCAGGGATGTTAATGCATCAAATAAAATGATCATGAAAAAAGATACCATTCATTATTGCAAGTCTTATGAAACATAATATAAGCAATGAATTGAAAAGATAAAGAAGGTCTCTTAGGTTTGATTATATGTAAATATAAAGAGAAGATTTAAATATGCATATACTCATCACTTAAAGGTGTTGGATGCACAAAGTCAAGAATAAAGATTGTTGGTATGAAATCTAGGGTTTTCTAATATTGAAGAGATGAGAAGCCAATTATAGAGTTAATGTGAGTAGGATCCTTAGGATGAAATGCTAGATTATGGCTATAAGAATCATATTTTTGAACAAGACCTAGATTTAAGCATGTACTCTCAACTTTGTAGCTATTATCTTCACCTTTATATCTTCAAGAATAATTTCATAATCAAAGAACTTTTCAATTTCAGAGATCCAATCCAACAAGGCATCAATATCCAACTTTTCACTATAGCAAGAAAGTTCAAAAGAAGGTATGTAATTCACTCTACTCAAGGCTCTCAACATAATTTCTTCATCCTATTCAACCTCAAATTCAAGATTAGTCACAAATACTTCTTCTTCATCACGAACATCATCAAGATGTACTCCTCTTCTCTAGACTATTTTAATAGCTTCAATTCTAGTTGTAATTTGTCTCAACATGTCCATAATAACATTATCTACATCTACTCTACCTTAAACCATTTTTACAATGGTTCCTACAAGAATTGTAACCTTCTACAAGTTACAGCTTAGAAACTTAGTTTCTCACCCTAAAACCAATCCACAACAAAGTTCTTCATGATTCCAAATTTTGCAATAAAATAAACCTTCACTCTGATACCACTTGACACAAGGCTAGGATGCCCAAAAAAAGAAATCCCAAGCTGACCTCATTATGTGTTACACATAGAAGCTAATGTAAAAGAGAAACCACAATAAATTATAAAGAACTCAACACAGATATGATGAAACAATCTGTTAGTATTAATGAGATATAAATAACAATTTCATGAAAATATATCATGTATCAAAAACTAATAAAGCACATGGAAGAGAACACAAGACACAAAGATTTAACATTGTTCACCCAATCCCTAGGCTACATCTACCAAATATTGATTCTGATGTTCTTATTATGCAATGATTAAAACTTGACTATAATTTGTAATCCCTTACATCTAAATACTGTCTTAAGAAGCTACTAAATTATCATATCTCATAAAATTTGTAACCCTAATCCATTCTATACAAGCTTTTTGACACTTAAAAAATAGGGCTAGATTATTTTTTCCTAAAAAAACTTGATGAGTCAGCCTTGGGAAAGGGTTGACGAGTCAACTCAAAAATCCTGTACGATTCAACCAAATTTTTTTGGAGTGATGCCCTAAACCCTAAAGAATTATGAAAATGTAAATTAATTTATCGATCAGGCAACCATATATCAACAATCTCCCACTTGGAGACTGATTAGGCTTCACACTAAACAGTAACCTCCCACTTAGAAATTGACCCTATAGCAATACCACTACCACATGAGGCTCCCAATAGATTGAACCACCCTAGATTTAGCTATTCCTATATATTTCTCAGTCTAGAAGACCAAGCAAAGCTAAAAAGGATTTCAATTTCTCCCTTGTCACTACCTTTATAAATGTATTTGCTAGATTATCATCTATATGTATCTTGTTTAACTTTAACTATCCATCATCCAAAATTTACCAAATGAAATAGTAGCAAAACTATATGTGTTTTGTCTTTGAATGTAGAGAATAATTCTCAAAAAGATGAATGACAATTTGACTATATGTATATAGATAGTTATCCATATGTAGATGGCCCAATTCTTCCATGAATAATTGAAGCCATATCATCTCCTTGTCTTCCTCTATAACAACAACATACTCTACCTCTATAGTGGATACTTTCTATAACTAAGAAATCTAGCTCACTGCAATCCCACCAATAGTAAATATATAACCTATAGTACTATGCCTAGTATCTAGATGTCTGTCCAAGTTTGAGTCAACATATCCTTGAAAATCAATAGTAGAGAGCCCAAAATGTAAACATTTACTAAATGTTCCTCTCAAATATTTGAGAATCTATTTGAGTTTATTCCAATGCTCAATCCTAGGATGACTCATATACCCACTAATAAATCCCACTAGATGTGAAATATCTAGTCTAGTACATACCATAACATTCATTAAACTTCCTAATTGAAGTATAAGGTATCTTTGACATTTTAGCCTCATCCTCTTGTGTCTTTGGACACATCTCCTTAGTCAATTTCAAATGACTTGGAAAAGGTGCATTGACAACTTTAGTATTCTCCATCCAGAAATGTTGCAACACCTTTTCAATATAATTGGCCTACAATTGAGTCAATTTCTTGTTTTTCCTATCTCTAGAAATTTTCATACCAAGATTTTTTTTTGTCCCCAAATCCTTCATAGAAAATGAATGTGCTAACTATTGTTTCAATCGCTTAATGTGATCCATGTTAGACCTAACTACAAACATATCATCAACATATAAGCATAAAATAATGTAGCTATCATCAACCAATCTATTCAAATAAATAAAATAATCTAAAAGACACCTAGTGTATCTTTGCTCATGCATAAACCTATCAAATTTAAGATACCATTGTCAAGGTTCTTACTTCAAGCCATATAAAATCTCTTCAATTTACATAGTATGTTCTCCTTACCTTTAAATTCAAATCCCTATGGCTGTACCATATATATTTCCTCATCTAGATCATCATGAAGAAATTTTTTTTTAACATCAAGCTTCTATAAATATAGATCTTTAGTAGCAACAATACTTAAAAAAATACGAATTGAAGTCATTTTAACAACTAGAGAACATATATCATCAATATATATTCCTTTTTTATTTGCAAATCCTTTTACAATGAACCTAGATTTAAATATTTTCTTACCTCCATCCTCTTCTTTCATATCATAAACCCATTCATTCTATAAAAGCCCTTTTACCAGTAGACAACTTAAATAAATCCCAAGTTTAATTTTTTAGTAAGGAGTCTATTTCATTTGTCATTATAAACTCTCATTGAATCTTTATATCCACTTGCATAGCTTCATCATAACATTCAGGCTCACCAGTGCTTGTTAATAAAATAGAACACAAAGAGGGAGGAGTTGGACTAAATACCAACATCCACCTTTTGAGATTCGTGACATGACTTAACCACCTCTTGTGTTCTATAAGTCTAGTGGTTTTATTAGGAATTAAGAAGTAAATCTTTTGGTGTAATGATAATCCTATCTTGTAACAAGTGGTATTAGAGCTTGGTCACATGTTTGAATCTTCTTAGGTAACGCTAAGGTGGGGATTGTTGGACTAACTACCAATTTTCCCCTTCAAGATTTGTTACATGACTACTGCCTTATGTGTTCGATAAGTCTAGTGGTTGTCTTGGGAATTGAAAGGTTGATCTTTTTGTGCAACAAAAACCCTAGCTTGTAACATGAGAAAATGTTTTTGGAGGTCTACTTAGCCTATGGACCTGTTAGAAAGTAAAGTCCACCATGTTAATTGAGGGGGGGGGGGGAAGGGGTGAATCAGATATGCGCTTAAAACAACTCTCAATATATTTATTTATTATGAAACATGTAAATAATAGATGCAACAATCTTGGAAAGGAAAACATGAACAATAACACCAAAAATGTTAACTAGGGAAACCCTTGATCGAAGGGAAAATTGTGATGGGGATAACACCCATGACATGATGTACTAATATAAAAGTTCCTTGTTAGAGGATAGACCTTGTTAGGATTCAATAAAATAAAATAAAGAAATATGAGTCCCTATTATAAGACTTTGAATCCTTATTAGGATATTTCAACACTGTTAGGAGTTGTGCCAACCCTATTAGAAGTTGAAGGGAAGTTAATTGGATATACTGTCCAAATAACTTTTGTACTATCCTCACTAAATAATAAAAATGTGAATGAACAACTATCCAAAAACAACTTATCTTTCCAAATATATTTCCTTTTAATCTAACCATTTCATAACTGCATCAAACTCTCCCCTAATCTAAAAGATATTCACATTTAAGCTCACATAATATACATCACATATATATGATTTCATATCACATAAAAGATATAACTCGTGATTACAACCAAGAAAAACATATTTCATTTATACCAAGTATAAATTTTTTTAATTGAGTCATCCTTGAGGCTTTCCCAATTTATAATTAACATAGGATATCCTTAAGATATTACAATACATGTTACATTACAATATTACATCTTTTTAGGATTACAACCAATTTGTCAACTCACAATCTTCATAACTTTTCACGTGATGAACATATGATTATACTAACTTAACTAAGGCATCTCCAACATGTCTTCAATCTTTGTCTCAACTTTCTCAACCAAATTCCATCTCTATTAGGAAATAAAATCCAAACATTAGTACCCACTTTCTAGAAATGTTGTCTGAGAGTTTCCTTTACTACAATCCTCATAACTCTATCTAGTCTTCATATTTATGTATGTGCTCTTAAATATATCATCTAAAAATATTGTAGAAAATCTCTTCAAGTACACATAAACTAATCTTCAATCCTTAAACTATGTGAATTCAATCTCTCTCTCTCTCTCTCTCTCTCTCTCTCTCTCTCTCTCTCTCTCTCTCTCTCTCTCTCTACTATTCTGCAAGTCTTCACAAAATAACAAGTATGTTGACATCAATGAAAAAATTTATCATGAATGCAACACAAAACCATTGAATTATGACTCCAACACTACTAGGATAATCCCCAAAATAATTTCATTATCATTCATGTTAATAATATCCCCCTTTGGCATTGATGGAAACATAGATGAAAAACATGTAAGTTCAATGAATACTAAATATATCTCTTCCTCATCTACCTTTTCTCCCCCATTTGTGCTACCCATAAATGTAATCATACGTCAAAATCTTTCTTAAATCCTCATCAATCAAATCCTCTTCATAAATAAATATACATCTCTCAAAAAGTACACTTCTCTCCCACAATCTTTCTCATAGTGTTGAGGCCCTCCAAAGGTATACCAAGTGAATCTCACATCGTCAACATATGCAACCTATAACCTGCAATCACAAGCCTCAAAAGAAATACCTACCACATATACACCAAGAGGCTCCCACTACAAAAGATAATATAAAATTTGTAACCAATCCACTCACAACATCTCAAAGAAGTAAATCGATGTAGTGTTAAAGACATCCACAATACATAAACTAATATCCTGCAAGAACAACTCTCAAAATAAGTCTTCAGTTCCCTCCCAAGTTCTCCATGACCAAAAAGGTAAAGAAATAAAGGAATAAACCTGTCATCTCTCACAAGACATGCATGGAAACAAACCAGTGATCACAATCTCCAACCAATCTCAAATCCAATGTAAGTGAAACTAAACATCTAGGAATATAACCAAGACCAAAAAGAAACCATGCAAACGATAACTTGCATCATGTCCTTCTACACACACCTCTAGATGTAAACTACGCAAGTATGATCTCCTCCATAAAATCCCAAACAAGAAGCCACAATAACACACAAACCATACCATATAGCTAAGCTGGATGCAAGCCTCTCACAAGAAGATAAATCTCATGAACCATTCCTAAACCAAGGAATAACCATTCCTAATCCAAGGAATATGCCCAATATAAAACCATCTCCCAAACTCAACCAACATAACAAAAACATATGTACATGGAGATAAACAATGTTAACCATCACTCAAATGATCCTCTAGAACTAAATCATGTACCATAGCTCAAGATTCATAGCCATGAAAGATAAGCATAAACATAATATGCTTGAGAGAAACAATGGGCTATACCTCTCAAGTAGTAAACAAATGAGTAGACCAAGAGTGGAGAATGAGAATTCTCATCAAGAAGCCAAGTCTCCAACCAAGATTCATCTAGGAACAATATCCACTCAAGTTAATATTAGGTGAATACCCCTAGGACTTCCTATTTAAACTATCAACCATCCCAACAAATACTCCTCTAATCCAAGGAAAATCAACATCACCATCATCTCTAAGTATCCATGAGCACCTATAACTAATCAATCTATGACAACTCCAAATGCAACATATATATACCATGAAGTATCCAACAAATGATTAATGCACTCAATATTAAGAAACTAGACCAAGATCAATGTCAAATTTGTAACCATGGCCTCAAGAACATAAACATGACAACATGATCTAAACCATACCAACCAAAGAGATACCATGCTCCATATGAACATACTATAACATGTCAAAAAATCTAAACATGTATCAAGAGTATACCATGACATAATAATGAAACCATCCTAATACCAAGGATGACATGTCAAATGAAAGCATAAACCATATCTTTACCAAGAACTCCATGAGTCCTCAACATGCGACCATCTGCACACACCATGAAGAATACCATATCCACATACCATAAAGAATATCTCCACACACCATGAAGATAACAAGTGTACCATGCAAATGTCAAAGATTCTTTTGTAGCAACAAGATCTAAGACAAACCTCCAACATCTACAAAAACTCAATAAATATATATCAATGCCAACAAATGCCACTCAACCATAGTACCAAGTCACCCATGGAATCAAAAAGTCCATCTTCTATATGAAGATTCTCTAGGCCTATACACACAACCAAAGTGTCAGTACCAAGTGAAAACCAAGATCTCCAAACATAGAATATATAAACCAAACTAGGATCTAATCCCACACTGTCACCTCATCACTATCACAAGCTCCCACTAAATCGTGTATCCAAGATATCCATGACATCATGATGAAAAACCATCCTCTAACCATGAGAATAAACTAAGGCATCAAACCATCAAAGAACTCAAAGTGCACATCATGAGCTCCTAAGAAGAAACCAAATAACCATAATCCTCAACCAAGAAGATATACTACCACCATAACTAAATCAAGAATCAAAATCTATGGACATCAAGGATGTGCATATATATCCAATCATGTGATGCCAAAATGCATGGCACCATGATCACATCCATGAACCAAGAAACTAACTCTCAATATGTCTAACCTATCAACATAAAATAGTCAACCACAATCTTCCACCATGACTTTACCTGGTAATGATATCTCATCCAATCTACATGAAGAAAAATTAGAAAATCATGTGACTTAGGGCATAGACAACCCAAATCCAAGCTACCAATTTGAATATACATCAATAATGAAAGATCAATGTGAAGAGACAACCCATATCCAAGCCATAAATTAAACCTATAAGTATACACCACTTACAACACTGCATGACTTGTAGACCCAACAAGTTATAATACATATCCAAAAGAAATACTAATAACCATATCATCATGAGATAAATTTGAAATATGAACTAAGTATACAATGACATCAAATCCAAATCTCAAAAATATACAATGCCATAAACTCACAATGTTACAATAGTCAATATATATCATAAATTGTTCAAATCAATATATCACAAAATAAATCATGCCAACAAGAGCTTTTTGTTTACTACTCAAGTCCAAAATTTGATTCTGTATGCTTAAGTTATGCCCTAATTTGTGCTCAAAATAAATAAAATCTAAATTTTGGACTCTTAAAACCTAATAAAACATCAAAATCATATAACCAAACCTTCACTAAGTTGTAGTGCTCTAAATCAACTTTCCAATGACTATAAGAAGTCTAAAATCTGATATCCTAAGAGAAGGTTATGACCATTTTTCTAAGACAGTCTTTTTACCATTTTCACCATGATTTTCTTTTTGTGACAAAATTTTTAATGAGATTAAATTTGATGGCTGTCACGAGCTGAAACTAAAAAACCTTTGCATTTTCTCTCAACACGATGAAACTAGAGCATCTTATATATCAAAATTTATGGAAAAACCTACTTGTATCCAATGATGGGATATATTTTTTCCCAGGAGGTCATTTCTACAAGCTCCCCTATAAAAACCCTATTTAAATGAAACATCCAAAAAATCCTTTTGTCCAATAATTTCACATGTCCAAAATATACCAACATCTGATGATAACATCAAACTTACAACCCTTAGATTTGTAATAAACAACCTACAAAATCCATATATCTTGCCATTTCTTTTATCCTCTCATGCATTCCCATGGATTCAATATAGGGTCACAATAATAAAATCATAGCTCTGATACCACTTGTAAAGAAAATTGCAACAAAGAAGATAACTTTTTCCATATTACCCATATTAGATCTAA
The DNA here is from genome assembly GCA_028749045.1 of Cupressus sempervirens. Taxonomy (NCBI): domain Eukaryota; kingdom Viridiplantae; phylum Streptophyta; class Pinopsida; order Cupressales; family Cupressaceae; genus Cupressus; species Cupressus sempervirens. Next base: position 733,944,980 of record CM053786.1, read on the forward strand.
AATAAATATGTAATTAGAATCCACATGCAAGAGAATAGACAACATACTCACAAAAATGTGACACAAGATAAATCTCAGAAAACCATCATTGAGGGAGAATACCCAACCTCCAAAAGAATCCATTGCCATGTATTATTCAACAAAACATCATGACAATACAACCATGGAAGCCTTCAAAGCCATAGACACAACCAAGAAATCCATGTAAACAAGCATGAATCTACACATCCCATGCCATGTTTCAAACCTTCACAAATGCTCCCTTGGCTAACCTCTCAAGCCCTATCTTATTCGACTTTCCTTTTTCCCTTTTTCCTTTTTGTCTTCTCATACAACATCTACCCTTATGGCTTCTTATATAGTAACAAACCCCACAAAACTACTAAGTTGTATTACATAAACCATGTGCTACCTAACTCATTGATCCCACATTTAATATTGGACATTTAATTCTTTTCCCTAATATTAAATAACTACATCAAATATTATCACAATATTACAATACAACTCATCAAGTATATGCCATGAAAATCTTTACATGTTGCACATCCATCTAAATGCTCCTAGGTGCAACATTTCATACTAAATTAAAATAATATAATATTAACAATATTATGCAATGTACAACACCCATTATCTCAAGATTTATGATGGGAAATTGGATACCAATGTCTCATTAGATTGGATATGTGAGATGGAAAAGTTCTTTGAGTACGAAGGAACCCTTGAAAATAGAAAGGTGAAGATAATAGTCACCAAGCTAAAAGGTCATGCTACACTTTGGTGGGAACATTTGCAAACTGATAGACAAAGGAGAAGAAAAGAGAAGATTATAAGTAGAGTAAAGATGATAGTAAAATAAAGAAGAAGTTCATCTCTATAGATTACCAAGTTGATTTGGTGGGGATAATACAAGACTTAAGGTAGTAAGACATGTCTATGAAGGAAAATGCTAAGGAGTTCTACAAGTTAAATATCAGATCTATGCATGTGGATGATGAGGTTGAGAAAGTTGCTAGATACTTGAATGGATTGAGGACTATAATTCAAGATGAGATAAATTATGTAAAGATGGATAGTGTAGAAGAAACATACCCATATTCCTTGAAAGATGAAGAGGTTTGACAAAGAGGCATGAACAAAGACAAATTAGGAAGATTTCAGAGAGGTAGAGTGAGATCATATAGAGAAAATAGAAAATATGATGGTATAGTGCAAAATAAAGGGTAAAATGAATGGAAAGATGGAGGTAAAGGTAAGATCAAGTGGAAAGGTGGTAGTTCACACTGAAGAAGAGGTAGTTCTTACTAAGGTGGTTATAGTAAAGAAGGATTTCATGGAACTTGTTTTAAGTATGGAGAAGAGTGTCATAAAACCTTTGAATGTACTTACTCTAAAAATAAGATAGGAAATGGCAACATAAATGACTTTATTTAAGAAGTATCTTTGAGTCCATCTTATGAACCTAAAAATGGAAGGAACTTTACAATGAGGATAACCTTGTGGAATGAGAAAGCTGATGAGGAACCTATTTTAAGAAGAAGTCTATCAAGACCAGCAACAAGATTGTAGGAAGATGTCTTAAGGTAATCATTAATAGTGACAACTTAGATAAGTTGGCATCAAAGAAGTTGGTTAATAAATTGTAGTTACAAAGGTTGAAACATCCTAAATTGTACCATATTTATATAATCAATAATGAGAATAAGTTATTGGTAAGTGAACAATGTCTTGTGAAATTTAAGATTGGGAGATATTCTAATGAAGTTTTGTGTGATATCATGCCTATGGATTGTTATCATATTCTTTTGGGTAGACCTTGACATAATGATAGAAAAGTAGTGCATAATAGAAGATTGAATTAGTATAATATTTGGGCTAATGGAAAGAGATAAGTATTGTTACTCTTGATAGAGAAACCCGATGATGATCACTATACAATAGTTAGTGTTTTCTTGGTGGATGAAAATTAATTTTTTAGAGATTTCAAGACACAAAATATTCACTTTTCTATAATTCCTAATACACTAAGTTGTGATGGTATTGGCTGAGTTCTATTATAAGTTGAAGAATTTCTCACTAAGTATAAGGATATTATTTTATAGAATGTATGTGATGGTGTATTACCAGTCAAGAGTGTAAGTCATTGTATTGAATTGATTCTTGGAGCTAGTTTTCCAAACAAAGTTCCTTATAGATTGACATTGACTGAGAATGAAGCAATTAAAAGGAAAATACATGAATTGTTGTAGAATGGTTTGATTAGAGAGAGCTTGAGTCCATTGCAATACCTACCATATTACACCTAAAAGGAATGGAGAATGGAGAATGTGTACAGATCCTAAAGAAATCAACAAGATAAAAGTGAAGTATAGGTTTCCTATGCTAAGGGTAGATGATGTAATAGATTGTTTGAGTGGTGTGAGATGTTTTGCCAAGATTAATTTAAAGAGTGGATATCATTAGATTAGAATAAGAGAAGGTGATGAGTGGAAGAATACTTTTAAAACAAAAGAAGGTTCATATGAATGGTTGGGTATGCCTTTTATTTTAACTAATGCACCAAGTAAATTTATGAGGTTTAAAGGAAATTCATGGGTAAGTTTGTGATTACATACCTTGATGATATTTTGATATTTATTAAGAATAGAGATGATCATTTGTTGCATATTGGGTAAGTGTTGGAGATATTGAAATAAGAGAAGTTGTTGATTAATTTGAAAAAGTGCTCATTCACGAAGGAGGACCTTGTGTACCTTAGATTTGTGATTCTTGTTGATGGTTTGAAGATGGATTTTGAGAAGGTAAAAGAAATTCTTTATTCACCTACACTTGAGAATGTTGAGGAAGTTAGATCATTTCATGGATTGGAAATTTTCTATAAGAAGTTCCTTTAAAATTTTAGTTCAATTTTTAATGCTATGACTAAGACAATGCGAGAAAATAAAGAGGAATTAAAGTGGACACATGGAGCTAGTAAGAGTTTGGAGACCTTGAAATAGAAGGTTGCTTAGTTATCCATGTTATCTTTGCCTAATTTTAATAAGGTATTTTAGGTAGAATATGATGCAAGTGGTAGTACAATTGGATTTGTATTGAGTCAAGAAGATAAACTTATTTCTTTCTTTAATGAGAAGTTGAATGATGCTAAAAGGAAGTATTATGTGTATGATAAAAAATTATATGCTATTATTTAAGATTTGAAGAAGTGGATATATTATTTGGTACCTAAGGAGTTTGTGTTGTATACTGATTATAAGGATTTACAGTATTTGGGAAGTCACCATAAATTGAATTAGAGGCATATGAAATAGGTTGAGTATTTAAAAATTTTCACATTTGTAATTAATCATAAAAGTGGAGTCACCAACCAAGTTGCAGATGCATTGAGTAGAAGGTCATCTTTGTTGACTAAGATGAAAGATTTGTATAAAGCTAATATTGATTTTAATGAGGCATAGAGAGAATGTAGAGCACCATATTATTTTAATCAACTAAGTAAGTATGTAGATTATTTCATTCAAGAAGGTATTTTACTCAAAGGAATTCAATTAAGTATACCAAGGGGATCTATGTGAATTAATTTGATAAAGGAAAACTATAATAGTGGCTCGATTGGACATTTTTGTATTGATAAGACATTTAATTTTCTTAAGAAGAAGTATTATTAGCCTCAGTTGTATAAGGATGTTCATAAGTTTGTAAGGACTTGAGAAGTTTGTCAAGTTTTAAAAGGAGTAGGTTAGAATACTGGATTGTATATACCTATTTTAGTACCTGAGAAACCTTGGAGTAATCTCAACATGGATTTTTTTCTTGTCTTATCGAGGACAAAAAGAGGGAATGGATATATATTTATTGTTGTAGATAGATTTTCCAAGATGACACATTTTATACCATGTAAGAAAACATCATATGTTATGCATATTGTAGATATTTTCTTTAAAGAGGTTGTTAGATTGCGTGGATTACTGAGGAACATCATCTCCGATCCTAACATTAAGTTTGTTAGTTATTTATAGAAGAATTTGTGGAAGAAGCTGGATACTAAATTGAATTTTAGTTCTACATTTCATCCACAAATTAATGGGAAACAAAAAACTGTAATTAGAAGTTTGGGTAATTTGTTGAAATGCTTAGTTGGAGATAAACCAAGGAAATGTGATTTAGTATTGGCACAAGTAGAGTTTGCGTATAATAATTCTATGAATAGGAGTACTAGAGGGACACCTTTTAAGATTATTACATGAAAATAACTAAGAGGTATATCAGATTTGTGGGATATTGTTGGAGAAGAGAAGGTGAGTGCTAAAGGAGAAGAATTTGTTGAAGTTATGAAGTCTTTGCATGAAGAAGCAAAACATAAGTTGGAACAAAGTAATTAGAAACACAAGGATAATGCAAATAGATCAAGGAGACAAAATATTTTTGAAGTTGGTGATGAGGAACCATTTAAAGAAAGGAATATTTTCTATTGGCACATACAATAAGTTGAAGATGAAGAAGTTTGGTCCATGTAAGATCATGAGGAGATTCAATAGTGGGAATGCTTACAAAGTTGAGCTACCTAAAGACATGGATATATCAACTAAATTAAATGTTTTTGATTTTTATGCATATCATGAATCTGATGAAGACATTTTTGTATAGAGTGATTATCCAAAGAAATTGGTGGAAGAGATTGAACATATTTCAAACCAGAGAGTTGGTAAGAGAACAAGAGGGATGGATTATATGGATTATTTGGAAAAGTGAAAAAATGTTATTGAAGATGCTATGTGGATTTCTCAATATAAGTTGGATTCAACTTAGGTTTTGATTCCTTCATGACATAGAGAATCATTTCTTTTAACCTTGGGTGTCTAATGCAAGATAATTATGGGTTATTTTGGTTATCTTGCTTGGTTGTGTGGAGGTTTTCAGTTACTTCCTTGAGCTTACTTAGTAGTTGTTGTTTCAATTTTCTTAATAAGTTCACTTTATCTTATTTCACTGAGTTAGCTTGACTTTTCTTGGTGTGCATATTTGTTGAGTTATTCACTACTTCATTAACTGAGTGTGCTCCCTAGCTTGTTTGAGTTTGTTTAGTGATGTTTTGATTCTTTGGTCACCAAGTTGTCTATTTGGAATTTATTTGAGGGCCAACTTGTGTAATTAATTTTTGATCTAGATCTAATGTATGTGATCAATCATTGGGAAGTGTGTGTAACTATTTTGGTTTGTTTCTTTTTCCAATATAGATCTAGAATCTTATGTAAGCCATTTTGGAAAGTATAAATAGGGAGTAGAGTTTTAGGTTTATAAGGATGATAGCGTCCAAGGTCCAGAGTCTAGAAGATCAAAAATTGCATTAGACATGAAGGAACTATTCCTGCACTTGAATCTTATATTTTTCTGTAACAGGGAAGGCCTTACAACCTGACATGTATGAAGTAAATTGCTAAATTAATATCTATCATTCCTCCATTTGGCATTGTCTCTTGGTTATTTTTCTTTTGCTATGTCATCTCTATGAGGTTTTTTGATAAATGGGTGAACCTTTGGCCCTAGTAATCATTCTACCTTGCATCATATCCCCCTTTGACATCAATGGAAAAGGTGCCAATATGACAAATAACATCAAAAAAATGCCCCCCCCTTTGTTGAATATCCTCATCAAAGTACTTGCATTGGATTAAGCCAATATGTAACCACAAATGTATCAAGTACAAATAAGCATTATTATGCCAAAGGAAAATCATATGTGTTTTAGCTTTAGCTAATACAAGACCTCTTCTTACTACAACCACTTCCACTAAGGAGTAGTGCCAAGCATCATGCCCAAATGAATGAATAATGCTATGATTATACTGGATTGATGCAATGATGCATCAGTTACTTTGTAATAGGTGGGGACATCACCCTAAGAATACCTATGAGATATTCACACATGTCCTTAACCAATAGTTTTTTGAATTTTTTTTTTCTTGTTCTTTTGTACTCACATACTCCTATTTGATATCTTTCTTTGCAACCTTTTCTCTTAGAGAATGACACTTAATTTTAATATGCTTAGTCTTTGAATCTAAAACAAGATTCTTTGACATACTCATTATATTTTTTTTATCAAAATGCATAATATTAGGTGCACAAAACACAATACCAATGTCCTTAAATATTTAATTCTTCCAAATTATCTAATTACAATTATTAGTTGTTGCAATGTATTCTACCTCTATCATGGATTGTGAAATACAATCTTGTTTCTTGCTCAACCAAGATGTCAATCTTTCACTTAGAAATAATGATCCTTTAATTGTACTCTTTCTTTCATCACGATTTCTTTCTTAATTAGTATCAACATATGCATACAATGTGAAATAATTAGATCTATTATACCATAAAACATAATCTAGTGTCCCTTTAAATATGTAAAAATTATTTTTACTATTGTAAAGTGTGTCTCTTTAGGATCTTCTTTAAATATTTCTACAATCCTAATTGTATAAGCAATATCTAGTCTTGTATGAGTCAAATATTATAATCCACCAATCAGAGATATATACCTTGTTTACATAGCACAAGGTGATTTGTCCTTATTATACAAATTGCATCCTTCCACCATAGATGTTCCAATAGATTTACAATGCCCCATACACAATCTTACTAATATCTCTTTAAGATACTTAGTATGAGATATAAAGATGCCATCTTTAGTCCATGTTATATGTAATCCCATAAAATATTTCATCTCACCAACCATGGACATTTCAAAATAATTTTTAATTTCATTTGGAAATTTGTTACTTGTCTCATAAGTTCCACCAAACATTAATTTATGAACAAATACCTCAATGATTGAAAAGGAATTATAATTAGTTCTTGGATACATGTTACTATTTGTATTTCCTTTATTATAACTTGAACTAAGCAATTATTTACCTATCTATAATACTAGGCTCTATGTGTTTGCTTTAGTCTATATAGTGCCTTCTTTAACTTGCATACCATCTATTGTCTTTAGTAAATGAAAATCCATTAGGTTTTTCAATGTATTCCTCTTCTTCAAGTTCTCCATTCAAGAAAGATGAATTCACATCCATTTGATACACTTTGAAGTTCTTGTTAGATGCATAAACCAAAAAAAATCTTACAACTTCTAGTCTTGCTAAAGGAGAAATAGTTTCTTCAAAATCTCTACCTCCTCATTGTGTATAGCCTTTACATACTAACCTTGCTTTGTTACACACTACTCTACCTTGTACATTCATTTTTCTCTTGAATACCCATTTTGTGCCAATAATATTCTCATCTATAGCTCTAAGGACCAATTCTTGAGTATTGTTCTTCTCCATCTTCTATAGTTCTTCTTTCATTACATTTAACCAAAAATCATCTTTACATGTCTCATCAGTAGTCTTAGGTTCAACTTGTGAAATAAACAAAATTTATTCTCTTACCTTATCTCTTGTCACCACTCCTCTACTCGCATTACCAATAAACTAATTATCAAGATGATTCCTTGCAATATAATTAGGAATTCTCTATTATTTTTTATGTTCTTCTTCAATATGTATATGTGTTTCATTATCCAAGTCAAAGAATTTGGTGTGGAACACCTAGGGGCAAGGTGAAACCCTAAGTCAAATTTTGGTTTATAAATGGTCTAACCAATCATTGAGGAAATAAGGACTAAAAATAAATGTTAGATTGTGGTGACTGATCAAGAAAGTACTGTACATACTTCATAAATAGTGGGGTTCGGGGCATCAGCCCAAATTTTTTTTTTTTGGGCCATGGCCGACATGGTAGCTGACATATTATGGCCAACATATGGCTGACATGTTATAACCCTAAAGCAGTTTAATACTTGTATAAAAGGGCTTAGGGTTGGGTATTTTTTTTATTATGTTGTGATGCAAAATTGGTTCTTGCGGCGGTATTGAGCTGTAAGGGATTACATATTGTAATCAGGTTGTAATCATTGGATTGTAATAAGATCAGACTTGCTGTTTGGTGGACGTAGCCCAGGGATTGGGTGAACCACGTTAACTCTTGGTGCCTTGTGTTCATTTCTGTGTGTTCTATTATTTTTTGTTATTGGTTATATTTGCATGTAGTTTTTATTTCTGTCCATGGATTATCCCAACAAGTGGTATCAGAGTGAGGCTGTCTTTCAGTTATCCTCTACAAGAAAGTCTCATGATTAAGTGGGAGTCTCATGGTTGAGTGGGAGTGATGGCAGATGAGGGTAAGCTGAGGGCTGATACGTTTAATGGGCAGAACTTCCAATTATGGAAGATGCAAATGGAAGACTATCTATATCAGAAGGATTTATGGAAGCTGTTGGAAGGCAAAGCCAAGAATCAGGGAACTATGTCAGAGGCTGAATGGGATCTCTTGGATAGAAAGGCACTCGGAAGCATTCAGTTATGCTTGGAACCATTAGTGGCATTTAATATTACAAAAGCAAAGATGACTGAAAAGAAAAGATCCACTGATGGTTCATGAGAAATACCTTGTTTGAAGCATTTATTTAATATGAAAATGGCAGAAGGTGGATCTGTTGCAGATCATTTAAATGAGTTTAATACTACTACTAGTCGATTATCTTCTGTGGGTATCAATTTTAATGAAGAAATTAGGGCTCTCTTGATTTTGTGTTCTTTACCTGAAAGCTGGAATGGCTTGGTAATGGTTGTGAGTAATTCTGTTCCTAGATCTAGTACCCTAAAATATGATGATGTGATGGGTGTTATTTTAAGTGAGGAAACTCGTAGGAAATCCTCAGGTGGATCTACATCAGGAAGTGCTTTAAATGCACAAAGAAGGGGCAGAATGACTGAAAGAGGAAGTAACTCTAGAAATCATGGGAAATCAAGAGGAAAGTCAAAGGGGAAGAGGTCTCAATCGAGAGGACCAAATGATTGCTGGTACTGTGGGAAACCAGGGCACAAAAAAAAATATTGTTGGAATCGAAAGAAAAATGAAGGAGATAAATCAGATGGAGACAAGGAGGCAAATGCGGTAAGTAACAAATCCGAAGAGGATGCTTTGCTTCTATCTTTAGAGAGTGTTGATGATTCATGGGTTTTAGATTCTGGTGCTTCATTTCATGCTACACCTCATAGAGGTTATTTCATTGATTATGTCCAAGGGGATTTTGGGCTTGTTTATTTGGGGGATAATGAACCCTGTCAGATTGTTGGAAAGGGAAAAATTAAGATTAAGTTGCAGAATGGGAATCAGTGGCTACTACATGAGGTAAGACATGTTCCAAAACTAAGTAGGAATTTAATTTCAGCAGGCAAACTCAGTGATGAGGGCTGTGTAGTTACTTTTAATGATAAAAATTGGAAGGTTTCAAAAGGTTCCCTTGTAGTAACAAAAGGTGTGAAAGTAGGCACCTTATATCTTTGTACAGTTCATATTGTTCCTTCTACTTTGATTGTTTCAGAGAAAAATGAATGTTCAGGAACAATTGCTGCAGTTGAGCAGGGAGAACAAATAGCTGCTGTAGATTTTGATACAACATTGTGGCACAATAGACTTGGGCACATGAGTGAGAAAGGTATGAAAGTACTTCATTCAAAGAAATTTTTACCAGGTCTAAAATGTGTGAATATGGATTTATGTGAAAGTTGTGTGTATGGAAAACAAAAGAGAGTGAGTTTTGTAAAGACAGGGAAGGAAAACAAAAAGGAAAAATTAGAGCTTGTGCATACAGATGTATGGGGACCGGCTCGGGTATCTTCCCTTGGTGGCTCTCATTATTATGTTACATTTATTGATGATGCAACTAGAAAAGTATGGGTTTATTTCCTTAGACAGAAATCTGATGTATTTCAAACTTTTAAGAAATGGAAATGCTTGGTTGAAAATGAGACTGGTAAGAAATTAAAATGTCTCAGATCTGATAATGGTGATGAGTATTGCAGTAATGAATTTGAAGATTATTGCTCCACTAATGGTATTCGTAAACATAAAATTGTTCCAAGGACTCAACAGGAAAATGGAGTGGCTGAATGCATGAACAAGACTATATGGAGTGCGCAAGGAGCATGAGGTTGCATGCTAGGTTACCCTTACACATGTGGGTGGAGGGTGTCAATATTATAGTATATTTGATTAATACAGGTCCCTCTACTCCTTTGGGCTGTGGTATTCCAGAGGAAGCATGGACTGGTAAGAAGGTGAGTTATTCTTTTCTCAAGACCTTCGGTTGTGAAGCTTTTGCTCATATAGACTCTGAAAATAGAACCAAGCTAGAAGCTAAATCAAAGAAATGTGTCTTTTTTGGATATGGCATTAATGAATTTGGTTATAGGATTTGGGATTTTGAAAATCTTAAAATTGTTAGAAGTCAGGATGTCATATTCAATGAGATAGTGTTGTACAAAGATTTGTTGTAGCAACATGAGAAGAAAGAAGATGATTATGTAGTGTTGGATGATACTCCAAAAGTTGATGTTCTAGCCATTCCTCATGATGTGCAACAATTGCAACAAAAAATACCACACACACCAGTAAATGTTAGACGGTCAACAAGGAAAATTAGACCTCCACAAAGGTTTTCTCCCTCTTTGTATTCTATTTTACTTACTGATGCTGGTGAACCTGAAAGTTATGATGAAGCTGTGCAGGTGGATACTAAGATTCAGTGGGAGTTTGCAATGAAAGATGAAATGGACTCTTTGCTGAAAAATAAGACATGGGATTTGTGCAAGTTGCCTGTGGGTAAAAAGGCTTTACAAAATAAGTGGGTTTACAGGTTGAAAGAAGAGGAAGTAGGTAAGAAAAGATTTAAGGCCAGGTTAGTTGTAAAAGGATTTGCACAGAAAAAGGGAATTGATTTTGATGAGATATTTTCTCCTATTGTTAAAATGACTTCTATTCGTACTATTTTAAGTCTTGTGGCTACTGAAGATTTGCATTTAGAGAAAATGGATGTTAAAATCACCTTTCTTTATGGTGATTTGGATAAAGAAATATATATGGCTCAGCCATAGGGTTTTGAGGTCAAAGGTAAGGAGAACTTAGTGTGCAAATTGAAGAAAAGTTTATATGGCTTGAAGCAAGCACCTCGGCAATGGTATCTGAAATTTGACAATTTTATGCATGAGCATGGATATAATAGGTGTCATTCAGATTATTGTGTTTATGTTAAGAGGTTGAATGATGATAGCTACATTATTTTATGTCTATATGTTGATGATATGCTTATAGCTGGGTCTAACATGGATCATATTAAGGGGCTAAAAAGCCAGTTAGCACATGCATTTGCTATGAAGGATTTGGGGGCAGCAAAACAAATCCTTGGTATGAAGATTTGCAGAGATAGAAAGAATAGAACCTTGACACTATCTCAGGCTGATTATGTTGCGAAGGTGTTGCAACATTTCTGTTCGGAGAATGCTAAATCTGTCAGCACACCTTTACCTGGTCATTTGAAATTAACTAAGGAGATGTGTCCCAAGACACAGGAAGAGGAGGATAAGATGTCCAAGGTACCCTATGCTTCCACTGTAGGAAGTTTGATGTATGCTATGGTATGCACTAGGCCAGATATTGCACATACAATGGGAGTCGTTAACAGGTATATGAGTCATCTAGGATTTGAGCATTGGAATGCTGTCAAGTGGATTCTCAGATATTTGAGAGGGACATCCAATAAGTGTTTACACTTTGGGGGCTCTACTACTGATTTATAGGGCTATGTTGACTCAAATTTGGCAGGGGATATTGATACCAGGTGGAGTACTACAGGTTATGTCTTTACTGTTGATGGGGTAGCCGTGAGCTGGGTTTCTAGGTTATAGAAGATTAATGCTTTATCCACTACAGAGGTAGAGTATGTTGCTACTACAGAGGCAGCTAAGGAAATGATATGGCTTCAGTTCTTCTTGGAAGAATTGGGACATCCTCAGAAGGATAATTATTTGTTTACAGATAGTCAAAGTGCCATTCATCTTGCTAAGAATTTAGCTCTGCATTCTAAGACCAAATACATACAGTTGCAGTACCATTTCATTCGGTCAGTTTTGGAGGATCTACAGTTAAAGCTAGAGAAGATACATACCAATGACAATCTAGCAGATATGTTGACAAAGGTTGTAACAAGGGAGAAGCTAAACTCCTCGTCAGCTTCAGTTGGTCTTTTAGACTGAACATGAATAAAAGAACAACCGAGTCCAGGGTGGTTTGATCTAGTGGGAGCCCCATGTGGTAGTTGTATTGCTACAGGATCAATCTCCAAGTGGAAGATTTTTGTTTAGTGTGGAGCTTGATCAGTCCCCAAGTGGGAGATTGTTAGATTGTGGTGACTGATCAGGAAAGTACTATACATACTTCATAAATAGTGGGGTTCAGGGCTGACATATTATGGCCGACATATGGCCGACATGTTATAACCTTAAATCAGTTTAATACTTGTATAAAAGGGCTTAGGGTTGGGTATTTTTTTCATGATGTTGTGATGCGAAATTGGTTCTTGTGGTGGTATTGAGTTGTAAGGGATTACGGATTGTAATCAGGTTGTAATCACTGGATTGTAATAAGATCATACTTGCTATTTGGTGGACGTAGCCCAGGGATTGGGTGAACCACGTTAAATCTTGGTGCCTTGTGTTCATTTTTGTGTGTTCTATTATTTTCTATTATTGGTTATATTTGCATGTAGTTTTTATTTCTATCCGTGGTTTATCCTAACAATAAAGTCCCAAGATAGGTTTAGGAGGTGTGGTTAGGTAAGTGTGGAGTGTGAGTCAAATTTTGACAATTAGGTCCTGATATGCAAAAATTGCTCAAATTTGCTCTATAAGGAAAAAAATGGAAAAATGACTAAGTAGGGGCAATAAGTGTTAAAAATAGGTCCATGGATGTTTTAGGTTCATTTTATGAGGTTTGAAAATAAACTAATCAAGGTTGAAGGCTTGAAATGTGAAATTGCAAAAGTTGTCAAAAAGTTGCTCATTGACAACTTTGTAATTTTTGCACATTTTTGGAAAAGAGGTAAAATGGGAAGTTATGGTTCAAACCTAGGGACCAATTGGTTAGGAGAGACTATAATAACACCTTCCAACTCATTTTCAGGGGTTGTATGGACAACACCTATGTGTGGAGCATTTTTGTGATTAGAAAATGTACTTTTGAAGGATTGAGAAAGGAAAAATGATTGAAAAGCTTACTGTATTGAATGAAATAGTGTCTTGGTTCCATGTATTGATTTTATGCAAGGTTGATTAGTTCTTAAGTGTTCATTCTAGGAGGTTTTGAAAATTAATTAGGTTTTACATTCCTACTGTCTAGTTCTGTGTATCAACAATAAACATGGCTAAGGCTTGACTTCCCATGGTTGAAAATCTATGGACTCTAGAAATCAAGAAATGAACATTTTACACTATGTAAATACTAGTTTTGGAGTTTGTGGCAGTCAAGAAGCTAATTTTACAAGTGAGCTATAGGCAAACAAGAAAGGCTTGGCAAGGTGCAATGAATGCTTGTAAGAGAGTTCTAAATGGTACAATGGATTGGCACATGATAATCTTGAATGGTTAGTGGTAAAGTAGAGTATTAGATATACTTATACCAAAGGAGAAGGTCTAAAGTAAGCATTAGAGCATTTGGGAATACTTTTGTTGTCATTGTGCATAAAACCCTCAAAATAGGGGCAAACTGGAATCATACAATATATAGAACATGGAGGCCTAAGACTTGGAAAATATTCAAGCTTAGGTCATTAGGAATCAAATTCCTAAAGACATCAACATGCCTTGTTAAGAGTTTTTGTGAGTTATTAACAATTCCTTGTTTCTAGGAGGGCTAATAGGGGCTCTTAGGGCATATAAGGGAAACCAAGGCAAGATAGGCTTGTGGGTGTATGAAACTTAATAGGATGATGCAAAATGGTCTAAAATGTGTCAAGAACCTCATAAGGGTAGTCCAAACTTGGTTTTGACCTATTGGTGGAACGTGGGGAATATTTGGCATAATAAGCCAAAAGTTGCACAATTGGTGACTTGGAGTCAGAGTTTGGAAATTTAAATTTATTGGAGAGTTTCTTGGTGAAAGGGGATTGGGAAGAAGTACTCTAGGTTGGGGTTGTTGGTGTTTGAAAATGTTACCCATTTCCAATTATCCCCATGAGAATATGACACATCTAGGGGAAGCTAACTCCCATTATCAACATATCATTTCAGACACAGGGCCAACTATAAGGCATGACCCTTCTTCTACTTCAGGCTCTGCAAAACCTAGGCGGGTAGACCTGTAGATTATTTATATGGTACTGGTTGTCAAAGCATACACTGAATCTATTATGAAGCAGATAAAACCCTTATTTCTCCTGATAACTTATGAAATAACATCAATCTACAATAGCTAAATGCAGATCTAGGAATCTCATAAGCTGAGTGAGGGCATTCTATTACAACTCTTCAACATGCAAGGGAAAAGCGTTTGATTAATAATATTGATATCAGCAAGACCCAAATATGAGCAACAAAATCTAGTGGTCCTATTTCTGATTAGTGCCTTACCTATTGGGAAATTAAATGAATTATAACTATACGTCTTTTGGAAATCTGAGACACATTACTACATCTAGATCCCTGATCTATCCTTCACCTTGTGAACAGACATCTGCTTCAGATTTGAATCTCATACTCAAAATATCCCATCATGAAATCTGCAAAACCTAGTGATAAACACCAAGCGGTTACATGGCTCTTGGTTCCATAAGCAAGGTATTTCAATCACATACATCACTAAAATGAGATGCAACCTAATTTATGATCCTTGCTCACAAACTAGAAAGATTACAGATCCATAAATAGGAGACAAGACTCAAATTGAATTTGAAAACCCTTTACTGCACTTTATTTGTTTTCCTTGAAATCAAATACATGAAAGATGTACAGAAAATAACTCATAGATCATCTAATTTTCTATTCATACAGAAGAGAAATTGCTGAAGAATGTGGGTGGAATCACAGATCTGGATCCAACAAAGTGGTCTCACAGAATGACTGCAAATTCTCTACCAACAATGGTTTCTCAGTAAAAAAAAACTGGAACCCTTCAAATATTAGAAAGAAAGAATGATATAGACAAAGGGTGAATTCCCGGATCTGATCTACAACTGCCATCTATCCACTTGGAATTCAATCTTTCTCAGTTGAATCACCTCTCTCTTCTTTCTACCATTGTGATCTGATTTGATTTCATCATTTTTTGTAACTGATTTGCAAATGTCTATGTCTGAATGATGAAAACTTGCTGAGTCACTGAAATATCTAATTCACCTTATGAAAAGCTGGTGAACTACCCAAATAACTGACTTAAACATGACCCCAACTTCATTTTCACTGTATGCTACTGATATTCAAGTCATTACCATGTTGGAAAACAATTCTAGACTTTGATATCTGAAAAATGGTTGCGATTCAAGTACCTGAGACAAATCCTCATGTAGCTCAAATAGACTGATACCTATGCAAAAATTGACTCTAGAATCAAAAAGTTCATCTTCTCCCAATTTCGACGATATATAACATCACCTATCTGGCCTCTTGGAAACCTCCTGAAAGTCATTTTGAAAATGACTCCTCTGCTTAGAAACTCATGTCTACACATTTAATTTTTTAAATTTTAAAAATTTAAAATATCTAATGTTTGAACATTAGAATGGATCTCTTTTAAAATAATTTCTAAACATGCATATTTTGAAAACAATTTTAAAACAAAATTTTAAAATTATTTTATTTTGTCCAACTCTTCAATCTCGAGGTCAAAGCTCTGTTGACCCATGCCACATGGCGCTCCATAATTGGTTGATGACCCTATCCTTTCTTGCCACATGTCATCACCATAACCACCCTCACCACGTCACTATGATAATCTCTGTGCATATTTCCTATAGTGCCATAGTGATGATCGTCAGATCATCCACGTGTCAACATCTGGTAAACTTTGAGATTTTTGCACCAAATCATCATTTGCCTTGGAATTTGTGCCACATCATCATCTCCCAGACCTGTTGCCATGTTAGCCTCGCTATCTCGCTATAGATAACTAGTGAGTATCTTTGCATGGCGAGGAAACGACAACCTTTCGATCGGGACACTTGTCATCATCTGGGCGCATCTAGGTTTTTTGGCGCCATGTCATCATGTTTGAATTTCCATCCAAAATTTGACTTTAGTGACATGCCAGCTATCTTTAGTTGCCCCACATGAGAGCTTGGCTTTAAAATCCATTGTCTTAAGACATTAAGGGTATTGTGTAGAATGCTATTTAAAGATTTGAAATACCATTTCCCCCCGAATGTGGGATAATGGCCTGTGATGGATTTTCCCTTCATTTTGTGCTTTCTTGCATATTGGCATGCATGCGAAGTGTTCTTGCTTTTTATGCATGGATTTGCTCTTATTTCTCTTGTGCAAGGTCTGCTGCTTTAGCTATGTGGATGCCCTATCTTTAACCGAAAGCTTGGTCTCTTAACCATGTGTGAATGCGTGGAAGCTTTTAAAATGTGTGGAGTTCTCCTCATTGCTATGCATTGGATCTCCTTTTAAATGCTGGTGTCTTCCTTCGACTGTGTGTAGTGCCTTTTAACATTTATGTTCCTCTTGTGGTCCACAACTCTTCAAAGCATGGATTCCATCCTTCGTAGTGGGTTCTTTCTCTTCTCAAAAAATCGCGAGCCCTTGCTGCAAAAAACGTTGCCTCTATACTAGATTGCATTGGGATTTCTTCCTTAAGCTTGGCGTTGCTGGCTTAACTTTGCTTGGTTCATGTGTGAGACTGAAAAGCATGGGGCTTTGACTTTGCATTGGCGTGATTCTTCTTTGATAACCGGTAGACGCTATACTCTCTGATATACTGCTTTTGCGCCTCTTTCCTTGGGCGTGTGTCTTCTCACTAGCGCTGGCTCCTCTGTTTTTATGTGATCTATTCTTCATCATTTAGCTCCCCTCATTTCCTTGCGTGAGGTGTCTCTTAAAAATGTGACTCCTGCTCAATGCTCCTTCCAATTTGCATGAGATTTGTTTTTTTTTTTTTAATGTGTCTGCGTCTGGATTCCAGCAATAGCTTGTCTTCATACTAATAGCGTCCCCTGTGCTGGTCTTTCTATGTATTGACTGTTTCAAATTCACTTCTCTGGGCCGTTCAATTTAGAATTGAACTGCAGAATTTGTTTTCCTTTTCACTCGTATAACATAAGAGATTTATTTGAAGAAAAAGAGCTTCAGCAGAAGAGGTGCAGAGGACGTGAATGGAAAGGAGATTTGCAGTGCTTCCAACTTTTCCTCACCATCCCCTTATCTTTTAAAACATAACCCGTGAAAGAAAGATCATATGGTGTTTGCAATTGTCCATTTCAAAGAATGAGGAACATTCTAGCAACTCTATTGTTTCTTTGAAAATTGGAGCATCTAAAAAAAAGGTTCAGTTTATATAAATCAAGGATCCAAGCCATCTTTAGCATTATTTGAAGTGAATGACACATTCATTGTATGTGGAGCCAGAATCTCCCAATAGCATAGTTAGAAATCTAGATGATGTTGGTTCTGTAAGTCCTTCTTATTCAATGTTTGCAATTTGATTCCTCTATTCTTAAACTATCGATGGCAAGTCAAGAGTGCCATCTTTAAAACCTTTGGATTGTTACATTTTTGATGCATTTAGCCGGGCCCCAAAGTGGGTCTAGCTAAATTTTTTTTGTTTTCGGACAACTGAAACCTCCAAACTAATCCACTGACCTTTTAATATCCACTATAATTTATTTCAATCATCAATTAATCATTAAAATCTCATCTTATCATTTTATGCAATTGGTCAAATTGGTGCCAGCATGTCCGTTGACTGCCCTTAAAAACTGACCTGAACAGATAACTGAGCTCTGAAAATTGACCCATTGAATCTCTGTTATGAATTCTTGCACCCTATCGAATCTCGTCTCATGATGAATTCGAGGTCAAAAGATACTGACCGTCAAAGTTGCCTTCTCAGAATCACCTACATAAAAATATGTCAGAAAACACTAAACTAGGCTTGGATTTGGCCTGGAAAACTGAGCAAATGGGCACTTGGGGAAAGAAAAATTGGGGCATTGATTCTCTATCATGAGGACAATATGAATCTGTGATTTGGGCTCATGAAGAATAACAGGGCGCAAATGGCAAGCATTCAAAGTAACCTACTCAGAATTACTGAGTGGAAACCATGTCTAAAAAGCAATTTTTGCAAATGGAATGACCTGGGAAAAATGTGCAAACGGATTCGTCAAGATTTGAAAACTGACACACTTATAGTATTTTCAGTATAGAACATAGGGAAATAGACCATTTGACCTTGCCAATCATGGATTTCTAGTTATAACATCTTGAACAGGGGTACTGATCAATCTGCAAATGCTGACACCAGTATAACTTTAGAAATTGCGTTTGGAATTGCATTTGAAAACTGATCAAACGAATTTGTCAAAAGCTAAAACTTGAAACATGGTAAGTCTCTGACATCTAAAATATAATGCAAAAGGAATTTTATCATTTTGGTCAACTGGATAAAAGTTATAGCACGTCAAATAGGGCTTCCCAGAATTATGTGCAAAGTGCATCAACATGAAAACATTAAATTGCCAAATTTGAGGGATTCAAAACCTAGTCAAACAGACTTGAAATGACTCAAAATTTAAAATATAGGTTTTTGGGTATGGATACTAGACACTCCCAAAGTGGCAAGTCATGACACAAATCTGGGTGCAAGATATTCATTGGCAAACACAACCTCTTGTCGTTGTTTGACACTAGGGCAGAATTGCAAATTTGACAAATGCTTGAAACAAGACTTTGCCAAATGACTCAGAAACTCAATTTAACTTCATGAAATGCTTAGGCATGCTGAATGAAAGGTGCTAGAAGCATTAAACACCTTAGGGGTCTCAAATGGACAGCCGGGTACAACCAGGCACATATGCATTTTAAAAGCGTTTAAGGGCTTGATTTTTTCAGTAGTGCTGAAAATTGACCATGCAATTTTTAGCGCCAACAGGGGTTTGGGATAGAAACCCTATGAAAGGCTAGGAGTAGCCTTGGTAGAGAAAGAAATCTCTAGAGTGAAGAAGCCCCAATTAAAGTGGTATCAAATCCATAAGATTGTGGCTTGTGGTGGCATGTTGTATTCCACTAAATCAAGTAGATCTTCAAAGGTGGTTATGAATAGAGAATTGGATAAGGAGGTAGATGAAAAAAAGAAGATCATGGAATAGAATACTAGGCTTCTTGATGAGGCCATAAAGGAGATCAAAGATAAGTTAAAAGAGATGGAAGACACAAGCCAAGAAAAAGAAGATGAAGACTTCAAAAAGGGTATAGAGAAGGTGAATTTGGAGAATGAAATATACAAATCTAATCCTCCGCCTGATAAACAAGAATCATTTCTTAAAGCCCTCAAGGCATTTGGAGGAAAGAATTTTCAAAATGTGTCCTTATTCCATGGAAAGATGGATGTAGAGGTGGTCCTAGAATGGATTGAGAGAATTGAAAACTACTTTGAATGTGACGGGACAATAGAGGCTCAAAAGGTGAGATTTACAAAGTCAAGATTAAAGGGAGAAGCACTAAATTGGTAGAAGTTTGTGCAAGAGGAAAGAGAGAGTGAAGGGAAGGAACCAATAGCCAATTGGAATGGTATTCTATTTTCTAGAAGACTGTGAGATTTAGATTCACAAGTAGAGATAGAATATCAAGCTAAATGATCTTGATTTGGCTACCTATTGTGTATGCTACTTTACTATGTTAGAAACACTAAATTAAAACAATCAAAATTCATTTGCATACTAATTTAACATAACTTCATGAGAGACAAAGTGAAGTCCTCAAATGAGAATATGAGCCATGGATAGGCTCTCTCAATGAGGATGATCACTTGATGTAGAGGTGTGTCTAATAGCTAAGATGAATTGATTATGTATGTACGCTCAAATGCTCAAATGGGCTTCAATGGAGAATTTTTGATAGATTTTGGTGAATGGATTTGATGTAAAAATGGCTTCTAAAAATGGCATTATGGCTTTACTTTCTAGATTGTGTTAAAATGTCTTGGGAGAGGATTCCTTAAATAGGCAAAGGGCTTGAGGGACCAAAGGCTAGGATGCAAGGATGGGAGAAAGCTTATGGAAGGTTTAGATTGAATGAGAGGAGAGAACATGGATTGTGCTTCCTTACAACCAATCAGGGAGTAACACCTGTCATAGGGTCATTGGTTAGAGCAAGAGGGGTTGAGGGGTCAAAAAAGGGGGCTCAAAGCTCATAAAGACCCTCATAATGGCTTGTAAGAGCAATGAATGGGCTTGTAAGAGTCATTTATGGCTTTGTGGGCTTTATAAAGTTTTATGGTTGGGATATTTTGAGGGGATAGATTTTGGCTTGGCTTAGGAAAGTCTTAAGCTTGTTTTGGATTGTGCAAATGATTAAGGGTAGGATTAGAGATGGCTTAGGATTAGATTAGGGATGTTAGAGATGGGCAAGTGGATGGAATTTAGTGAGGGTGGGTGAAGGAGGAGATATTTGTTAACTTTGGCTTGGGTTAGCAAGTCTTAACCCATGTTTAGGGAATGTGACAAGGTTAGGAGGGGATTAGGATTAGGATTAAAGATAAGGATTGACATCTTCTAGAAGAGTCTAGGCTTTGGATGAGGATGAAGACTTTCTAGAAGAGTCTAGAACTTCCTAGGATGAGGATAAATAAGGTTTTTAGGAAATAAATAAAGTTTTATTTATTTCAAGGGTTTGGGTTGAGGAGATATTTATTAAAATATTTTCAATAAACATGAGGATTAATATTTAATCTTAATTAAATATTTTGAGTTGGGATTAGGGGTAGGAAATGATGGGATTAGCCTTTAATCGAAATTAAAGAAGGATTAGAAGATTTTGGAAGAGGTTAGTGGTCTTAAGGAAATTGGCCAAGTTTTGGGCAAAAAATAAATAAATAATTTATTTTGGGATTTTTGGTCAATTTATTAATGAAATAATTAATAAATAAGGAAATAATGTTTAAATAAGATTTAAATATTTTTGGGAGGGATTCCTTAATTAAATATTTTTAATTAAGATAAAGGGATTTAATGGCATAACAATAAATAAATAAATTAAATAAATAATTAATTAATAAATGACGATGTCATCAGGGACTTTTTTCAGAAAATAAAAAATATTTAATTTTCTAAAGGATTTTTAGGTGTCTATATTTTGCCCCTCTTTGATGTGATGCCACAAGTGGCATGGTATCAACGATAAGAAAATAAGATGCCCAAGGCTAGAGAAGAAGAGGAGAGAATGGACTGCAAGATGCCCCCTCAAGAAGGCAACGGGGAGAGAAAGTGAGGCTCGACGGTTTTTTGAAAAATACAAGAATCCAGGATGAGCAAGGAGACTTAGACTGGCAAATAGAAGGGGCTGAATTAGCTCAAACTCTCACTATGGGAGAATGAGAAAGGGAGAATTAGAGGCACAAGAGTAAATAAGCTTAAGATTTCAAGGGAGATGGAGGATGAAGGAGAAAAGCACCATAAAAAGGAATCTAGGATAAGGGAAGGGATGATGGGATGAGATAAAGCTGAGGCAACAGGATTTCAAAGATTTAGATTGATGGAAGATGGGTGTCAAAGATCCCTAGGACTAGGATTGTGGATCTCAAAAGATGAGGCTTGGTGGATTGATTTGATGGGTGGATCCCTAAGACTAGAATTGTGGATCCCTAAAGCTAAGAGTGATGATTGATTCTGAGAGATACAGTTGCACAAGTTGGGGTTAGAGAGACAGATGTTGGATATGGATGGGGGATAATGGAGATGAAGGGAATCCATTGAAGCTTTTTGAGCACGAGGATACGTCAAAGAGAAGTACCACCATGTAGTTGAGCACTAGATTTGCTATAGGATTGTTGGTTAATTGCCAAGGTTACCAAGAACATCAAGGCTCTGTCACCAACCATCCAGAGGACTGACTTGAAACAAACACACAAGGATTGCCCCAGCATCACACATGAAACTTGGAGGAAATAGCGTGGAACCAACACTAGGTAACCCACAAGCAAAAAAAGAAACAAATGAAAGACTTGATCAAAACCATATGCTCAGAGTGCCCCATTCGGAGCATACCATGATATGGAAGATCGTGGCAACCTTGAGGAGGGAACAAAAAGATTGCTTGGAAAAGATACATCAAGACCTAGAAGGGAAGATTCCAAATCAAAAGAAAGCAAAAATCCAAAAGAGAACCGTTTGCCAATGAGATGGGTAGGATGAGGTACTAACAAACCAAGATCAGACATGAGAAAAGCTATATCCTGCAAGGATCTATCAAAGAGCACCTAAGCTGGTGGATTTGGATGAGTGATACACTTGGCAAGATGAACTAAGAAGGATAACACTTTGATGACAAGAGATCTAGCTAAAGGATGCAGTGGAATAGCTAACCAAGATTTGTGCGATGTGTGCAAGATGTTGATCAAGGATGAATTGACACAAAAGCTTGATAGATACAATGGTACTAAGCTAAAGAGGATGTACAAGCTGAAAAACCAAGATATGTTACAAATGTACAAGGTTGTTCATGTTGTGGTTTTTGTGAGATGGAAATGTTTGTGAAGGGTGGGATGTCTATAATAGTTGATAGGTAGATAGGTAGATGGTTTGCAAAAAGCTTAAGTGAAAATGGGGTTCTTTGTGTGCATGTGATAGGATACAAACTAGGATACAAGATTTGGTATATAATACAAGCTGGAATATGGTACAAGCTTTGGACAAGATTTGGATATACAAGCTATGATACAAGGGATGATACAAGATTTACAAGCTGGGGTACAAGACTTTAAAGCTGAGGTACAAGATTTACAAGCCGTACAGGAGGTATTTACAAGCTTCATTAGATTTTGGATATTTGGTTGGAACACCAAGGGAACAAGCAGGTGTTTTATGGGATGGTGGGTGAATGGATGAGGGATAGGATAGTGATAGATAATGGATTTGTCTTAGTACACAAGGTGCCTAAATTACTAGGTTTTCACCAAGGTACCTATCCAAAGTGCTTGAATTGTCAAGTTTTCACCATTGGACGCTTATTTCTCTTTACTAATTTTTTTTTTTTTGTTTGTATTTTCAAAAGCTAGGTATACCAAGGATCTTCAAGCATAAAACTTCTTGAGATGAATGATGTTAGTAGGATCATTTAAGAGTTCTCCTTCCGGTGTAGATAGCTGATAGGCTTCGGAGCCGAAGGAGGCAGTGACAACATAAGGACCAAGCCATGTAGGTTCAAACTTGCCTTTCTTTTCTCGATCAACTTGGACTTTCATATTTTCTTTGAGGACCATGTCGCCCAGCTAAAAGTGTCGTGGAAGCACCTTCTTGTTGAAATTCCTTTTGAGATGAGTTTGATAGACTGTGAGATGATCATAGGCTTGTTGTCGCTTCTCGTCTAAGAGATCTAGCTAGGTGAGCTGAGCTACTCTGTATTCTTCATCTGATATTTTCCCTTGCAAAGATATGTGCAAGGAGGGAAGTTCAACCTCTATGGGTAGTACTGCTTCAACACCATAGACTAAGGAGTATGGAGTTGTGCCTGTGGATGTATGAAAGGAAGTTCGATAGGCCCATAGGGCTGGATTTATTTGTAGGTGTCAATTGTGGCCGCAATCATTGACAACTTTCTTTAGAATTTTGAGGAGGTTTTTGTTAGTTGCCTCTGCCTGGCCATTACCTTGTAGGAAATATGGGCTAGAAAAGTGGTGATAGATGCGGAGGGAAGTGCATAATTCTTCCATGTTGAGATTTTCAAAGTTACCTCCATGGTCAGTGAAGATGGTGGATGGGATGCCGAAGCAGCAAACAATGTGGTACAAGATGAACTTGGAGACCTGAACTCCTATAGCTGATACTGGGGGGATTGCTTCCACCCATTTAGTGAATTAGTCTATAGCTATTATAATCCATTTATGTCCATCAGATGAGAGAGGTGTGATAGTTAAAACTAGATCAAGGCTCCAACAAGCGAAAGGCTAAGGTGGTGCAATAGGCTATAGATCTTGTGCTGGAGCGTGCACAAGATTTGCATTCTGCTGTCATGGGAGACACTTTCTGACAAAGTCACAGGAGTCTTCTTCAGTGTTAGGCCAATAGTAGCCTACTCTAAGGATTTTTCATGTGAGGACAATACCACTCATGTGGGCACTGCAAAGTCCAGAGTGTACTTCTTTTAATGCTATTGCAGCCTCATTTTTATCTAAACATCGAGAGTGAGTATCATGATAACCCCAACAATATAGGGTATTGGCTATGATAACATAGCGGGATGATTTTTAGATGAGGTTTTGGTGTTGGGTACATGTGAGGTGAGGGGATATGATACCATCTTTAAGGTAAGCATGAATCTCATGGTACCAAGGGGATTGGAGACCAACCAAGATACAAACACAGTTTGAGTCATCATTCACATAGGTAGGTGTGAGGAGATGCTCGACTAAAAACTCATACTACGTAACCGCTTGGGGAATTTCCAAGAGCGAGTCGATAGTAGCCACAACGTTTGCTACTTTGTTCTGCATTCAAGGCACTTGTGTAAACTGAAGCTTTGTAAAATGGTGGGTTAGCTGATGAACTAGCTCTTTGTAGGGTAATAGATTTTCATCTTTGGTTTGATATTCATTTAGGGCTTGCTTGATGATGAGTTGAGAATCGCCAAAGATTTGTAACTCAGTGATGTTCCATTCTGCAGCTACCTTTAATCCTACTATGAGAGCCTCATATTCATCTATATTGTTGGTGCTAGGGAATTGTAGCTTGAAGGCTTTTGGAATGTAATCTCCTTGAGGTGTGACCAACAATATTCCTACCCCTGATCCATGAGATGTATATGAGCCATCAAAATAAAGTTTCCATGGGGGCTATTCTTCTATTAGATAGATATGCTCATCTGGAAATTCTGTGATCAAATGATATATCTACTAGAGGTACATCAACTAGGTGATCTGCTATAGCTTGCCCTTTGATTTCCTTTTTGTCCACATACTGGATGTCAAATTCGCTAAGGAGCATAACCCATTTGGCCAAATGGCCTGTAAGTGCTATTCTGGAGAGCATATTCTTGAGAGGGTCAATCTTGGAGACTAGTTGGATGGTATGACTTAGCATGTAGTGGCAAAGCTTTTGGGTTGAGAAAACAACTGCCAAACAAGATTTTTCCATAGGAGTGTAATTGAGTTCATAACCAACTAGGGTTCTACTAATGTAGTAGATGGCTCTTTCTCTGTTGTAGTCATCAAGCTATGCTAGAAGTGCCCCTAGAGTAGTACGCATTACTAATATGTACAAGATCAGGGGATGACAAGTAACTAGTGAAAACAAGATAGGAGGATTGATGAGATACTGCTTGAGATGATTGAAGCTACGTTGACATAAAGGATCCCACTTGAAGTTTTCATCCTTCTTCAGTAAATGTGCAAATGGCATACACTTATCTGCAAGCTGGGAGATGAAGTATCGAACGGATTGAAGCTTTCCATGAAGAGTGTGAAGTTGTCATAGTTTCTGGGGAGGAGGCATGTCTAAGATAGCCTTGACCTTCTTGGGGTCAATCTCTATACCTTGTTTAGAAACTATAAAGCCTAGAAGCTTACCAGATGTGACCCCAAAGACACATTTCTTGGGATTCAACATGAGATGATATTTGGCTAACCTATCAAAGACTTTCTCTAGGTCAGCAAGATGATCCATGAAGGTGTGAGATTTAACCAAGATATCATCCACATAATTCTCCAAAATGCTATGGATAAGATCATGGAAAATGGCTGTCATAGCTCTTTGATAGGTAGCCCCAGCATTCTTTAGGCCAAAATGCATCATGTTGTAGCAAAAGGTTCCCCTAGGGGTAGTGAATGCTGTCTTATGCTGATCCTCTTCTGCAATCTTGATTTGATTATACCAAGAAAATCCATCCATGAGGGATAGAATTTCATGTCCAGCGGTAAGGTCTACAATCATAGCTATGTTGGGTAAGGGAAAACCATCTTTTGGACAAGCTTTGTTAAGATCTCTGAAATTAGTGTAGATTCTGATGTCACCGGAAGGCTTAGTGATGGGGACCATGTTGGAGATCCACTTTGAGTGGTCAATAGGTCGGATAACCTTAGCAGATAACATTCTTTCTAATTCAGCTTTGACCAGTAATGCCACCTTGGGGTGCATTTTTCTAAGCTTTTATCTGACAGGCTTGATCTTTGGATCGACTGCAAGATGATGAACTACAAGCTTTGGATCAAGTCCTGGCATGTCCTGATATGACCATGTAAATTGACCAATGTTCTCTCTTAAGACCTAAAAGAGGAGTTCAGCTTGGTCTTGTGATAGGGATGCAACAATGTGAACAAGTTTGGGGATCTCTGAAGAACTGATGTTGACTTCTCTAGTATCCTCAATTAGAATAGCTGACACCTCTGGTCGATTATCTTGAGGAGGCAATGCTAAATCCTCATGTTCTGATTGTGACTCTAGATTTTCTTGCTAAGGGGTTCTCTTTGCTGCCTTAGCTAGTCATGGATTCACCTTAGTTCCAGTTTTGGGTGTATCGAAACTAGGTTGGGGATTTTCTCCAAAATACCCCTCGGGATCTAGCTTATAGATATAGGAAAAATCTAGCTTTGTTTTCTTGTGAGGAGTTTTGGCTCCCATGAATCTCAGAAGCACTTCCTCTGATGTGAACTCATCAATGTGTATGACACTTGGTTGGTCCCAATCTATGAGTTGTGGATGGATGAGTGGTAGGTCAATGAAATGGATGGATAGTTCTTAGAGAATAGAGTCTTCGAGGAAGATTTGGTCTGGGATATTGTTGTAGGCTCTCTTTTCAACTTCCTCAGGAATGTCTTTGATTTCAACAAGGTCGTGGTGAATGTTTGAAAAATCGTGACCATTCTCATTGGTGCCCCCAGTTGTGGGAATGCCAAAGCCAAGACCTAACTTCGATTCCCACTTGTGTGCATCGATGGGGCACTGCATGCCTCTTTCTTCTGGTCTGTTGGTGTTCTTTTTGGTAAAGAACATACCAAATTTAAACCTGATACCAAGAAACAAAGACTAGGGACTTGCCTAAGGATGAGCTAAATCCTATATTCAGCAAGGCTAAATCTTAGTTCTGGGCCAATTAACAGAGTCATATCAGGACTCACTTCACTTTAGGCTCTGTAAAGCCAAGGTGGGAAAACCTGAGGGATTTATCTAATTTATCTTGATACTTCATTACAAGACTACCCTCTATAGCAGATATGGTCAATATTCTTCTTCAATTTGATGGTAAGTCTCCTGATCATAGTAGTTAATCATAACTAAGGAAAGTAACCACAAATAAGCCATGATCTACACTTATAGTTCTTCAAAACATAAAATGGGAAATAATATTCATTTTTGATTTTGTTTCTCAGCATAATCAAGTATGCAGCAGCAAAGAACATGCATCCTTCAAGCTGACCAGTCCCTTATCCATTGGGCACTAACTGAATCTTCACATATAGATGGATACCTAAAATATACTCATATATTCAGGTATACAGTCTATCTTCTTGACTTGCAAACAAACATCAATATTCATTGAAAATCTCGTACTTAGGATAATATCCTTCTGGTGTAACCTACAATCCTATTAGTATAAACAAGCATTTACTTGGAGCTTTGTTCCAACATAAAATCTATTCTGATATACAACCTTAAGGGAATGTAACTGGATTCAAGCTCTTAGTTCTTAAACACAGAACATTGCAAATAACAACAGCAGGAGATGAGAATCATAATGAAACTAAAAGATGAGGCTCTTTGTATTAATTTCATTGAAAAGAATACAACATCTACATACAAAAACTCAAAAGATACACATAGAATGACTGTGTAATACAAATGCCTCAAAAGGAATACAATATGCTATTCATAATAGGAAGAATCACTGAGAAAAATGGTATTACAGATCTGAGAGAACTCAAGATTGGAACCATGAATGGTCTCCTAGTCATAAGAAACTAGAACCCCTAGAAAGAATGAAAGGTAGAAAAATATATCAAAAGAAAGAATCTCAGATCTGATCTTCAAGTGACAAGTGTCCCTTTGAAATGCAATCCTCTGAAACTGAATAAATTCTTCCTTCCATCTCCCATCTTGATCTGATCTTGTTTCATCATTTTCTGTAACAAACTTGCAAAATATCTCTATTGAATGATGAAAAACTCTTTGGGTCACCAAATATTTGAAAACGGTTGCAAGTTGGAAACTTGGGAGAAAACCTCATGTAGCAGGAACCAATAGCATTTTGTGCAAAAATTGACCCCAAAAATAGATAGCTCATCTTTTCCTGGTTTCAGCGGTATATAACATCACCTACTTTGCCTCTCAGAGACCCCTAGAATATCAGTTTGAAAATTTCTCCCTTTGCTATTAAAACCCAAGTCTGTATCCTTGACATTTAAACTTTTTGAAAATTTAAATGACTCTAAAGTTTAAAAGTTTAAAATATGACCCTTTTGAATTTCAATGACGTGCAAATCATTTTTTTTTGAAATAATAATTTAAAATTATTATTTTTGCATTTTAGAATTTTCCTCTATGCTTCTCTAGGCCCACTGGGTGCCACCCGGGCTGCCATGTGGTGGCCCTTGATTGGCTGGCCAATTGCTTTATCACCCACTTACCTCACCCCTAGCCTGGCCATGTCACCTACCTTGTCATCACTGAGAGGGCCCTCTTGCCATTTGTCAGAAATACACTTCCTCACATTACTTAACTACCTACAACTTCATAATGTGGGGATGTGCCGTTCGTTGGATCAAGCCACGTGGCACCATCTGCTGCCATCTCCAATTTGGGTGCCAACTCATCACAGGTGCACTTTCGATTAAAAATTTACCTTTTTGAATGGTAACGTCACCTAGGCCCCACTTTGCACATGACCCCTGCCTCTTAAAAGGCTCTCACTTGAATTCACATTGAGAGATGTGTTGCATAGTATTTAAAAACTATACTTTTCCCTTCCATAGTAAATGTGGGATTAAATTTTATCATTTTTTTTCTCTCTATTCTCTGCGTGGAGTTCTTTGAATTTAGCTATGTTAGGTATGTGGAGTTTGGACGGCTTTCTATCTTCATGCCGTGGGTTGCTCAACACGGATTAGTCTTCAACCTAATTTAATGGTGGTGATTGACACCATGAAAGCCTCTCCATTGTGGATTCTTTCTTATCGTTGAATTGCCTGAATCTCATGCTTTGATGTTTTATTGCATGAATTAACTATCTTTGAATCTCGCATCTTTGTTGAAGACTCATTCCCCTGCTGTGCCCTGGAGCCTTTCCATTTCTTCATGCGTGAGTTGCTGAGATGCAAGGGTTAAAAGATTAAAAGCAAGGGATGCCAAACAAGTAGGAGGCAATCGTATCCCATCCATCCACTGACCGTTGTCTACTACAGCCTTCACAACAACCTCAAATTCCCTAATAGAGGATAAGGGAAATCCTTGATCAATTGTTCGAGTGCATAAATACCCTGATTCAGGTGGTGGATTGGTAGGCATGGATGATGCAAACACAAAAGAGTAATGTGACCATGGGGTCACCGGCATTGAGAACCCAGATGTCAAGCAGTCCATTTCATTATTGGATTTCACCATGGCATCCCAATCGAGCTTAAAACCTAGTCCATGGGATGTTCCAGTTTTAAAACATGGGGATTTGCACCTGCCATCCCCTTCCTTCTTTGGACACTGCTATCTGCAACCCATGGACTTCTTGAAAACTTCCAGCCCCTGCTTTGTTTGCACATGAGGCATTGGCTTAAGATTTTACATATGTTTGTCCATTCCCTTTTTATATGCAAGGTATGGTTTAGAAGGTGGGTCTTCCTCTCAATGCTGAGCCTTCTGAACATTATTGGGTGTAGACACCAGTCTGCTCATGATTTGTTTTCTTACTCATGTGAAAGTGACTCTTCCTACATTTTTTCCATTGCTTGGATGCAGGCTTCCTTTTCCACATCTACATTAGACACCTTGTTCTACTCTTTGTAGATTCCTGCTTGTACTGGCCTACTTCTTTCAAGCTCTTGGGCTGCCCTTTACTCATGCGAGGCATCTTTTTTACTTGCAGCCTTCTAATTTTGGTGTGAAACTGATTTTTTTGGGCATTACACAGGCTTGTTTTTTAAAAGTTTTCTGCTCATCAAAATACTTGGATTAGTCATTAATTTACTTATTTCTTCTAATGGTGATACACCGATTGTTTGAAAATTTTTAATTCACCATATCTCTTAATAATAGTGGAGGCAACTACAAATTGTATAACAATCTCCCTAAAACATGAAGATATACAACCGCCTTGTCTATTCCAATTCCCTTTTGAGACACGAATCAAAACAACATCTCTCCCTGCATGCTTAATTTGTTTCTTGTTAATCTGCCATTTCTATAATCTTCAGAATTCAGGTCACATTAATTGGACCCCATTAAGACTTAAGTCACCCTTGCAATGCAACAATGCTGATAGAGCCATATCTTGATCACAGGAGTCGGGTCAGATTGTGACCTGGCTAAATTTTTTTTTTTGTTTCCAGGTGACTGAATTGGCAAATTTGATTCATTCATCATCTCATGCTGATTAGGAACAAGTTCGACCAATAATCTATCATTAAAAACCCATTTTATCATTTTTTTCCAATTGTCAAATTCGTGCCAGGAGGTCTGTTGACTGCCTTTTAAAAATGACCCAAACAACTGACCAGGCTCTAAAAATCAAGGTCTCTATTCTCTTTGACATGTTAAATAGGCCTACAAAAACTTGTTGCATGATGACATCAGGGTAAAAAGATATCGACCTCTAAAGTTGCCAACTTAAATTCACCTGCAGATAAATATGTTAGAAAACTAGAAAGTGCGTTTCGAAATGGCCTGGAAAACTGTACAAATGGACACTTGGGAAGACAAAAATTGGGGCATCGGTTCTCTATCATGAGGACAATATGATTCCACAATTTTGGCTCATGATGAATAACTGGGTGCAAATGGCGAACGTTCAAAGTAGGCTACTCAAAATTTTGCAACTAAGAACATTGACTGAAGGTGATTTTTGGAAATGGAAAGGCCCTGGAAAAGTGTGCATACAAATTCATCATGACTTGCAAACTGGTACACTTGGATTATTTTCAGTATAAAACACAGGGAAACAAACCATTTGATCTTTCCAATCATGGATTTCTAGTTATAACATCTCAAACAGGGGTCTTGACAAATCTGCAAATGCTGACACCAGTAAAAAGATAAAAATTGTGTTTGGAATCACGTTTGAGAACTGATCAAACAGATTTGTCAAGACTTAAAAACTGAAACATGGAAAGTATTTGACATTTACAATACAATGCAAAAGGAATTTTAATGTTTCAGTCAACTAGATCAAAGTTATAGTACGTCAAACATGGCTTCTCAGAAATGTGTGCAATTTGCAAATGTGTGAAAATAGTAACTGGCCAACTTTAAGGGATTCAAAACCTAATCAAATGAACTCAAAAAAACTCAAAATCTAAAACATAGATTCTTGGGTATGGACATTAGATACTGTCAAAGTGGTGAGTCCTAAAACATTTTTGGGTATGAGATATTCATTGGCAAACACAGCCTCCTATCGCTGTTTCACACGGGTAAAAATGCAAATTTAGAACTAGCTCAAAACAAGACTTTGCCAAATAAATTGGAATGACAATTGATCTTCATGGAACACATAAACAAGCTGAATGGAGGGTGTTAGAAACATTAAACACCTCAGGGGCCTCATAGGTACAACCAGGCACATGCATTTTAAAAGCGTTTAAAAGCTTGATTTTCTCAATGGATGCTCAAAATTGACCATGCAATTTTTAGCGCCTATAGTGGCTCTATCTGGGGATGCATGCCCCTTGTGGGCATGGCAAGAATTCAGATCTCTGGGAGAAGTAGAGCAAACACCTGAACTTCATAATTCTCCTGAACAGGTTTATTGAAAGCAAACAACAACCACTACCAACATTATGTACACACGATGGCCCCGGGCCACCAAACTTCAACAAAACTATTTACCTCTATCATAAACATAATTCTCATTTGAACTTTCATGAGGTGAACTGAAATTTCTTCTCCTATCAGTTTCACCAATCATATTATCATTATATAACAAATTACTTGGCAAAACAAAATCATCACTCTTACTTTCATAATGCATATAAAAACTTACTTCGTCCTCAACCATTTGCTCATTATGAAAGTTTTGATCAGCATGCTTAAACATATCAGATGAAACTGAAAAATCTCTTCATTTAATGACTCATGCATATTATCATTTTCGAATATGAAGGCTTCATATTCAACTTGGGGAAAAGGATCACACATACCTTGAACATGTGTTTCCTTATGCATAACTGGATGATATTCAAATGAACATTCTGACTTGTACTCACATATATCATCAATGTCAAAATATGAAACTAATCTGGGATCTTCGAATGATTCTCTGAAATCAGCAAGTGGATTAGTCATCACATTAAAATATTCATCATAAAAATCATTGCAAGGTGCAGGCTGATTTTCAAGAACAACTTTGTCAAACAACTTGTCATCTATCTCATTATATGCAACATCAAAATCATTTGCTCTGTCAAACTCAAAAGAAGAACATTCTAATCTCTTACAGTAGTAAGACAAGGTACCATCATCAAATCCATTCTCAACTAAATCTAAATTTTCCATGTGCTCTTCAAAAAAAGGATTGATAATTTCATGCAAAGCACCTTTGTAGACATTAGGACAAGTGATGTGCTGATCAACATCAAACTCCTCACCATATAATGGATTAGTGAAAACTTTAAAACCATTTCTAACATCACTGTCATGGACACTTTCAGCATATGAAGAAGAAAAATTAGATTCATATGAAGACTCAACATCCACTCCGTCAATGAAGCATGTAGAATACAAATCAAAGTTACTTTCATTGTCTCCATATAGGTGATTCAAATGTCTTGCAAGCAAATCATCTTTAGGTGTTGATGCATTAACCTCAAAATATTTTCTATATTGTTGATTACTACTGCATGTATCTTCAAGACATTCATCTATACAACTAACCAATTCCTCTTTATAAATAATCCTTTTATCCTCATACTGTGTAGACAACTCTTCTTCACAATTTTCAACCTCAACGTGATTCGCACAATTCTGAACTAGAGATCCACTCTCAGATTTAAGAAAAGAATTCATATGTTTACTGTCATAAGAGCACTCACTTTTGTCATTGCTCTCTTCTTCCCAATCAACATCTGATTCACATGAAGACGCATATGTACTATCACAATCCTCTTCTTGACTTGAGCAACAAGTCTCGCCATTGTCTTCACATGACGCTTCTTCATAATATGTTGGATCAACAATTTCATCTTTATCACTTGATACATCACTTCCAAGTTCTTCATCCTCATACTGAGATAAATACCTTTCCTCTTCTTGATTCATTATGTTTTCAACACAATGCAAATCATCTATGGGAAAATGAATGACTGGATTTATATCTTGCATGCATAAGTCATCAAGTGAATCAACTATATCATTCGTTGTTGTAATACCATAAACATGTGCATTCAATTCAGCATGAATGAAATCATTTCTTCTTTGCAACAAAGAGATTATATGCTCACATGTTTTTTTTTCAAAATCTTCAACAAAACTATTTACAATAGCAGGGGTGCCTATTCACTGATCTAAAATGAAACATTCCTTATGACATTGACTTGTGCTTTGCACCTCATCTTGTCGGCAAATATTTCTAGAGAAGTGATTCCTAGTTAATCCATATTTTATGTTATTCTCAATCTCTATCGTTGTCATGAATGCTTGGTGCAAAGTCATAGGTTCTTTATCTCTCAACAGATAGCTCATCTTCTTATCAAATGCACTGAGATAAACCACTAAACACATTTGATCATCTGGCTTATAACTTTCAGGAATTTCATTTAAAACCTTTGTAAATTTGATATTAAATGTAGGAACTAACTCACCATTCCTGACTTGGATATTCAAAAACTTATCAAAATAATCAGAGATGCTTACTCTTTCCCCGAACTGCATCATGAAGGCTGACAGTAATTCATCCCAGGATGAAATTGAACATGCTGGTA
This sequence comes from Cupressus sempervirens, assembly GCA_028749045.1. Lineage (NCBI taxonomy): Eukaryota > Viridiplantae > Streptophyta > Pinopsida > Cupressales > Cupressaceae > Cupressus > Cupressus sempervirens. Next base: position 733,979,189 of record CM053786.1, read on the forward strand.
AAAATGAAAACTAGTCCCTAGCATCCTCTTCTAAAGTCTGAACAAACAACTTCATCTGAACGTCTTCATGAGCAATTTCAAAATCACCAACCAAGTCACTAAACAACTGAACATGATGACTAGCTGAATTTTCATGGTTTCCATCAAACTTAGGAAAATACTTTTTGAGGTCACAAGGCATAGTATTCGAGAATCCATGAATACCATTAAAATTCAATGGCATATACCTCCTGGTAGAAACAGATCTAAATCTTTCACTAACAGGCTACATACTAGATGAGATGAAACTCGACATTCTTCAAACTCAAGACTCATTCACCATTAGACACTTTCAAAATTTATTAATTGCAGCAGATTTGGAGTTCTTTCTACCAATTCAAAACTTCAAACATACTTTGACATATAAAACACTTCTGCTGAATCTACTTTCCACAAAGCATGTTGAACTGTACTGAACCAATCTCCTATTTAATGCTATAAACCATTTGATGGAGAAACTTTTGTGAATCTTTACTTTCATGTAAATGAGAACACATGAAAGTGAAAAATACCTCTCAATATGGATGCCTGCAACTAATTCAATGTTGCAAATAACAACAGATTCAAATCGTGCTTGATTTAGTAACCCTTGCAGAACATCACCCTTTTCTTTCAACCACTGCCAAGGGCTTGAGATAACTTCTTCAAATCTGCATTCCAACTGTTGCAACTTTCATAATACCCTTCACTTCAAAAATTTACAATGGTGCAGATATATACTTTAGAGTCGCCACTCATTAAATGAGAAAAGATTTTCCTAGCTTGCACAAGACGACAAGCTGGTCTAGAATATATAACAGGTATTTGACAACTAACACATAACCTTGGCACATCACACCCTTAACAAAGTGAAAGAACACATTCTTTACTGGGAAACATGAAACCTTGCATACAAAACTGAGTATGCAAATTTTTGGACTAAAATATATTACACCAGAGATCTTTGTCCTTTTATCAATGAATTTCTTCATGACTCCCTAGCAGAGTCGCCATTTTGTTGGTGTCCTTTTTGGTAAAGAACATACCAGGTAGATTTAAACCTGATACCAAGAAATAAAGACTAGGGACATGCCTAAGGATGAGCTAAATCCTATATTCAGCAAGGCTAAATCTTAGTTCTGGGCCAATTAATAGAGTCATATCAGGACTCACTTCACTTTAGGCTCTGCAAAGCCAAGGTGGGCAAACCTAAGGGATTTGTCTAATTTATCTTGATACTTCATTACAAGACTACCCTCTATATCAGATATGGTCAATATTCTTCTTCAATTTGATGGTAAGTCTCCTGATCACAGTAGCTAATCATAACTAGGGAAAGTAATCACAAATAAGCCATGACCTACACTTATAGTTCTTCAAAACATAAAATGGGAAAATAATATTCATTTTTGATTTGGTTTCTCAGCATAATCAAGTATGCAACAGCAAAGAACATGCATCCTTCAAGCTGACTAGTCACTTATCCATTGGGCACTAACTGAATCTTCACATATAGATGGATACCTAAAATATACTCATATATTCAGGTATATGGTCTATATGCTTGACTTCCAAATAGATATCAATATTCATTATAACTCTCATACTTAGGGTGCTATCCTTTTGGTGTAACCTACAATCCTATTAGTATAAGCAAGCATTTACTTGGAGCTTTGTTCCAACAAAAAATCTATTCTGATATACAACCTTAAGGGGATGTAACTGGATTCAAGCTCTTAGTTCTTAAACACAAAACATTGAAAATAACAACAGAAAGATATGAGAATCATAATGAAACTAAAAGATGAGGCTCTTTGTATTAATTTCATTAAAAAAAATAAAACATCTGCATACAAAAACTCAAAAGATACACATAGAATGATTGTGTAATACAAATGCCTCAAAAGGAATACAATATGCTGTTCATAACATGAAGAATCACTAAGAAAAATGGTATCACAGATCTGAGAGAACTCAAGATTGGAACCATGAATGGTCTCCTAGTCATAAGAAAATGGAACCCCTAGAAAGAATGAAAGGTAGAAAAATATATCAAAAGAAAGAATCTTAGATCTGATCTTCAAGTGACAAGTGTCCCTTTGAAATACAATCCTCTGTAACTAAATAACTTATTCCTTCCATCTCCCATTCTGATCTAATCTTGTTTCATCATTTTTTGTAACAAACTTGCAAAATATCTCTGCTTAATGATGAAAAACTCTTGGGGTCACCAAATATCTGAAAATGGTTGCAAGTTGGAAACCTAGGAGAAAACCTCATGTAGCAAGAACCAATAGCATTTTGTGCAAAAACTGACCCCAAAAAGGGATAGCTAATCTTTTCTCGATTTCGGCAATATATAACATTGCCTACTTCACCTCTCAGAGACCCTGAGAATATTAGTTTAAAAATGTCTCCCTTTGCTATAAAACCTAGGTCTATATCCTTGACATTTAAACTTTTTGAAAATTTAAATGAGTCTAAAGTTTAAAACTTTAAAATATGACCCTTTTGAATTTTAATGACGTGCAAATCATTTTTTTTGAAATAATAATTTAAAATTATTATTTTTGCATTTTAGAATTTTCCTCTATGCTTCTCTAGGTCCACTGGGTGCCACCCGGGCTGCCACGTGGCGGCCCCTGATTGGTCGATTGATTGCTTTATGACCCACTTACCTCACCCCTGGCTCGCCCATGTCAGCTGCCTTGTCATCGCTGAGAGGGCCTCCTACAACTTGTCAAAAATGCACTTCCCTGCATTACTTAACTACCTACAACTTCATAATGCGGGGATGTGCCATTCATTGGATCAAGCCATGTGGCACCATCTGCTGTGATCTCCAATCTGGGTGCCAACTCATCACGGGTGCACTTTCGATTAAAAATTTACCTTTTTGCGCACTGATGTCACCCGGGCCCCACTTTGCATATGACCCCTACCTCTTAAAAGGCTCTCGCTTGAATTCGCATTGAGAGATGTGTTGCATAGTATTTAAAAACTATATTTTTCTCTTCCACATTAAATATGGGATTAAAGTTTATCATTGTTTTTCTCTCTGTTCTCTGCATGGAGTTCTTTGACTTTAGTTGTGTTAGGTATGAGGAGTTTGGGTGGCTTTCTTTCTTCATGCCATGGGTTGCTCAACATGGATCAGTCTTCAACCTGATTTAATGGTGGTGATTGACACCAAGCAAGCCTCTCCACTGCGGATTCTTTCTTATCATTGAATTGCCTAAATCCCATGCTTTGATGTTTTATTGCATGAATTAACTATCTTTGAATCTCGCATCTTTGTTGAAGACTCATTCCCCTGCTGTACCTTGGATTCTTTCCATTTCTTCATGCGTGAGTTGCGGAGCTGCAGGGGTTAAAAGATTAAAAGCAGGGGATGCCGAACAAGCAGGAGGCAATTGTATCCCATCCATCCACTGACCGTTGTCTGCTACAACCTTCACAACAACCTTAGATTCCCTAACAGAGGCTAAGGGAAATCCTTGATCAATTGTTCGAGTGCATAAATACCCTAATTCTAGTGGTGGATTGGTAGGCATGGATGATGTAGACACAAAAGAGTAATGTGACCATGGGCTCACCGGCGTTGAGAACCTAGATGTTGGGCAGTCCATTTCATTATTGGATTTCACCATGGCATCCCAATCGAGCTTAACACCTAGTCCATGGGATGTTCCAATTTTAAAACGTGGGGCTTTGCACCTACCATCCCCTTCCTTCTTTGAATGCTGCTATCTGCAACCCATGGACTTCTTTAAAACTTCTAGCCCCTGCTCTGTTTGCACGTGAGGCATTGGCTTAAGGTTTTACATATGTTTGTCCATTCCCTTTTTATATGCAAGGTATGATTTAGAAGGTGGGTATTCCTCTCAATGCTGAGCCTTCTTCTTCCACGTCTACAACAGACGCTTTGTTCTGCTCTTTGTAGATTCCTCCTTGTACTAGTTTGCTTCTTTCAGGCTCATGGGCTGCCCTTTACTCACGTGAGGCATCTTTTTTACTTGTAGCCTTCTAATTTTGACGTGAAATTGATTTTTCTGGGCATCTCTACCCTTTTTCTAATCAATGTGTGAGGTATTTTAACTCTAACTACTGCCTCCTTTAACATTGCGTAGGCTTGTTTTTAAAAAGTTTTCTGCTCATCAAAATACTTGGATTAGTCATTAATTTCCCTATTTCTTCTAATGGTGATACACCGATTGTTTGAAATTTTTTAATTCACCATATCTCTTAATAATAGTGGAGGCAACTACAAATTGTATAACAATCTCCCTAAAACATGAAGATATACAACCACCTTTTCTATTCCAACTCCCTTTTGAGACACGAATCAAAACAACATCTCTCCCTGCATGCTTAATTTGTTTCTTGTTAATCTGCCATTTCTATAATCTTCAATAGTCGGGTCACATTAATTGGACCCCATTAAGACTTAAGTCACCCTTGCAATGCAACAATGCTGATAGAGCCATATCTTGATCACAGGAGTCCGGTCAGATGGTGACTCAGCTAAATTTTTTTTTTTTTTTTTCCAGGTGACTGGACTGGCAAATTTGATTCATTCATCATCTCATGTTGATTAGGAACAAGTTTGACTGATAATCTATCATTAAAAACCCATTTTATCATTTTCTGCCAACTGTCAAATTTGTGCCAGGAGGTCTGTTGACTGCCTTTAAAAAATGACCCAAATAATTGACCAGGCTCTGAAACTCAGGGTCTCTATTCTCTCTGACATGTTAAACAGGCCTGCAAAAACTTGTTGCATGATGACATCAGGGTCAAAAGATATCGACCTCTGAAGTTGCCAACTTAAATTCACCTGCAGATAAACATGTTAGAAAACTGGAAAGTGCGTTTGGAAATGGCTTGGAAAACTGGGCAAATGGACACTTGGGAAGGACAGTATGATTCCACAATTTTGGCTCATGATGAATAATTGGGCGCAAATGGTGGACGTTCAAAGTAGGCTACTCAAAATTTTGCAACTAAGAACATTGACTGAAGGTGATTTTTTGAAATGGAAAGGCCCTGGAAAAGTGTGCATACAAATTCGTCATGACTTGAAAACTGGTACACTTGGAGTATTTTCACTATAGAACATAGGGAAACAAACCATTCAATCTTTCCAATCATGGATTTCTAGTTATAACATCTCAAATAGGGGTCCTGACAAATCTGCAAATGCTGACACCAGTAAAAAGATAAAAATTGCATTTGGAATTGCGTTTGAGAACTGATCAAACGGATTCGTCAAGACTTAAAAACTAAAACATGGAAAGTCTCTGACATTTGCAATACAATGCAAAAGGAATTTTAACATTTCAGTCAACTAGATCAAAGTTATAGTATGTCAAACAGGGCTTCTCAAAAATGTGTGCAATTTGCAAATGTCTGAAAACAGTAACTAGCCAACTTTAAGGGATTCAAAACCTAATCAAACGAACTCAAAACAACTCAAAATCTGAAACATAGGTTCTCAGGTATGGAAATTAGATACTGTCAATGTGGTGAGTCCTAAAACATTTCTAGGTATGAGATATTCATTGGCAAACATATCCTCCTGTCGCTGTTTGACACTTGGGTAAAAATGCAAATTTGGAACTAGCTCAAAACAAGACTTTGCCAAATAACTCAGAATGACAATTGATCTTCATGGAACACATAAATAGGCTGAATGGAGGGTGTTAGAAACATTAAACACCTCAAGGGCCTCATAGGTACAGCCAGGTACAACTAGGTACATATGCATTTTAAAAGTGTTTAAGGGCTTGATTTTCTCAATGGACGCTCAAAATTGACCATGCAATTTTTAGCGCCAACATGGTCCTATACCACCACCTTGATAGTTTTATTTGTTAGTGATGAGCTTATGTTCTTGGGGATACTTCTGGCTGAAGTGATCAAGGCGTGCTTGATTTCTTGGAGGTGCATCCTTATGTAACCAATTGTTGATATCTGGAGTGAGCTCCTCATGAAGAGGGATTTTTGAGGATACAAAGGTTATTGGGCCAAATTGTTTGTATTGAGGAGGTGGAATCTCCTTAGCTTTGTGATATGTTGGCCGTCCATGGACGTGTGGATCAAGTGGGAGTGCCCCGAAAGCAAATGCGTCTGACAAACTATACTCTCCACAACCTTTGTTATTGATCTTCATGGTAGATAGGGTGGAGGTGAGGATGGTTTATGGGTCATTACAAGTGTGGGATGAGCTGGAAATGGCTGTGCTGATATCAATTCTAGGGCAATGGTTTGTATATGAAGCTTCAACCGCATTGCAGTAAGTAAAGGGTTCTGGATTGGCATGGATGGTTACCTTAGTGCCCTGATGCAAAAATTTGACACACTGATGGTAAGTGGATGGAACGGCTTTCATGGCATGAATCCATGGGCGAATGAGGAGGATGCTAAATGGTAGATTTAGATCAATAGCATGGCAGAGTGTTTCTTGGATGACTGGCCCAACCTTGATTAGTAGCAAAATAGTTCCTTCTGTGGTTCTTTCCAAGTTGTCATAAGCTTTGATGGTGATAACCTCACTAATGATATCTGCCTCAATATACCCAGCTTGTTTTATGAATTTTAGGGTGCAAATATTCAAGGATGATCCATTATCTATCATTACTCTTTTTACGACATAATTGGATACCATGATGGCTATGCGAAGTGAAAGGGTGTGATCTGGCTCGACCATGGGTATGTTGGTGGGTTTGAATGATAGGGCACATGAGGAGGATAGTTGTCCAATGAGATTACAAAAATTAGTAGCGTTGATATCTAAAGGGACATGGGATTCTATGAGAGCACTGTCAAGGATGTTTTTGTACACAGGACTAGTGCAGAGATGGTCTAAAATGGAGATTTGGGCTAGCATGTTCCCAAGGTGTTCCAAGATATTGTACTGGCCTTTGGACGAAGCTAATGATACTGCTCAGGTTGATAGTGCTAATGGGATTGATGGGGCTGTGATGTTCAATCGTGCTCCTCTAATGGTGACTACACACTCATTGTTTAGGCCTTGGATATTGATAACATTGACAGAAGGCTCTTTTTCAGATATACAACTAATGAGGCTACCATAGTCTATGTAGGATGAAGTGTGATCATTGTTCTTCCCATGCTGTTGGTTTGGCTGGCAGTTGTTGGTATTGTTGTTGTTGGTTTGGCTAGGTGCTTTTCTAGGATTTTGGTTGTTGTAAGGAGGAAAAGCATTTTGATAGATCTGTAAGCCTGCATTGGGAGAGGTTTGGGCACTAAGCGTGATTTCTTTTTGATCAATGAGGTCCTGCACATAATCTTTCAGTTTTATGCATCTGAGGGTGGTGTGACCTTTTACCCTATGAAATTTGTAGTACTCATTATCTTTGTACCATGCAGCTTTGGATTGGCCTGGGTCAATTTGATGGGTAGGAGGAAATTTGATGAGGTTTTCCTTAGTCAATTTCTCAAAAATGACATCCAATGGCTCACCAAGGGGTGTATAGTTTCTAGGTGCAGGTTGGAACTTAGGCTTTGGTCTTGTAGCTACATTGATGGAATTAGCTTGATTGCTAGACCCTTGAAAGTTGGGTCTTGGATTGTGGCTTTGATAGCTTTAGTGATTCTGCTATTGGTAGTTGATAGCTTGTTGATTTTTTGATTGATACAGTGGGTTGGATTGATTTTGGGAAGGACCAACAATATTCACATGTCTCGTATCGGTAACCCCATCTGTTGCAACGTGCTTGTTTTTGTTCCAATACCTAGAATTATCATTTGAATGTGTTTGATTTTGGTTGGCTTCCTTTTAAATCTAGACCACACCATCTTTAATGAGTCCTTACTCAAGGATCATTCCTTTCTCTTTGATATCTTTGTAGGTCTGCAAATAGTTCATGGTCATGTGGTGAGCCAAGCTAGGATGGGCATTATCAATAAACATTTTCACCAAATGGTGCTCTGGCAAGGTGCAAGATATGTGGATGGTAAGGGATTTCCATCTTTGTAGATATTCGAGAAGGCTTTCTCCACCTTTTTTCTTAGTGTGGACAAGATCAACTACTGATAGTTCTGTTTCGACAAGATGGGCATATTGGGCTACAAATGCATTAGACAATTTAGCAAAGTTTTTAATTATGCCATATGGGATTCTATAAAACCATTCAAGAGCTGGTTCGGCAAAGCTTTTGGGAAAGAGATGCAAGAGGAAGACATCACCATATGCCACTTCTTGGCAGTGCATGTAAAATTCTTTGATATGTGTGACAGGGTCTCCTTTTCCTCTGAATTTGTCAAACTTGGGTATCTAAAAGTGTTTGGGAAATTGTGTCATGGTAATTGCTTTGTCAAATGGGTAAGGACACACATTCTCAAACTTGAAGGTTTTCGGATCATTTCCCTCCTGGATGTTCTTCAAAGCTGTCTTCATGGCTTCCCATTCTGAATTAATGGGTAGGTATGTGCTAGATGGGGCAATGGAATATGGATGGATTTGAGTTATGGGTTGGTAGAGATTGTACATGGCTTGGGCAACTGAATGGTGGATGATGGGTTGCTAAGATGGAGGTGGCACATATTGCTGCATGTGTTGTGAGGCTTGCTGTTGATATTGGATTTGAGGTTGGGATTGAGGAACATAAGATGGCTATGGGATAAATGGATTGCTTTGTGGAGGTAAGGTATAAGATGGTTGTGAAGCTTGGGGAAAGGATTAGGGAGCTTGTGGAACTTGACTTTGGATTTGAGGAGTTTGACCAATATATGTGGGTTGTGCCCCCATTTGGGAAGGTATCTACATGGAAAAAGAGGCCAAGTAATTGGTGGTTGGTGGTGGTGGAATTCCTCCTAGAAGTGGCATAGAAAAATAGTTAGTAATAGGAGGTAATGGATTAGTTGGTGGTGGAGGTGGTGGGAATTGAAAGATTAGAAATGGAACTGATGGGGTTTGATAGCTTGGTGGTTGGATTTGAAAGCTTAGTAGAGTGGTGGCAGGAGCTTGGGTCACTTGAGAGCTTGGCAAAACATTGGTAGTAGCTTGTGGGGTTTGATAGCTTTGTGGAGTGAGGGCAGTAGCTTTTGGATTTGTGGCTGATGGCACTGAGCTCCAAGGACCTAGTGGAAATGATGGAATTGTGCTCTGACCTAAGGTAAACAAGCTAGGGGTGATGAAAGGTTGATTACTTGGCCCCATGGGTGGCATCCTAGTTGTATATTACTAAGGTTGGCCAAAGATGCTAGCACTGATTTGGGAGATGGGTGGATTTGGAAGGCTGGGTTGGAGAGCAGCAACACCAATAATGAAGGGAGTGAATGATGAGGTGTTTTGGGTGAAGGGGGTTTGGGATGGAGTGCTATGGACCAATGGTGAGTGGTGGTGGCTAGATTGGCTTGCGAAAGGGAGATTTCAACTTGAGTGGAGGCTGGTATGTTTGGGTTTGTTGGATCATAAGGATTGGCTTGAGTCTCTTCTTTTGGCACATATTGAGGATAATCTAAATCATAAGAGCCTATTGGGAGTGGTAGTTGTCCAAAAAAAGGGTGAGATGGATCTGATAAGGGAGGAGGTCTTCCAAAGTTGAAGGCTCCTATATTGTCCCTTCGAAAGTTAGCAATGATTGCTTCTTTGTTCTTGTCTATAATGGCGTGCACCAATACTGCATTTCCTAGCTAGTTCATGAAAGCTTCAATGTCAGTAGGTGATGGTATAGTGTTCTCTGGGCTGAAGGATGGTTGAGTGCTCAAGGGGAGTGATACTATTTGATCCAAATGATAGGGTTCCATTGTTTCTTTCTTCTTCTTGGCTGAGCGAGTGATGGGTAGCATGAAAATGTTCCTAGGGATGAGATGCAACAATGTTGATGGATGCAAAGGGGGAAGACTTTTTGATGCAAATGATTTCCTAGGTTGAGGCAAAGCTATATAACAAACCTAAGGAGGATTGGGTTGGGGATTCTAACTTCAAAGATATGTTGCCAAAGCATGAAAGGTCTACTTTCCTATGTGCAAGCTTGGTGGTGATTGTGTCAACTTTAAGGATAGAATGATGATCCTTTAAGAAAAACATGAGATTAACCACTTGTGGATCCCAACCTTTGGCTCAAGGTGATGAGGGATAACAAGTGACAAACCTAGATTACCCTAGACAAAGCTCGATCAGAGGGATAACCTTGGTGAGGCTGGTGGATTTGCGAGATGGTAGGAATGGAAAACCTTTGGCAAGGTGACAACAATTTTGAAGGCTTGGATGTGAAAATTAGCCTTTTTGGGATGCTATCTAGGTTTTAGGGGATTGGTTTGATTCTAAGGAAAAGACCTAAATGAGATGGATGAGCTAAAATGATTTAAAGGGATAACCTAGAATGGTTGGCTTTTCTATAAAGATGACTATAAAGTGAAACATATGTAAGAAGATGTGGAAAAATAAGGAGGCCTAATCATAGAAATCATGCCTAGTTGGTAAGACATAAGCAGGGTTAACTCTTGGATGCTTGCTAAATTTGATAGTGCGATCTAACCAGGCGTCCTGACAGGTTTTGTCGATCGCTTTGTCTTCTTCTTTGTGGAGTTTGGCAATTCGAGGGCTTGGTGTTACTTCCTTTCTCTTGGCTGAAATTTCTTGGTATGCTTGAGAGGGCTTGAATTTGGCTTTGTGAAACTTCTATTTGGGTTTGGGTTGTTCTAACATAAATTCTTGAATCTGTTTGGCTTTGAGAGATCGTGATTGTTTTGCTTCAACTTGTTCAACTTCTAAAATAGGCAGTGACTATGCTAAGTGTGCCCTAAGCTAGGATTGACCAAGTTTGGCAAACATTCATTCAACAAGTAAAAGATCAAGCAATAGATAGGAACAACCAGATAGAAGTTTTTGATTCTCAAAATGTGATACGTGTACCAAGGAGTGTGTATATTCTATAAATGTTTTGATCAGTCACTTCAAACACATTAACATCCTAGATGGTTGTCTACAAGGCTGACAGTTGGTTTAGCTAGGGAGTCCTTGATATACCCAAGGTACGTGAGGCCCAAATCTCTAGATGAAACCAAAAAAATGTCACACAGTCGAGAGGAGCGGTAACCCACTTCTCCTCTTTCACTTCTCGAGGGTATAAAGTTCCTTGAGGCTTAGCCCGAGTGATAGAATTTTGATCCCAAGAGAGGTGTCTTTGGATTCACCTCCCGATCTTTATACTCTGTCGGAACGCTGGAGTTGAGGTCATCCCAAGGGGTGATGAAATCCCCAAGCAGGCCTCCTAAAAGCTAAGACAAGATTTTGGATCCTAATCTTATGCACCCAAGATGGCCTCGAAAGATGACAAGGGGAGAGAAGACTTGGATGATCTTGGGCTAAAAGACAGAGTTCTTTTCCAACTGACACTTTAAGTTTTCTAATCTAGACCTTTTGAAAACACACGTGATTTAAGATGCAAAGGTTCAATTCCAATTTGAAATGTGCCAACAAAAGAGAAGTGATTGAAGAATGAATACATCAAGAAGATTTAGGCTCAACAAAAAGTAAACTTGCATGCCTGGAGGCCCTCCACGTCAAGTATCGATTGATTTTCTTTAAGGCATTCAATATTGAGTGTGAGTTTTTTTTAAGCCCAAAACAAAGATGTGTGTAAAGATCAATTTCAAGCATGCGCATGGAAGCCCTCCACAATGTGCATTCAAAAAATTTTCTATCTTAGAAAAACCAATAAAAACTCAAGTGAGTGGAATTTGATTTTTGTGGAGCACTTAACACCTTCTTAGGTAGACCCATCCCCATATATGACACTGATATTGCAACCAATGGTTAGAATGATGGGTGATTAAAGAGGGTGAGTCCAACAACAAATTCACTCAAAGTGTCTTTATTTGTTTTTATAACTTATAAAGTTTCTAAAATGTAGATTCTTGTTATGCCCCAAAAGATGAAGTGTGAGATATTGTAATGATTAATTGACCTTTTGCATTCAAGATTGGATTTTTTGTTTTAATCATGCATTCATAAAAAAAAAACAAACTTGATTTTAATCCATGGCACTTAAGAGTGATTTTAGAAACATGCATTTAAAGACAAGTGATTAAACATTCAAGTTTTTTCCTTTGAGCATTCAAGATTGAAATTTTGTGTGTTTTTTTAAGAACTTTGAAGTGCTTTGTTTTAACCTTAGATCATTCAAGATTGTTTTGGACTCAAAAGTGAAAATGACTCTTTGGACTTTGGTTTTCATTCAAGATTTTGTGTTCTAGTTTGCATATTTTAAGCCTAAAAAAATGATATTCCTAGATTGTTTTGATGCATGAAAAACCTAGGAAACATTCAAGATTTTGCAACAAGACATTTGTTTGGAACAAATAACAAAGCTTTTAGGACAAATTTTGCAACCATTTAGGACTCTTAGTTTTCATGAGATTTTTAAAAGAACTTTAAAATATTTGCAAATGAGGTTCATTTTATCCTTGATGGATGCTTTGAGTTTGATTTAGATTTTAGTGTGCACTTAGTGTTGATTTTGAACCTTTTAAAATGGAAACTTGAAGTTCTTTTTAAATTCCCAAAAATGAAGTGTTCCTAACTTTGCATGAATGCATCTAAAACCTTGATGTTGCAAGGATGCAAATGATTGAATTGATTTAGTTTCACTTGTTAAAAGATTTTTATTTTTATTTTCGCAAATTTTTAGTTTTTAATGGATTTAAGTATGATTTGGGGGTTCATTTTAAGCACTTAAAAAAAAGGTGTGTATGATTTTGCTTTCTTAAAAACAAAAAAAAAAGCCAAGATCCCTCAAGAAGAAGAAGAAGTAGACGGAATAGAAGAAGAATATAGACAAGAAGAGGAAGAAGAATTCCAAGTGCTACATCTACCTATAAGCTTGAAAAATCTGCAAACACTATGAGATAGACTATGAGTTCCTTTGTCTTCTTCATGCTCATGTGGACCTTCAAAACCAATTTATAAAATCTTACCAATCACAAAAACAAGCAAAATTAGCCAAAATTAGCTAATGACATACAAAACTTGACTAAAAAAGCTAATGAAGATGACCCATGCGAGGTCTCACCGGGCGTGCCAAAATGTATGTGCTACTTTAGTATGTTAGAAACACTAAATTAAAACAATCAAAAAGCATTTGCATACTAATTTAACATAACTTCATGAGAGACAAAGTGAAGTCCTTAAATGAGAATCTGAGCCATGGATAGGCTCTCTCAATGAGGATGATCACTTGATGTAGAGGTGTGTCTAATAGCTAAGATGACTTGATTATGTATGTATGCTTAAATGCTCAAATGGGCTTCAATGGAGGATTTTTGATAGATTTTGGTGAATGGACTTGATGTAAAAATGGCTTCTCAAAATGGCATTATGGCTTTACTTTCTAGATTGTGTTAAAATGGCTTGGGAGAGGATTCCTTAAATAGGAAAAGGGCTTGAGGGACCAAGGGCTAGGATGCAAGGATGGGAGAAAGCTTATGGAAGGTTTAGATTGAATGAGAGGATAGCACATGGATTGTGCTTCCTTACAGCCAATCAAGCAGTGACACATGTCATAGGGTCATTGGTTAGAGCAAGAGGGGTTGAGGGGTCAACAAAGGGGGCTCAAAGCTCATAAAGACCCTCATAATGGCTTGTAAGAGTCATTTATGGCTTTGTGGGCTTCATAAAGTTTTATGGTTGGGATATTTTGAGGCGATAGACTTTGGTTTGGCTTAGGAAAGTCTTAAGCTTGTTTAGGATTGTGAAAATGATTAAGGGTAGGATTAGAGATGGCTTAGGATTAGATTAGGGATGTTAGAGATGAACAAGTGGATGGCATTTAATGAGGGTGGGTGAAGGAGGAGATATTTGTTAAGTTTGGCTTGGGTTAGCAAGTCTTAACCCATGTTTAGGAAATGTGACAAGGTTAGGAGGGGATTAGGATTAGGATTAAAGATAAGGATTGACATCTTTTAGAAGAGTCTAGGCTTTGGACGAGGATGAAGACTTTCTAGAAGAGTCTAGAACTTCCTAGGATGAGGATAAATAAGGTTTTTAGGAAATAAATAAAGTTTTATTTATTTCAAGGGTTTGGGTTGAGGAGATATTTATTAAAATATTTTTAATAAACATGAGGATTAATATTTAATCTTAATTAAATATTTTGAGTTGGGATTAGGGGTAGGAAATGATGGGATTAGCCTTTAATTAAAATTAAAGAAGGATTAGAAGATTTTGGAAGAGGTTAGTGGTCTTAAGGAAATTGGCCAAGTTTTGGGCAAAAAATAAATAAATAATTTATTTTGATATTTGTGGTCAATTTATTAATTAAATAATTAATAAATAAGGAAATAATGTTTAAATAAGATTTAAACATTTTTGGGAGGAATTCCTTAATTAAATATTTTTAATTAAGATAAAGGGATTTAATGGCATAAAAATAAATAAATAAATTAAATAAATAATTAATTAATAAATGATGATGTCATCAGGGACTTTTTTCAGAAAATAAAAATATTTTATTTTCTAAAGGATTTTTAGGTGTCTACACCTATATCGAGGAGCTTCAAGAGTTGGCTCTAAGTTCAAGGGTATAAGAGATAGAGAGCATAAAGGTGGCAAGGTGCTTAAATGGCCTTAAGTGGTATATTAAGGATGAGTTAAGCTTGTTTATTCTCACCACATTGCAGAGCTACTTTTGAATGGATAGGAAAGTGGAAGATAAATTGAGGAAGAAAGGGAACTCAAGCTCCAAAGGTAGAGGTAGAGGTAAGGACTTTAGAGGTGGCTCAAGAGGAGGTTCTAGTGTAAGGATCAATGAATAGTGAGGCTATGGAGATTCCAAATGGAATGAGTAGGCTAGTGAGACTAGTCAAAGGGGAGGCTCTAGCAGAGGTAGGGGATCCAACAATGGTGGAAGAGGAAAATATGGGAATAGCAGTAAAGGCTCACACTTTAGCAATATGAAGTGTTACAACTATGGCAAGTTGGGGCATGCTACCTACAAATTTCTAGAGAAGGCATCATATCTTATGGGGAGAAGAAGATCACTTATGTCAAAGAGGAAGAAAATCAAAAGATAGGAGAAGTGGACCTTGACATAGAGAAGGGTGAGAACCTCACATTAAGGAGAGTCTTGGTTAAGGAGCCAATAAAGAAGGAACCCAAGCAGAGAAGAGAATTATTTAGAACTAAATGCAAGATACTAGGTAAGGTATGCAAAATGATCATAGAATTAGGATCTATAGATAATGTCTTTTCAAAGGAGGTAGTACAAAAACTTGGTCTAACAAAGATTCTTCATGTGTGTCCTTATAGGGTGACTTGGTTGAATAAGGGGTAGAATATACTAGTAAATGAACAAGTATGGGTGGACATCACCATTGGTAAGGATCAGGATAAGATCCTATGTGATGTGCTTCCCATGGATGCTTTCCATTTGTTGTTAGGAAGGCCTTGACTATATGATAGGTAGTCAGTGCATCATGGGAAGGAAAACAAGTATTCTTTCAAGAAGGATAGAGTCACCTATATGATACAGTCCATAGTGGAAGAAGATAAGGTAGAGAAGGCTACTGCTAAGACATTTTTGATGAAAGAGTTCCTCAAAGACTTGAAGGAAGGTGAAGGGGTAGGGTATGCCATAATGATGAATCCCAAGGAGGAGAAGTCATCTTCACAAGAACTTGTGCCTACAGAAGTGAAAAAAATACTAGATTAGTTCAAGGACACAATCTGTGTTGGAGCACCACCAATCTTTCCGCCAAAGAGAGCCACAAGTCATCAAATTGACATCATACTAGGAGCATCACTTCCAAACAAAGATAAATACAATATGACTCTAGAGAAAAACAAAGAAATTATAAGACAAATCTAAGAGTTACTTGATTAGAGGCTGATTAGGAAGAGCATCATTCCATGTGCAATACTTAGTTGTCCTAGCACCTAAAAAGGGATGTAAGTAGAAAATATGCACCGATTCTATGACAATCAATAGAATCAAAATTAGATATAGATTTTCTATTTCTAGGATAGAGGATCTAATGGACTATCTTGGTGGGGCTAGGTACTTCTCCAAAATTGATCTTAAGAGTGGCTATTATTATATTAGGATGAAGGAGGGTGATGAATGGAAGTTTGCATTCAAGATTGCTGAGGGTCTCTATGAGTGGTTGGTAATGCCATTTGGCCTTACCAATGCACCAAGTACCTTTATGAGAGTCATGAATGAGGTCTTAAAAGCCTATATAGGAGTGTTTGATATTGTGTATTTAGATGAAATCCTCATATCCAATAAGACAAAGGAGGAGCATATAAAACACCTAGAAATGGTGTTGAAGAAGCTTCAAGAGGAAAAGTTGATAGTAAATCTTGAAGAGAGTGAGTTCATGAAGGAGGAGATAGTGTACTTGAGTTTTTGTAGTATCCAAATGAAGTCTGAAAATGGATAAAAGAAACGTAGAAGAAATATTAAATTGGCATACTCCTAGATCTGCTACTAAGGTCAAAAGTTTTCTATAGGAAGTTTGTGAGGATCTTTAGTGAGATTTTTGTACCAATGAACGAAATCATCAAAGGAGGCATGAGAACCAAGTTCACATGGACCAAGGCAATAGATGAAAGTTTTGAGAAGTTGAAGAAGGAAGTGGTAGCTCAACCAATATTGGTTTTGCCTAGTTTTGAGAAGTCATTTGTGGTGGAGTGTGATGCTAGTAATATAGTAGTTGGGGAAGTTTTCAGCCAAGAGGGTAGGCCAGTAGCATTTTTTAGTGAGAGGCATAATGAAGCTAAGACAAGGTGCTTAGCATATGACATGTAGCTCTATGTACTTGTTTAAGCTCTTAAGAAGTGGAGGCATTACCTATTGCCTAAGGAGTTTGTTTTCTTCATAGATAGCCAAGACATAAGCTTTATCAACTCATAGGAGAAGCTAAGTTTGAGGCACATCAAATGGATGGAGTTATTTTAGTTGTGTGCTTACACCATCAAACACAAGAAGGGCACACAAAACAAGATGGCAGATGCTTTGAGTAGGAGGTTGCTAATAGTACAAGAGGTCAAGTTGAAAATCATAGGACCAGAAGGATTCAAGGACATGTATGGTAAGGATACTTATTTTTTAGAAGCCTAAAAGGTATGCATTAACTTTGAAAATCATTTCCATAGGGAATTTTTTGAATATATTGTGCAAAATGGGTTATTGTTTAAGGGTTAACAATTGTGCATTTGAAGCAGATCTATGAGGAAAAATATCATACAAGAGAAGCACAATGGGAGCATGAGTGGGAACTTTGGCCTTAAAAAGACCTTACACCTTATGGAAAGGTTCTATTATTGGCCCAAGATGCAAAGGGATGTATGGAGGTATGTGGAGTAGAGTGGAATATGTTAAAAGGAAAATGACACTTCATCCAACGCAAGACTTTATTAGCCACTACCCATTCCTAATAATCCTTGGAATAAAATAGCATGGAATTTATAGTGGGATTACCAAGGACTAGGACATGGTTAGATAGTATATTTGTGGTGGTAGATAGGTTCAACAAGATGAGCCATTTTGTCCCATGCAAAACAACACATGATGCAAGAAATATAGGTATTTTTTTCTTTAAGGAGGTGGCTGAAATACATGGTTTACAAAGCATAGTTGTTGATAGAGATGTCAAATTTATGGGGCACTTTTGGAAGATCCTATGGAAGTGGCTAGGAATGAACCTAGATTATAGTTTTATCCACCTTCCCCAAATAGATGGGTAGACATATGTCATCAATAGAGTCCTAGGCAACCTCTTAAGGTGTCTCACCAAGGAGTATGGATAGAGTTGGGATAAAGTCATACCTTAGGAAAAATTTTCCTACAATGATAGAAAGAATAGGAAAATAGAGTTAAGCCCTTTTCAAGTAGTGTGTGGCACACATCCAAGGGGAATAATGAAGTTAAGAGATTACTAGCACATGTCAACATCATTGGGAATGCTGACGATATTGTGTAGTCTATGAAAGAGGTACATGATCAGGTTAAGCAAAGCTTGATGGAGGAAAATCATAAATTGAAGGAAAAGAAGGATGAGGGGAGAAGAGAACTAAAATGTCAAGTGGGGGATTTGGTGATGGTCTTTTTGAACAATGCCAAGTTATAGAAGGGCATCCCTAGTAAGTTGTAGATGAAGAGGATTGGGCCATGCAAGGTACTTGAGAAGTATGGACTCAATGCCTACAAAATAGACTTACCCAAAGACATGGCTATCTCTCCCATATTCAATTTCAATTAACTTATACCTTACAAAGGTCCAAGGGTGGATGAAACATGGTATTGGAAAGAGTTAATCATGATATCTCAAACTTGTAGGTGCCTGAAAGGACACAACCACATGAGGAGCAAATTTTGGATTCTAGAGTGAAAAGAGTACAAGGAATAATATTTATAAGGAATATCTAGTGAAATAATTGGATACACATGAAGTTGAGGCCACTTGGGTTGCTAAGAATTATTTCAAGAAACATGGCATCAGCAAGGAGTTGCTCCCTCCACAAGTACCTTAGGCTTCTTCTTGTAGGGAGAGAATGGTGCAGGAACACCTAGGGGTAAGGTGAAACCCTATGTCAAATTTTGGTTTGTAAATGTTTTAACTAACCATTGAGGAAATAAGGACTAAAAATAAAGTCCCAAGATAGGTTTAGGAGGTGTGTTTAGGTAAGTGTGGAGTGTATATCAAAATTTGACAACTAGGTCTTGATAGACAACAATTGCTCTATAAGGAAAAACATGGAAAAATGCCTAAAAATGGGAAATAAGTGTTAAAAATAGGTCCTTATGTGTTTTAGGTTAGTTTTATGAGGTTTGAAAACAAACTAGTCAAGGTTGGAAGCTTGAATTGCAAAATTGCAAAAGTTGTCAAAAAGTTGCTCATTGACAACTTTGCAATTTTCCCAAATTTGCATTAGCAATTTTTGCATAGTTTTGGAAAAGAGGTAACATGGGAAGTTATGGTTTGAACCTAGGGAAAAGGTGGTTAGGAGAAACTATAATAACACCTTTCAACTCATTTTCAGGGGTTGGTCATGCATATGTATGGACAACACCTATGTGTGGAGCATTTTTGTGATCAGAAAATATACTTTTGAAGGATTGAGCAAGGAAAACTAATTGTAAAAATTATTGTATAGAATGGAATAGTTTCTTGGTTCCATGTATTGATTCTATGCAATTTGATTAGTTATTAAGTTTTCATTCTTGGAGGTTTTGAAAATTAATTAGGTTTTACATTCTTGCTATCTAGTTTCATGTATCAGCAATAAACATGGCTAAGGATTGACTTCCCATGGTTGAAAATCCACAACCTTTGGGAATAAATAAATGCCCTTTGTACACTATGTACATACTAGTTTTGGAGTTTTTTGTAGTCAAGAAGCTAATTTTACAAGCGAGCCCTAGGAAGGCTAGAAAGGCTTGGCAAGGTGCAATGAAGGCTTGTAAGTGAGTTCTAAATGGAACAGTGGACTGATATGTACTAATCTTGAATGGTCTCTAACTTTCCTATGTAAACACTCCAAAAAGAAATTAGTTGTATTAATTAACTAATATATTACATTGGCTGCACACAACCATTATATAGAGCTCTGTAAACATGAACAATTGAGGGAGAGCGAACAATCATGTCACCATTGGAATTCATAACCCAACTGTCTCCCCCATGAAATCCAACTAGAAAAAATATGCACAGTAGCATCCCCTACTTCCTATTTTGAATTTTAGAGAAGAATGAGGCCATAAGAAGACTTCAACATTGCTAGACATTGTTCTAGCACACTCCTAATGAATTTTCTCCAAAATAGATCAGAATAAAAAATATCTTCACCTTCAATTTTTATATGAGAAAACTCACCCATAATACTATGGTTGACATTACCATTTTCTACACATTCATCCACAAAGAGATTCAAAAGATGCATAAATCCTTGCATTGTTCTTCCTGCAACTCTAGTTGTTCAGCCTAGATCAATTACACTGAAAAAAGGATTGAGAGAAAGGAAAGTTGCATCCACCACATTAATGTGACTCATATATTTCATACTACTATCATAGAATGGAGCTTCTCCTTTAATTGCCAATGAATTCTTTTTTAGAAAAACCTAAATGTAATCTTTTCCAAAATTGGCTATCTCACGTGTCATTTCATTAGCAATGATAAGTGGAGAGTATTGGGCATTAATACTTGCCAAATGAGTCAAATTTATGCTCTGAGTTTTCTATCTTAAAACAAAACTAGTACACAGGGGTGTAGGATTAGGGGTGTAATGGCAATCAACAAAAAATATCATGGATAAATGTTATATATTCATACCATAGGTTGTGGCATAACAGTGGCCACCAAAACTATTGGAGATGTCTAGTGCACCAAAATTGTCTCAGAAAAGAGTAGAGGTGGTATCTCTACTTATGCAGTCATGTACTCAACATCCAGTAGCAACCGCATCGAGATTGATACTCTCATCTCTCTATCATTGCCCACCACTAAATCCTATTGACTGAGGACATGATCCATCTTTGGCTAGTCTAGAACCCACACTTGAACCCTCACCTATATTATATAAGATGATAGACAAAAGTAGATTTGAACTTCTAACTGGAGACCCATCATTGAAGTTAATAAAATTACCAAATGTCTCCAAGCAATCAGGTTCACTGTCATTATTACTAAGCATTTCAGGGTCCTTTAAAATCCCTAATTTTGAAATTATTTCTCCCTTTGTCTTATTAAATGAAGCTACAAATCTAGAGAAGCTATCCTCTATAATCTTACTTGACATTGGGAAGATCAAGGGTAGGGGAGAGTGGTGAATAAACAACATATCCACTTTAGCAACTAAAGAGAAATCTACAAGCTTCATCCTTTTCTCCTCAATCATTTCCTTTCTATTTTTCTCCTCTTCTATAGATGGAGAAATAACTTGGGCCTATTTACCATCTTCTTGGTCAATACATAAGCCTCCTTTCTCAACTATGTCTTCCATCTTGCAAATCATTTCTTCTACCTCTTCATCTTCTTTTACAATAGACTTTTCATCTGTTTCTACAACAAACTTCTCATTGGCTCCTTTATCTTCTTCTACTAGAAAATTCCCATGCTCTTCAAAATATTCTAGTGGTAGCATCCTATAAACTTTGGATGCGAAATTATTTGTGTCTTTGAGGTTGGAACCATAAATAAGAAAATTCATTTTATAATATGTCAACACTAGACATTTTGCAAACTCTGGTCTTATCTCCTCTTGTCCGCTTCCATAATTATTCCATGACAATTTTCTTATGTATGCCTATGCACTCAAGAATTGCACTAAGCTTAGATTTAAGATATTTTAAATCTTTTGGTTCATCTTTAAGCTTGTTTTCCCAACCATTCCACTGGTGTACATGGTGGATTCTTCTACTCTTAGTAGGTACAACCTCATTTTCTATTAAGACTAAATTTCCAAGAAACTGGTTGATGATAAAATCAATGTCACTGCTTCCATCTCTTCTCTAGAATCATCTTAACTTTGATACCAATTGTAAATACAATAAAAAGAAAAGAAATTGAATCAAAGAAGATGAAACACACAATAACATAGATTTATTGTAGTTCAACAAAACTTACCTATGTAAACACTCTAACAAGAAATTACTTTATTATGAGTAACTAATACAATTACATGGGCTACAAAAAACCATTATATATAACTCTATGAATATAGAGAGTCAAGGGAGAATGAACAATCAATGACCATTAGACTTCATGCCAAAAAAATGGGGGCCTAAGACTTGGAAAATATTCAAGCTTAGGTCATTAAGAATCAAAGCCTTGAAGACATCAACATGCCTTGTTAAGAGTTTTTGGGAGTAATTAACAATTCCTTGTTTCTAGGAGGGATAATAGGGGCTCTTAGGACTACAAGGGCAAATATGGCAAGATAGGCTTGTGGGTGTGTGAAACTTAATATGATGATGTAGAATGGTCAAAACTATGTTAAAAAGCTCATAAGGGTAGTCCAAACTTGGTTTTGACATACTAGTGGCACTTGGGAAAGATTTGGCATAATGAGCCAAAATTTGCATATTTGGTGACTTGGAGTCAAAGTTTGAAAATTTGAATTGATCAAAGAAATTCTTGGTGAAAGGGGATTGGGAAGAAATCCTCTAGGTTGGGGTTTGGGATAGAAACCCTAGGAAAGACTAGGAGTAGCCTTGGTAGAGAAAGAAAGCTCTAAAGTGAAGAAGCTCCCCATTAGAATTATTCTTGTCCTATGTCTTGATTTATCATTGGAATTTGACTTGTACTAGCCCAATTTGAACTATCATCATAGTCATAATCTAATGTTCTCTCTTGAGCCTAAAGTTTCTCATCAATCCTAATATTTACACTCTCAAAAATCTTCTTCAATCTCAAACTGTACCATCTATATACCTTACTCTTATTAGAATAAAAATAAAGACACCTTCATCACTTTTAGGATCAAACTTTCCTATATCATCTTCTCTTTTGATATAGAACTTACTTCTAAATTTTTAAAAATAATTTGGTGTAGGAATATAAAAAACCATAATTCATAAGGGTTCTTTCCATTCCTTGTCTAATTTGAACTCTGTTCATAATATATATTGTAATAGTGATTATTACTCTCCAATGAACATGTACTACTTTACCTTCAAGAAAAATCACTCTAGCTACTTCACTTACTATTTTTTCCTTCTTTCTTCTATATCATTTTTTTGTGGAGTCTTGGGTGCTAAAAATTTCTTATGAATCCCATTATCCTCACAAAAAATATTAAATTGATTTGAAGTAAATCTCCACCTCTTTCATACCTCAGACATTTGATTCTCATACTAGATTCATTTTCAAATTTAGCCTTGAATATCTTAGATTTGTCAAAATCCTGATATTTTTCCCTTAAAAATACAACTCACATCATTCTAGTGTAATCATAAATGAAAATAATAAAGTATCTCTCACCATAGAAATATTTAGTCTTCTTAGGACCACATAGATCTCTATGAACAATTTCCAATTTTTTTGAAGAAATGAATATCTTCTAGGAAAATTACTCTTCTTTTGTTTATCCATTACACTTTCCTTGTAGAACATATTAGAAGGTTTCACAATCTTTGATAAATCTAGAGTTACTCACCTTCACTATGTTGTCAAAGCTTATGTGATAAAATATTCTATGCCATTAAGAAATATCATCCCTTTTGAAATAAAGAAACTAATCTCAATAGGATTTAATCAAAATACATTACCTCTTGTCCTTGTACCCATGGTAATCAATTTTCCATTCTTATTCTTGAGTGTACATGTCTTCTCAGTGAATTACAAATGATAGCCCTTGTCAAAAAACTATCCAACACTCAATAAGTTATGTTTTCAAACCATAAAAAAGTATACATCTTCAGTGTTAGTATTACCATCAAGAGTAATGGATCCATTTCCTTTAATATGACAAGGTGCATTATTACCAACTCTGAGTACACCATCACCATAGCTATTAAACTCAAAAAATTCATCTCTATCACCCATCATGTGATATGAATATCCACTGTCTATTATCCAATAAAATTTATTTTTCTCAACATGTGAAAAAAGTGCCCTTTTTCCTTAACATGACTTTGTTACTTTATATAAAAAAATTCAATCTCAACTTCATCATCACTA
This sequence comes from Cupressus sempervirens, assembly GCA_028749045.1. NCBI lineage: Eukaryota > Viridiplantae > Streptophyta > Pinopsida > Cupressales > Cupressaceae > Cupressus > Cupressus sempervirens. Next base: position 734,002,859 of record CM053786.1, read on the forward strand.
TCTATAAAATTAACCTCCTTAAACTCAATTTCATCACCACTCACATAAATATATTCCTCATAAATCTTTGATTTTTAAGGTCTTCTAGGTTTAGCCTTTGATTCTATCATAGGACATCTATAAGAAAAATAACCAATCTCCTTGCAATGGAAACAAATAAAAAAGCAAGTTTTTTGTACCTTTAGGTTCTCCTTTTGTAATCAATGCAACAAGATCATCAATATTCTTTTCTTCGTCTTGACTTTCTACCAAATCTCTTGCATAGTTTTCACTAGTTCTTGCACTTTGTTAGTACTCTTTTATCATTATGTGTACTAGTTCTAAAAGAAGTCTCAACTCTAGGAAAAACATCTCTTAATCTACTAGTCTCAAAAATTTGCAATCTACAAATAAAAGTTCCGCTACTAAGATATTTTATAAGAGGAATAATTTCTTCAAGAGTATTTACCTTATTATCATAATTAGGAGTCAAGGATCTCAAAATCTTATAGTAGACTTCATTTTCCAATATAGTTTCTCTAGAGCTTTTTTGACTTGTGGAGATCTTCGTAATAATTTGCACATATGACCTAATAGATTCATCTCCTTGCAACTTAGCACTCTCTAACTTAGATTTACAATTTTATAAAGTTACTTTCTTTTTATGATCATCACCTCCATATAATCCTTCTAATCTAGTCCAAATATCATTAGCAAGATCCATATCTGTTTCTCAATGAATTCAACTTCTAAAAGTGTAGTAATCAATTATTCTCTTGCAATCATATTACATTATAAGCTCTTCTTTTCCTCATATGTGCAATCAACTAGTAGTCAATTTGTGTTCACATCTTATCCTTTGAACTATCATATTTGTCACCATCAAACTCTAGACATTTCTTCTTAGAAGCTATGGATCTCCTCATGTAGCAAAGTTTCATTCTCAAAGAGGACCCGATGCTCTCATACTAATTGATAAGAAGTAAAGTCTACACACAACTAAGAGGGGGTTGAATTAGTTGTGAGCTATTAAACTTAAAACCAAACTTGATAGTTCTAACTCCAACAATTCAAACATTGATGCAAACGTAGTGAAAACCATACACCATAACACAATGATATGTTGACTAGGGAAACCCATGACTAGAGAGAAAAACCTAGTAGGGATGACAACCATAAGATAGTATACTAATATATATGTTCATGCATGATGTGACCCTATTAGGAGCCAATTATAGTGGATTTAGTACAACATAACCTATTACAGGATAGATCCTTGTTAGGAGACCTTGAACCCTTTTTAGAAGGTTCTAATCCTATTAAAGGTTAATAAGGAAATAACTAGACCCACTCTCTAAATTTCTCCAACAATTTGAAGATAAAACTTTAGGATAACGAATCCATGTCAACTGAACTGATTGATCCACAACTTATTTTCCAAAATAGTTCCTTTGAATCTTGATACAATATTCTAATTCAACCTTTTCTCTTCTCTATTCATCGAATATTCAAACTTGCATCCTCTAACCACATACATTAGATACATGACACATGGTGTTTTTCCATCCAAGGAAACAAATTTCCTTTATACCCTTCCAAATAACTAATTAGGTGAGCCTGTTAAAGCTTTCCTAATTCACATATATTTATAAAGGACCATACTAAGACATAGATGCCTAATTCAACATCATTACAATTATTAAATTAATCTTTCCATATGTTAAAATATAATTAATATACATTTTTCCTTAAAATAGTTGGGTGCTAGTAAAACACGTCACACATTTTTCTTTAGCAACCTTTCTAGATCATGAATATGTCTTCTATCACGAACTAATCTCACTGGCATTGATAAGATATAGCCAATATGCTATCAACTATCTTTGAGAATGTTTTTTGTACATTGGTCTACTACCAATATTCACTAAATAAACAATAACTCAACTGTACCTCAACATAAACTCCAAAAAACATAGATATGCTATCTATACTCATCAATAAACATAATCCTAAGCTTGCATAGCTTAACATATTAGATGCCAACTATATTGTGTCAAAAATCTCCCTGTAATATATATAATCTCTTTTTCTCTCTCATGATCACATAAACTATTTTTCTCATAAATGACAAAACCTATCTTCCATACAACACATCAACAACATATCCAAGTACCAACAAAACCTTTGTTCCTAATAGTTACAACTAGTGGTTATCATTTCACCCAAAGATTGGCTTATTTATGCATGATAAAATCACTAGACTTAGAGAATTCACAAGAAATAGTTAGTACCTTGTGACAAATCCCTATGGGACCACTAACCATTTTTTTAATAATCTCCCCCTCAACATTTCTTGAGGGGATTTGAACCTATGGCCAAGCTGTAATACCACTTTTTCAACTAGTATTTATCTTTAAAACCTAAGATTGACATACCAATGCTTATTAAAATTACTAGACTCTTAAAATCCACATGAAGTAGTTAGTCACTTTTCATAAGTCATGAGAGGAGTGTTGAGCATTTTTCCAACATGCCCTTCTTCTTTTCAAAATTGGTCTTAATTTTTGTATATGAAATTGGTAATTTGGCATAAGTAAGAAAGTATCTTGAGAAACATATATAGAGATATCATTTATAGTTCATTTTGGCCTAAGTATGCATATAGAAATTTTATTCCAGTTCACAATTCCTTCATTCAAGAGCATAATTGAGTCAAGGGAGAAATATATTATAATGATATACATTCAAGTGTGTTTCTATTAATGATTATGTTATAATTTTTTCATGTTATGATATAAATTTATGAAGGAATTATCTAAAGATAATCATTTCAACACCATCATCATTCCTAAGGTGATATCATGTCAATTCAATATTTCATTTTTTTACTTAGTCTTGACCTATCAAGGATTAAATATCTTTTATCTAATCAATAATTATTGTATCAAATATTAAATGTACTTAGGATTTTATAGATTAAAGACCTTGTGCTACAAAACTACCTTTTTATCTTCTCCATGAATAATGTTACACATTTGTAGATATTAGATTAAAACATATAGTTCTAAAAATTGAATTGACTAAACTTTTGAGGGTGAGACATATATATAATACTTATACAAAGTTTAAATTTTTATCACATAGAAGTATCTCTAGGTATATGGAAACTAACTCACTTGACCAACATATTAGCTCTTGATTTTATTCATAAATTCTTAGTATTTAATTTCTAGATGTGTACTTTTGTGTCAAATTCCTAACCAATTTCTATATTCTACCTAGTAATCAAATATACTCATATTAAATCATATAAAACACAAAAAAGGAATTTCTCATACACAACATCTAACTCTCCTCTTTTTCTACCTAGTAATCAAATATACTCATATTAAATCATATAAAACACAAAAAAGGAACTTCTCATACACAACATCTAACTCTCCTCTTTTTCTAGAATTTGATCTTCATAGATTTTCCTCTAATGAATGATATTAATTTGGAGCCTTAATTTATGTCTCTAAGCTAGGATCACATTTCAAACTATTTCATCATGTAATTTGAAAGCCTTCTTAAAAAGGAAAATGAAAATAAAAAATATTAACTAAATAGATCTTTTGAAAATATATTTGCACTTAGTTACTTATACTACTAGATATATTAAATTCAAGATGGTGTTGAATAAAATTACCATAAATAATATGATGCACTAAAGAACACACTAAAATATCTTAAGGGTGATATTACGATCATCAAATGTATCTCATGAACATCATGATTATTTTTATCACTAGAATACTCACCCTTACTAAAAACTTAGTTCAAGTATCCAATAAATCATTGGAAAATATCTGAAGGTGTGGGAACTGAAAATTTGGAATAATCCCCACATGAAGGAATAGTTCCCAAAAAATTAATATTCTCTAGAATTCAAACTAATTTATTCTACTTTATTTTTATCATTAGAAAGGAAAAAATAAGTTTTAACTAAAAATTAATTTATGACAATGCACCAAAATGATATTAAGGAACTCCAATATTAGTTTATCATGCATAATATGTTCTTTATCTACTAATAAATACATGTACAAAAATCATTAAGGAAATATTGAATAGGTTAATAAATGTTGTTGAAATCACAAGGAACATCTAATATACAAGATAATATCATATGTTTTTAAAAAATGCAATGCAAAAGATATAAAAGATGCAAAGTCAATGACTTTATCAATAAGAATATTGATTATATTTGATACAAGGCTTACTTGGAAGAATTATATATTGGAAAATTTCATTGAATATTACTTATCCTTATACCATACATATTAGGGAGAGAGAAAAACTTTAGGACAAAATCTAGGAGGCATACCTTGATGAGAATAACAAATTTAACATCTTTTTATGGGGTTGTAATGTTGTAAATTATACTTACTTAATAGATGATTCTAATTTATCACTCACCTAACATTCATTTTATCTTTCTCATTTGCCTATGTATTATTTTGGAACTTTTTTTTTGATATTTTATTTAAAAACACAATTCCTATTCTATTTTAAATTTCAAGACACTCCTCTTTGGGTCCTTTTATTATGTCCTTCAATTTTTTCATTTTTTAATGCAAAATGGGTCCTATATTATTGTTAAGTTAAATTCAATATAATCCCACTTTATCTATTTTAACATCTATATTGATTTTAGATCTAATGACGTGTCCCCATTATATTTCCACCCTCAAATCTTTACTAAAAAAGGGCTAAGACTATATCAATTATTTCCATATTTTGACCACCTTTTTTGTCTAATTTAAGAAGAGATAAGGTGTAGGATTTGGGATTCCAAGATCTATCCTTGAAATGAGAATATGACCATTGTAGTTTTCCCTTTAATTAATTCAATTTAATTCAAAATACAATATAAAATATAGTTAGCTTGCTTTGTTTAGTAATCAAGTATTGCAAAGGAGATATAGTGCATGCTACATAAAGTTGAAGCTCTGTAAATGACTAATTACATATCTAAGAATTTTGATCAAGAATCAATAAGTATTTGTTAGATATTTTCATCACAAAGGGTTCAAGGAATATTAGAGGATGCTAGGTTATCATTGAGTGATAAGTGTCTAGTACATTTTCTTGAGGGATTACAATGACTTTATGTTTTTGATTAAGAAAATAGGTTTTGAAGGGGTCCTAAAACCATGTACAAAAATATATAGAGATTAAACATTACAACCCAAAAAACTACAACCCACAAATAACAAAGCCAACAACAAAAGGCAAGCAAATAAAAGACAACATAAGAAAGCCAACAAACCAAAAAGTCACAAAAAGAGCCAGGGGGTAGCAGGGCATTAACCCATTCTTTTCATCATTTCCACTACTTGATCCTACAACACATCCATCTTCTCAGTGGTAGTTTCAATTTTTTTGATCTCAGAGGAAGCCCCAACCATTATCTTGTTAGTAGTATGCCTTGTCCTTCTACCCATTCCTTCCTTGTTATCTATAGTCAGTCCAACATCCTCAATCACAACAAAAATGACTTTCTCCCCTGGGCTTCCCTTTATCTTATTAATCAAAATCTTGATGTGTTCATTGGAGGCTTTGAGAATATTATAGCTCTATTAAGCCAAAATTTGGAGGGTACTATCAATACCATTGAATTTGTTATCTAGCTTCATCACCTAAGCTTTTAGCCTATAGAATGTGGCCAAGTCAATTAGGGACACAGCTGGGGGATTTTCATTGTTGTCTCCATCTTGCACCTTGTTATGACCAACCTTCTCCTCAATCATGAACATCTTGTCCTTTTGACCTAGAATCTAATTAAACATCCATTTTATTGATATGAAGTTATCAAATAGGCTATTCCTAGTGTTGTTTAGGAGGTCCATGTCTTCCTCTTTACTATTGTCACTAAGGATAACCAATGAAGGATCAATTACAATCTAGAAGTCCACCTTATCTAGCAGCATTTATCCAACCTTTAATTTTATTATTTTTCTTACAATCCTCAATCTCATAGAGTCTAAGTACATGTTTTTCCAAGTAATTTTTCTTCCTTTGCCTTGTGACTAAGGCTCTTCTTTGTAGATTTTTTCAATATATGGGGGGGGGGGGGGGGGACTTATCTTTATCCTTATGAGATAGAGAGCCACCACACTAGTTCTTAATAAGATCTAGGGGGGAGTAATCACCCTAGTCATCTTTCATACCTAATTTCCTAGTAGTTTTCTTCCTCAACAATGCCTTAGAAGACAAATCCTCCTAGCCATCAATATCCATATCATCCCCATCCTCCTCATAATCATTAGGGGAAATGACCACCTTAGTTTTTTTATTTGGCTTACAAGATTTGGCATTTTGGGCAAGTTTTTTCTTCTTGGGAGTCTCCTTTCATTGTATTAGCTCTACATCTTCTGCTAACTTTGCTGAGTCTTCCTTATATAACTCCTCTTGCGACTCCACCTTCTTCTTCTATTTTTTGGAGGCCTGTCTACTTTTTCTTGGTGATTTATTAGGGACATTTTAAGTGTAATTCTTACCCTTACCTTTTGAATTCAACTCTAAATCCTCATCATCAAAACGTATCCCTTTACTGTCTTTGGTATTAGAAAAATCTTGGGAATCCTCAGTATCACTATCTAAAGTTTCCTCCTTGCCTTTAAAGTTAGGAAATTTACCTATTGAGTGGGATTTAATATGCTAATGAATAAGAAACATGAGGTCCTCATGTAATTGAGAATTTGTGATAGTTTTCTCCCTAATACCCTTAATACTAGCATTTAAAGAAGATAGTAGGTAAAAAGGAATAAACACCTTGATATTATGTGTAAAATGACTCAACAACACAAAGTGACATGAGAAAATTCTAGAAAATATAGTATACAAAGTAACATAATAGATAATATATCATAGGAAAAATCTCCAAAGTTTCTTTATACATGTTGGTTGAAAGTAGGTCTTACCTTCATCTTTCAGAAGAGCCTCTCTTTCACTAGGTTCCTTGTGGAAATCATCAATTGTCACATCAAAAAATTTATGGTCTTTGTAAAAATTCCTTCCATCTATCAATATTCTAGTGATAGTAGAGATGAGATCCTCATTGACAATGTAATTTCTCCCATCTAGACTCAAGGACCCACCATTTCATTTCTTTTGGAAAAGATTTGTAACCTCAAGGTTTTCACCATGAAGTCTCACTATGAAGGTGGTGAGATGCCTACTCTCCAATTTCCCAAACTTTTGTGTGTTTAGGACCTCACCTTGTTTTATAAATAGTAGGGGGTAGGGCATGAAGGTAAGCCTAAGAACCATTATTGCACCTCCCCTAGGGGCCCTCCCATCTACAATAGAATAGTGGGGTGCCCATAAGCAAATATCTAGCCAAGGCCCACCCTCTATTTCTCACTTTTTTCCTTTATTCCTTCATTCCCTCCATCTAACAATATATAGAAAGTGCACCCACCTTATTTGTGAGGGGCCTTGGTGTACTTCCTTCCCTTTTTCATAGTTGGTTAGTTCTTGTCTCCTTCTTTGGCCTCCCATATTGGTTCTATGATTGTAGACTTGCAAAGAAACATTTCTAAAATTGACTAAAACAATCACCTCTAGAAATGAAGTGGTTATCATAAGCACCCAAAAAGCATTCAAATTGACAAGATGCTTATAAAACTTTCATTTTGTATAGGTTTCCCTACACTTCAAAATTAATGATTTAATATTTCTAGGTATGTCCATCTCTATTCATAATTACTCCTACCCTTCCATTGATTAAGTCATAATCAATGCAAGACATGACAATCGTAGGGAGGATTTCATCACCCTACCAAATAATGTTCCCTTGACACCTCATTGGCGCATTGGAAATTGTGTTAACCATCGCATTGGATTCATGATAGACATGATAAATATAGTATCCTTTCATGGAATTAGGATTTATTTTTCCATTTTAATGTTTTCAATATTCCAACAGGGCATAGTTTTTCCTTTAAGGCAATTGATCATTGAGTTTCTTTCTAACCAAATATTGAAAATGCCCTAGTTTTTGGCCAACTTGGTTATTTGGAGAGTGCCCATAGCCTTAACTATATGATTGGTCTATGATCCCAAGGGGAGATCCACTATTATAATTCTTTGGCCATAATGGTTTCTTTTCACTTGCTGACACCTGGCTAGCCCTAGATTTCCCTTGGCTACCTTATCAAAGTTAGCTTTCTACCATCCTTCTAGAGGAAAAATCCATCTTCTTTTCAATTTTTCCTTTTGAGGAGTGTTATCAATGATACTCCTCTTTTTATTTCTAGAAAGACTATGGTTCTCCATAATTGCACTAATAATTATGGAAAACACCATAGATGGTGGAGCTTCCTTGTCTCTAAAATTTCTATTATTCCTCTCTTTCCAGATACCCCAAAACATATGAGATAGAGAAAGATTCCAAAAAGGAGTGGAATGTTTGGGACTCAGAGTAAGAGGGGTCCTCTAAGAAAAGCATTCAATAATAGAAGCTAGAAGGACCTAGGAGATATTTAGTCTATTAAGAAGTTTAGCCCATAAATAAGTCACAAAGGAGAAATGTAGAAAATTATGGTTGAAAGTCTCTTCATCATAAAAACACAAAAAAAATCTCTTAGGAAGAAGAAAGCACCTCTTACAAAGATTATTCATAATGAGAATTTTGTTCTAGAGAAGAATCCAAAAGAAAATGTTAATCTTAGGAGTAAGGGAGGATATCCAAGCTCTCACCCAAGGAGAAGGAGGAAGAGAATATTTGGATAAATCCTAGTAAGTAAAAGCCACTTAAAACACCCCTAAGGATGATGCCTCTCAAATAAGACTATCATGATTATTCAGAGGAAAAAGTGAATTCAACATAAAAACCAAGGGTTTGAGTTTAGGATCTCCATGGATCACCCAATGTCATTTATCCAATATTCAGAAACTCTACTCCAAAACCTATCCAAACTAAATTCCTTCAGATGTTTAATTTCCTCCTAATCTTCTAATGATCAATATGGAAGCAAACAATCCTCCCAAAATTGGATAGAATTTCTGTTGCCAAGTTTCCATTTTACTTTCAAAGAATCTACCTTCTTGGCTTTCAAAAATCCATTCTATATGGAAGACCCATTAGGAATGTCTTCAGCCTTAAATAAGTGTTGAAAGAAGAATGGTTATACATGTAATTAGAATAGAAAATTTTTCTCCATTCAACATTGTTTTAGAAAAGTCTCCATACTTGTTTGGCAAGTAAAAAAGAATTGAAAACTTTAAGCTTCCTCAATCCCAAGCCTCCACAAGCCTTAGGTAAACAAACCTTATCCCAAGATATTTGTAACAAAATTTTCTTCTCTTTAGAACCTAACCAAAGAAACCCTTTTTGAATCTTCTCAATAGTCTCTGCAAATTTAGAAGGGATCTGGAAAAGAGTGAGAGCATAGGTGGGAAGATTCTATAGAGTTGCCTTGAGTAGTTGTATCTTTCCTGCTTGACTTAGAGTTATCCCTTTCCATCCAACAATTTTTCTATTACATTTTTCCATTAGGGAATGCCAAATTTTTTTGGGAGGCTTAAGACCGAGGGGTAGCCCCAAATAAGTAGATGACAAGTTGTCAATATTGCATCCTAGAATAGTCATGATCCTCCTTTGTCTCTCCTTAGGTGTGTTGATAAAAAATAACAAGCTTTTAATCAAATTGATTAGTTGGCCTATGGCCTTATAGTTATTTTCATATTATTTTATTCGATTAGTAATATTTATATATGATTTTAGTCACTTTTTGTTGTGATTAATATGTTCTTGAGTTAATGTATTCATAAATTTTACTAATCTCATATTTTACTCTAACACATTTGAGTAGAGTTGTTGTTTATGTTTATGTTATTTATCTCACCTCATTCTCAAATACTTTTAATATTTAGAACACAAAAAATAGTTTTGAACTTGTACTTGGCCATAATTTGTATATATTTTTATTGCCAAAATATGGGGATCGATTGAGGCAAGCTCCTATATAACTCAATAATATTTTCCTTTATTTTATGTATGTTTAAAAGTATGTTATTGGTGAAGGTTTTAGATTTTACAAGAAACACTATCAATGTACAAAAGCATGTTTAAGATCATATCATTAGGACAATGATAGTTGGTTCCACTATCTAAGATGGGATAGTTAGTGTAACAACCTACTAGGGAACCAAAATAAATTAATCTAAACATGCTACTAAGTTTATAGATGCTTTTTTAAAGTTTAAAAATAATAATATAAGATAACGCAGAGGTAATATAACATAAGATAACACATGCATATAAATAAACCTCTAAATATAGATTACACATATCTAGGGTTTCATAACATAGAGTTACATGTTGGTAATTCAACATAAAAATAAATCTCAAGTAAAAAGTCTCAAATCCATAGATAAATTATCAACTACATCACTAATACACTTGACTATGATTGATACAATGAAATATACACAATGTAATAACATCCATTGCATAAGTCTTGGGATATTTAATAAGAACCAAATATAAGTATAGTACAATATCCAAAAGCATCACATCTGATACACAAAAGCACCATACAATATATAATATATGAACAGTAAGAAAATATCTCCAATAATGATGAAGAGGGAAGTACAACTTCTACAAGGATCATCCAACACATGAGGGAAAATGCTAGATCTTACTAGTAATAGGATCATTACCACCTAACCAAGTAGAATCAAAGGTCCACTCCCACCATACCAAGGAGATAGCATTATGTACCATTCAACTAACAATAACAACTCAATTACAAAACAAGAACTAGGAAAGGAATCTTGAAAGATCTCTATCTCAAGAGATACAAAAATTTCAAAGGTAAGGAATACTAATCCATAGGAAAATATAAAATATGTGTAGGTCATCGACTATATACTATAGGATTGTTATCACATGAAATCTACTTGAGTTACCTTGTACGAGTCTTTGTAGAGTCTAGACCCTCAAACATTGAGTTACTCTAAACTTGTCATTGTGGATCTCAAACCCTTAGTATGATCCACACATAATGTTGACACAAAAGTTTGCACTCTTGCCCTACGTGTTATCTCCAGGCGACCTTGTGTAACATGGACATAATATCAATCAAGATTTTGGGACTTTGCAATTATAGATTGAATCTTTGGAGAAGGCTAGCCTCCTCATAATCTGGGTGAACCTAACTAAAACTAGGGAGGAAAAAGGAAGAAGGAAACATAAATAAAAAATCTGAGAATAAAAGTGGTGATGCACCAAATAGATTTTTGATATACTTCTTTCCAATAACTGTACTAAAATCCAATATATTTCACCAGACATACCATTATCCATCTCTTTTCAACCTGAACACCTTAGAAAAGCCAAGAAATAACATAACCATTTAAGGAACACAACATATTCACTTAAAAAATTAGTTAATTGGAATGAACATATACATAAGTTTTGTTTCATGTGAAACCCGATCAGTCCCCAAGTGGGAGATTGTTAGATTATGGTGACTGATCAGGGAAGTCTGACATTTTATGGCCGACATATGGCCAACATGTTGTAACCCTAAAATGAATAAAATAATTGTATAAAAGGGTTTAGGGTTAGGTATTTTTCATTATGTTGTGATGCAAAATTGGTTCTTGCGGCGGTATTGAGCTGTAAGGGATTACAGATTGTAATCAGGTTGTAATCATCGGATTGTAATAAGATCAAACTTGCTGTTTGGTGGATGTAGCCTAGGGATTGGGTGAACCACATTAAATCTTGGTGCCTTGTGTTCATGTCTGTGTGATCTATTATTTTCTATTATTGGTTATATTTGCATGTAGTTTTTATTTCTATCTGTGGTTTATCCTAACAAGTGGCATCAGAGCAAGGTTGTCTTTCAGTTATTCTCTACAGGAAAGTCTCATAGTTAAGTGGGAGTCTCACAGCTGAGTGGGAGTGATGGCAGATGAGGCTAAGCTGAGGGTTGACAGGTTTAATGGGTAGAACTTCCAGTTATGGAAGATGCAAATGGAAGACTATCTATATTAGAAGGATTTATGGAAGCCGTTGGAAGGGAAAGCCAAGAATTAGGGATTTATGTCAGAGGCTAAATGGGATCTTTTGGATAGAAAGGCACTCAGAAGCATTCAGTTATGCTTGGCACCATCAGTGGCATTTAATATTACAATGGCAAAGACGAAAAAATATTTGATGAAAACCCTAGCTACACTATATGAAAAGCCCTCTGCTTCAAACAAGGTATTTCTCATGAAGCATTTATTTAATATGAAAATGGCAGAAGGTGGATCTGTTGCAGATTATTTAAATGAGTTTAATACTATTACTAGTTAGTTATCTTCTGTGGGTATCAATTTTGATGAAGAAATTAGGGCTCTCTTGATTTTGTGTTCTTTGCCTGAAAGCTGGAATGGCTTGGTAATGGCAGTGAGTAATTCTGTTCCTGGATCTAGTACCCTAAAATATGATGATGTGATCGGTGTTATTTTAAGTGAGGAAACTCCTAGAAAATCCTTAGGTGGATCTACATCAGGAAGTGCTTTGAATGCACAAAGCAGGGACAAAACAACTGAGAGAGGAAATAACTTTGGAAATTGTGGGAAATCAAGAGGAAAGTCAAAGGGGAGGAGGTCTCAATCGAGAGGACCAAATGATTGCTAGTACTGTGGAAAACCAGGGCACAAAAAGAAAGATTGCTGGAATCAAAAGAAAAATGAAGGAGATAAATCAGATGGAGACAAGGAGGAAAATGTGGTAAGTAACAAATCCAAAGAGGATGCTTTGCTTTTGTCTTTAGAGAGTGTTGATGATTCATGGGTTTTAGATTCTGGTGCTTCATTTCATGCTACACCTCATAGAGGTTATTTCATTGATTATGTCCAAGGGGATTTTGGGCTTGTTTATTTGGGGGATAATGAACTCTATCAGATTGTTGGAAAGGGAAAAATTAAAATTAAGTTGCAAAATTGGAATCATTGGCTACTACATGAGGTAAGACATGTTCCAAGGCTGAGTAGAAATTTAATTTCAGTCGAGCAACTCAGTGATGAGGATTGTGTAGTTACTTTTAATGATAAAAATTGGAAGGTTTCAAAAGGTTCCCTTGTAGTAGAAAAAGGTGTGAAAGTAGGCACCTTATATCTTTGTACAGGTCATATTGTTCCTTCTACTTTGATTATTTCAGAGAAAAATGAATGTTTAGGAACAATTGCTGCAGTTGAACAGGGAGGAAAAATAGCTGCTGTAGATTTTGATACAGCGCTGGGGCACAATAGACTTGGGAACATGAGTGAGAAAGGTATGAAATTACTTTAGTCAAAGAAATTTTTACCAGGTCTAAAATGTGTGAATATGGATTGCTGTGAAAGTTGTGTGTATGGAAAACAAAAGAGAGTGAGTTTTGTAAAGACTAGGAAGGAAAACAAAAAGGAGAAATTAGAGCTTGTGCATACAGATGTATGGGGACCAGCTCAGGTATCTTCCCTTGGTGGCTCTCATTATTATGTTACATTTATTGATGATGCAACTAGAAAAGTATGGGTTTATTTTCTTAGACAAAAATTTGATGTATTTGAAACTTTTAAGAAATGGAAATGCTTGGTTGAAAATGAGACTGGTAAGAAATTAAAATGTCTCAGATCTAATAATGGTGGTGAGTATTGCAGTCATGAATTTGAAGATTATTGCTCCACTAATGGTATTCATAGACAAAAAACTATTCCAAGGACTCCACAGGAAAATGGAGTGGTTGAATGCATGAATAGGACTATAATGGAGCATGCAAGGAGCATGAGGGTGCATGCTGGGTTGCCCTTACACATGTGGGTAGAGGCTATCAATACTATAGTATATTTGATTAATAGAGGTCCGTCTACTCCTTTGGGCTGTGGTATTCTAGAAGCAGCATGGACTGGTAAAAAGGTGAGTTATTCTTTTCTCGAGACCTTTGCTTTTGAAGCTTTTGCTCATATAGACACTGAAAATAGAACCAAGCTAGAAGATATATCAAAGAAATGTATCTTTTTTGGATATGGCATTAATGAATTTGGTTATAGGCTTTGGGATTTTGAAAATCTTAAAATTGTTAGAAGTCGGGATGTCATATTCAATGAGAAAGTGTTGTACAAAGATTTGTTGCAGCAACATGAGAAGAAAGAAGATGATTATGTAGTGATGGATGATACTCCAAAAGATGATGTTCCAACCATTCCTCATGATGTGCAACAACTGCAACAACAAACACCACACTGACCATTAAATGTTAGACGATGAACAAGGAAAATTAGACCTCCACAAAGGTTTTCTCCCTCTTTGTATTCTATTTTACTTACTGATGCTGGTGAACCTAAAAGTTATGATGAAGCTATGTAGGTGGATACTAAGATTTAGTGGGAATCTGCAATGAAAGATGAAATGGACTCTTTGCTAAAAAATAAGACATGGGATTTGTGCAAGTTGCCTACAGGTAAAAAGGCTTTATAGAATAAGTGGGTTTATAGGTTGAAAGAAGAGGAACGAGGTAAGAAAAGATTTAAGGCCAGGTTAGTTGTAAAAGGATTTGCATAGAAAAAGGGAACTGATTTTGATGAGATATTTTCTCTTGTTGTTAAAATGACTTCTATCTGTACTGTTTTAAGTCTTGTGGCTACTGAAGATTTGCATTTAGAGCAATTGAATGTTAAAATAGCCTTTCTTCATGGTGATTTGGATGACGAAATATATATGGCTCAGCCATAGGGTTTTGAGGTCAAAGATAAGGAGAACTTAGTGTGCAAATTGAATAAAAGTTTATATGGCTTGAAGCAAGCACCTCAGCAATGGTATCTAAAATTTGACAATTTTATGCATGAGCATGGATATAACAGGTATCATTCAGATTATTATGTTTATTTTAAGAGGTTGGATGATGATTGCTACATTATTTTATGTCTATATGTTGATGATACGATTGTAGCTAGGTCTAACATGGATCATATTAAGGGGTTGAAACGCTAGTTAGCACATGCATTTGCTATGAAGGATTTGGGGGCAGCAAAACAAATCCTTGGTATGATATGCAGAGATAGGAAGACCAAAACCTTGATGCTATCTTAGGCTAATTATGTTGAGAAGGTGTTACAACGTTTCTCTATGAAGAATGCTAAAGCTATCAACACACCTTTACCTAGTCATTTGAAATTGACTAAGGAGATGTGTCCCAAGACACAAGAAGAGGAGGATAAGATGTCCAAGGTACCCTATTCTTCAGCTGTTGGAAGCTTGATGTATGCTATGGTATGCACTAGGCTAGATATTGCACATGCAGTGGGAGTCGTTAGCAGGTATATGAGTCATCTACGATTTGAGCATTGGAATGCTGTTAAGTGGATTCTTCGATATTTGAGAGGAACATCCAATAAGTGTTTACACTTTGGGGGCTCTACTACTGATTTATAGGGCTATGTTGACTTAGATTTGGTAGGGGATATTGATACCAGGTGGAGTACTATAGGTTATGTCTTTACTATTGGTGGGGCAGTTGTGAGCTAGGTTTCTAGGTTACAAAAGATTAATGCTCTATCCACTACAGAGGCAGAGTATGTTGCTGCTACAAAGGCAGCCAAGGAGATGATATGGCTTTAGTTCTTCTTGGAAGAATTGGGACATCCTGAGAAGGATAATTATTTGTTCACAGATAGTCAAAGTGCCATTCATCTTGCTAAGAATTCAGCTTTGCATTCTAAGACCAAACACATACAGTTGCAGTACCATTTCATTTGGTCAGTTTTGGAGGATGGACAGTTAAAGCTAGAGAAGATACATACCAATGACAATCCAGTAGATATGTTGAAAAAGGTTGTAACAAGGGAGAATCTGAACTCCTCTTCAGCTTCGGTTGGTCTTTTAGACTAACCATAAAGTGCTACAATTGTCAAAATATATCTAGAAAAATGGGGCATCTAAGATTGCACAAAATTTAACCGGATGAGAATGAATGAAACAATAGTAATTTCTATTGAATAAAAGGAAAAAAAAACATTTACAAAGAAGAAATCTACCAAAAGATCAAAGAAAAGAGATCCCAAGAATAACAACAAAACTTGCCTTTATGGGGTGTAGGCATAACCCATACACAATCTTAAGTTAAAAATCCAACAACAATGGAGTTGACATTACAGGGTACTAATAAAGAAAGAATCAGAAATAAATCTATTTTCCATTAACACTTGATCCATGGAACTGATAGGAGGGCTAAAGAAAGCATTCAATAGCTAAAAAGGCCATCATTCCTTGTAAAAATCCTTAAATAGGCATGGAGGGGCACTAACATCAATATTACAAATCTTGTTGAGATAATGGCTATTGCACACATCGCATAATATTGCTATATTGTATTATTTTATTTTATTATGTAATGTTGTATCTAGGAGCACCTAGATGGGTGTGCAACATTTAAAGATTCCCATGGGATATAATTGATGAGTTGTATTGTAACATTGTGATAATATTTCATGTAATTATTTAATATTGGTGAAAAGAATTAAATTTCTAATATTAAATGTGGGGTTAGTGGGTTAGGTAGCACATGGTTTATGTAATACCACTTGGTGGTTTTGTGGGACTTGCTACTATATAATTAGCCATAAGGGTAGTTGTTGTAGAGTGTGAGAAAGAAAAAAGGAAACAAGTCAAGCGGGACAAGGCCATTGTTTCTCTTAGGTACATTATATTTATGCTTGTCTTTCATTGATATAGATCTTGAGCTATGATACATGATTTAGTTCTGGAGGGTTCATTTGAGAGATGGTTTAGCAGTGGTTATCTCCATTTGCATATGTTTCTATGTTGGTAGAGTTTTGGAGATGGTTTTATATTGGGCATATTCTTTGGATTAGGAATGGTTATTCCTTGATTTAGGAATGGTTTATGAGTTTGGTCTTCTTGTGAGAGGCTTAAATCCATGATTAGTTATATGGTATGGTTTGGGTATTGTTGAGGCTTCTTGTTGGGGTTTTATGGAGGAAATCATACTTGCACAGTTTACATCTAGAGGTGTGTGTAGAAGGACATGATACAGGTTATGGTTTGCATGGTTTCTCTCAAGTATTGATTATCTTCCTAGATGTTCACTTTTTCTTACATTGGATTTGAGATTGGTTGGAGATTGTGATCACTAGTTTGTGCTCATGTATGTCATGTGACAGATGACATGGCTATTCCTTTATTTCTTTACTCTATTGGTTGTGGAGAACTTGGGAGAGCATTGGAGACTTGTTATGAGAGTTATTCTTGCAAGTTATTGGTTTATGTATTGCAGATGTCCTCTGGACTACATGGATTCACTTCTTTGAGATGTTGTGAGTGTATTGGTTATAGATTTGACATTATCTTTTACAATGGGAGCTTCTTGGTATATATGTGGTAGGTATTGCTTTTGAGGCTTGTTATTGTAGGTTACAGATTGGATATGTTGGTGATGTGAGATTCATTTGTTATAACTTTGGAGGTATGGATAGTTGGATGGGTTTGGCACTTGCTGTGGGTGCTATTTTAGTTATGAATATTTTGACAACTATGGATACATGTGATTACCTTTAGATTAGGTTTTTGTGCTTAGCATTTTAGTTGGTACATGATTTTATGATCTTTTAATGTGACAGGTTGGGTAGCTTTCTCTTTGGATGGCTTCTATGTATGTCCAGTGGTAGTGGCATAATAGAAGGTGAGATCATTCATGTTTGAGATGCTGGATACTTTAATTTTTTTGTGGGTACCACGATGGAACACTTGGTGTACTTTGATCCATGATGGTGAATGTGTTAGGAGGGATTGTTCCCTTTTTCATTTATTTGGCTATAGATTGAACCTATGCAATGTATACAACAAGTGGGAGATTGTTGAGATAATGGGTGTTGCACACATTGCATCATATTGTTATATTGTATTATTTTATTTTTATTATATAATGTTGAATCTAGGAGCACCTAGATGGACATGCAACATTTCAAGATTCTCATGGGATATACTTGATGAGTTGTATTGTAACATTGTGATAACATTTTATGTAATTATTTAATATTGGGGAAAAGAATTAAATTTACAATATTAAATGTGGGGTCAATGGGTTAGGTAGCACATAGTTTTAGCACATGATTTATATAATACCACTTGGTGGTTTTGTGGGACTTACTACTATATAAGCAGCCACAAGGGTAATTTTTGTGGAGTGTGAGAAGGCAAAAAGGGAAAGATTTGAGTGGGAAAAGGCTTGATAGGTTAGCCAAGGGAGCATTTGTGAAGGTTGGAAGCATGGCATGGGATGTGTGGATTCATGCTTGTTCACATAGTTTTCTCGATTGTGGCTATGACTTTGAAGGCTTCCATGGTTGTATTGCAATAGTGTTTTTACTGAATAATACATGATGATGGCTATTTCTGGAGGCTAGGTTTTTCGAAGGGTATACCTTGTGTCACAATTTTTGTGGGTATGTTGTGTATTCTCTTGCACGTGGATTTTAATTCCATGTTTTATTTCAAATCTATTATGAGTTATGTGGAAATGGTGTTATTCTTTCTTGTAAGTTTCCTTACAAGTGGTATCATAGCTATGGTTTTATTATTATAACCCTAGATTGAATCCATAGAAATGCATGAGAGGATAAAAGAAAGGGCAAGATATATGAGTTTTTATTGTAGATCTGAGGGTTTTAGGTTTGCTATTATGATGGGATGTTGGTAGATTTTGGGCATGTGAAATTGTTGTAGATAAGGATTTTTTTGGATGTTTCATTTAAATGAGGGTTTTAGGGGGCAGCTTGCAAAAATTTGGAGTGCCTACTCGGCTTAGCTCTATCAAAATCTCACTTGAGGAAAAGGTCTCCTTCCTTGAAGATTCTAGTCATAGCCTTCTTGTCAAAGCTTCTTTTGACTAGCTGTTGATGTGCCTCAAGTTTATGCATAACTTGCTATCTTTTTTCCCCCAGTTACATTATTTCAGCTAGCATGACTATCATAGCATCATTCTAAACTAGCTCCAATTGATGAGCTAGTTCAAGGGAGGAAAACTCATGTGAAATAGGAAGCCTTGCTTCCCTTCCATATACTAGCATAAAAGGCGAGTTCCCAATTGCTCTCTTAGGTGTAATTCTATCAGCCCAAAGGGCAATCCTCAACTTGGCATGCAAACACCTTTGATTATCTTCAATTATCCTCTTTATTATCCTAGTGAGGTTGTTATTGGAGGGTTCAACCAAGCCATTCCCTTGGGGTTAATAATTTTAGAAAGTACTCAAATATATGCCATGTTCAACAACCCAAGAGAATATATGGGTTCTAACATAAGACTTAGCATTATCTAATATGATAGTTGAAGGAACACCAAGTTAGATCATTATTGTTGGTCTTAGATTGGTTTTTATAATTGAGTGTCAACACACTTAACCAATTTTTATATAGAAGCCGAGTACACTATATATGCTAAGCTATATTATGTGCTGAGCCAAAATTCCAATAGGTGTCGACTAATCTTCATGTCCTGAGCAATCTTTAGGTGCCGAGTGACTTCAGGTGCTAAGTGAACCATATGAGCTAAGTGATATATAGGTGCCAAGTCACAGTTGATGCAAAGTAAGCTAGAGTGCTATAGGTGCCAAGTAAAGTAGAATCATACATGTGCCAAGCACCAGTAATCCAGTATGTGCCAAGTAACACACAATCAACATATGAGTTTCTGCCTTCACAAATTCAGATGTAAACCATTTTTTTGAGTTGACATAGAAGGATCTGGAAGGATAATAAGGATATGAATGAATATTTTCTATTTCCTATGCAATTAGCATACAACCAATAAGAAAAATGGAGAAGTCATGAAACCAATGATAAAAGTCAAAGGAATGAGTGAGAATTAAAGATTCAATATGGATCATACATCCATACCTAACTCTAAGTCTTCAAAATATTTAAAAGAAGGACAAGAACCCAATGTATATGTGGATGAGAACAATGTATGGGTAAACTATAGAGAAATTCAGTGGGAAGTGTGAAAGATTTAGAGGAATAGAGCAGCAATTACATATCTAGTTGATCATAACAAAGAAAGGGATACAAATAGATATCAAATTTCAGAGGGTCAAGATCAGAATGAACAAAACTAGTACCTAAAATTAGCAATTTGAGATTGTAAGCAATCAGGTTTATGAATCTAATACTCTCTAGCAATTGTATTAGAAAAGGAAAATCCTACATTGATAGGTTAGCTTAACAGCTAGGTTGTAGATCCTTTGAAGAAGTGATAAAATCCTTTAACAGGGTGACACTTCATGTAAACTGTTTGTAAATCCTTTAACCAGGTCACTATTGACACAGTGTAAATCCTTTAACAAGGGATACTTTTCACAAGATAGACCATCAGAAATGGTCAAACATTATTGCTGTAGTGATTTTGTGGGTATCATCCCCACCCCAATTTTACCTTCTCATTTTGGAGGGTTTATAGGTTACCAAAATTTGGTGTTATGTATTGTTGATGCATGTGTTTACTTCATGTTTATTTAATATGTTCACATGCATGTAGTTTACTTTTATTTAAAAGTCTTAATGGTTAAAATGAATTACTTTTGATTCACCCACCCTCTCAAAAATATTCTCCCCATTTGATTATTCCAACAATTGGTATCAGAGCTCAGTTCTCACAAGGAGAAGCCTAACATCTTAGAGAAAAGATCTAAAGATGGAAGTCTTCAAACTTGGGAAGATAATAGAGAATCAAGTGATTGATGTACAATTTGCTCTACACAACTTGGAAGAAGCTAGAGAAGAATTAAGAAAATCCTTGAAAAGAAGGAAGGATATAGCCATAGATGAGAATGACATACACTACAAGGAGATTGATACCACAAAAGTGTTTGTCAATGGATATTCCAAAGATTTTGATGTAGCAATAGCATAATTGATGGAGAAGAACATAACTCAAGTAGAATAAATTAGAATACTCAAGCTTGAACAAGAATCACAAGCTATAATACTTTGTGAAGCAACTGAATAGAAGAAGAGAGCCATTGAAGACAAGGTTATGCTATAAGATGAAAAAAGAAATCTTACCAATAGACTGGAGGAAAAGATAATTGAGTTTGAAAGAATCTCAAACATGCATCAGGACACCCTAAGTCAGATGATGAATAGACATCATGAGTTGAATATGAAAGAAATTGATATTTCTACACTAAAGATCCAGAATGAATAACTAAAAAATGACTTGAAAAGAGAGAAGGAAGTTACATAGAGTTAAAAAAAATCCAATGATGCTATAAAGTACTTTGAGAACCTACTAAAATCACCAAAGTCTAGTAATGATACCTCAGAACTTGGTTACACTAGCACTGAACAAGGAGAATCATCCAAGACTGCAGAAGAAAGGAGTAACCAAGGTAAGAATACTAAACCCACTTGTCATTTATTTGGTAAAAAGGGAAACACTGCTAATGTATGTAGGAGTAAGAAGAAAAATTAGCATGATAAGCCTAAGAATGCAAGCTACCATCATAAGTGCAAGAAGCAAGGACATCAAGCACATGAATGCAAGACTAGGACTATTAGAACACCAAGATTTGATGGTCACTGCTACAATTGTAAGAAATATGGACATAGAGAATTTGAGTGTAGATCAAAGCCTATGTGGACATTAAACTAGTCAACAAGAGAAGGCAACCATGGTCATCACTACAATTGGGACTATAATACTAGGTATAGCTATCACTACTGTCAGGAATATGGACACATTCCTAAAAATTGCATGACACATTTTAGAGGGAACTACAAAAAATGGTTAATTCAAACCACATGTTTTAGTTGCTTGAAGACTAGTCATATTAGTGGAAATTTCCCAACAAAGTCAAAGGCACCCAAGTCAAAAGTCAACAAAGGAAAAGAGAAGGTAGATATTGAAGAAATTAAAGGAGAAATGAATAAAATATGGAAGAGAAGGAATGGAGCCAGCACATCAAATGAAGGGATCACTTCACCTAATAGGTCAAGTGGTCATACCTCATCCAACTAACCAAAAGAAGGGCATATAAGAATGATACACAAAGCTATATCAAACATTAGTCTCAAGAAAAACAAGCACTGCAAAGAAGAAAACAACATGAATCAAGATGCAAAGTCAAAACATAAAACTTTAGCAAGTGTTACCGAGCTATCCTTGGATGTTGAGTAAAGCTCCAGTGGATGTCGAGTTTCCAGTAGTCACCAAGTTAATAGTTAGTGCCAAGTAATGGAAAACCAATGGAAGCCAAGTTATGTTGAAATCTTCAAAGAGCCACCTGTACAACTGTATGCACTAAGAATTTAATGCTAGGTTTTGAAAGGTATAAGGTCAATTTTTGATCATTTCATGCCATTCAAATGCAGAGAAAAGAAAAAAAGAGTGCAAAAGAGATCAAAGAACAACATTGAAGCCATTAGCATGAATTTCAACAGTGTTCAAACAAAAATTTCTTCGATCTAAGGTATTCTTCAAGTGCCGAGTTGTGCAGTGTTAAAGCTTAAATATTTTAAAACCCTAGATCAGTGAAATGGCTTCTAGTTCTAAAAACTCAAAGGATAAGGAAGGTCATGAGGTCTAATTGGTTAGAAATGAGGTCAAACAACCTGAGTTTAGGCCAATCCAAAAGTCACCTATAGAAACGACCCTGTTGGTGCACTCTCCATTATTCTACCCAAAGTTGTTATGGTACAAGATGTGAGGAAATGTGACAACTATAAGATAGGTGTAGTTGGAGAACTTGAAAATTTTCAAGCATATGAAAAACTATGTGATAATATAATTTTGAAGGATGAATTTCAAATAGTTTAGAAAAAGGGTTTAATCCATGCCCTAGATTACCCCACATGTTTTAAAACTGAGTGGATCAGAATTGTTCTTAACAGAATACACAATGGATGTTTGTGGCTAGAAGGAGGACCCATCAAAATAACAAAGAGGATAGTGCATAGAGTTACAAGCTTTCCAACCCTAGATCGGCCCAAGACCTTGTGTAGTGACTCAAAAGAAGTTACTGAAAGAAACACAGGGGCTAAATGGAACAAAAGGGCATGACCATTGACACAATCATAGATCCCCTTCTAGATTTTTTAGTGAGAGTCATTTCTCACAATTTTTATCAATCTAGTAGAATGAATAGTGTACCATGTATTGTTGTGGATGTAGCCTACAAGCTTGTTAAGAAAGATCATACATATGATCTATCAAAATTGATGTTGTAGCAAACCATGGAGAATCTTGGAGCAATAAGAAGATCTAAAGGTGCCCAATGTAAGTTTGGTTCAGTTCTTGTTTGCATATTTTTCTATGTTTTGGAAGAATTCCCATCTTTTGGTAAAATTAACTAGAGATTAGAAAAATTAGCCATTACTCAAATCAATGAGTATATTAAACAAATGGGAGACAACTTTGACTATCTTATGACAAGTTATTTTGAGGATTTTAAGAAATCTATGAAACAAAGATTGAGAATACCTATTTCCCTAGTGGAAAAACATGTCAATGACATTTTCTTTTTAGTTGATATTGATTACACCTACATCCAAGAAACAGTTCCAAGAGTCAGATGGCTAAGGTCATTAGGTTATGAAATAAACATTGAAGAAGCTTCAACAACAATCACAACATTTCTTCCAGAAGAAACTAATAAGGAGGCACCTCATTTTGGAACATATGATGTTGTGTGTTCCAAGGTAGATATGGAACTAAAAACAACCACCACCTTAAAGAAGAAGGATAAACTAGTTAAGAAGATAAAGAAGAAATTTGGTGCAAAAATTGAAGGGGTAGTAGGTGTAGATGATGAAGATGAAGAAGAAGGTGAGAGTGAAGAAGAAGAACAAGGGAAAGGCCCAATAGAATTAACTTAAGGCTTAGGTGAAGATACAAAGGAAGGTGCAAAGGAAGAAGAAGCCAAGGAAGCACTAACACAAGCTGAGTCTAAGAAAAGAAAGGCTAAAATTCAACCTCTAGCCTAGCCTAAAGCAAAGAAGGCTACAGAAATGACTCAAGCCAAGCCAGCACCAATAACAAGAGCTACCACAAGGGCCTACACTCAAAAGGCCAAGGACCAAGTGAAAGAGAAGAAAAAGGCTATTGAGGAGACTGGTCTAGTGTAGAAGAAGAAAAGGAGAAAGTATGTAGCACAACTAGATTTTGATGATAAAGAAAGGAAAGAATCAAAATAAATTAGCCAATTCAGAGTGGTATGTAATGCTCCTAGGTCTAACATTGATAAAATATGTGATAATGTTAGGAAGAATGCATATTTTTTTGGTTTGAAAAATGTTGATTTTAATAAATTAAGCAGAGAGGATCAGAATAAAGTAGAGGAGTTAGTGTATGCCATGATGGCAGAATTTAAGAATACACCTCTTGAGTTAGAAAATACTATGCCTAGGGAGTTATATGAGATTATTGAAAATAAATGAAACTATTTTTTGAAAATGGAGAAGGAAATAAGAGAATCAACACTGGCACAAGTGATGCCTAATCTGAATAGAGGTCAGATAACTAAGGCTAATAAGAAACATGGTGGCAAATTTGCACCAAAATATAGAACCTTTAGCATCCTACAAAATAAAATTGAAGAAGTTGTCCAACAATCAATAAGATTATGGAAATCAATATATAAATTGTCTAATGAAAAGGATGAAAAAGGAGAAGAGAAGGATGCAAAAGAAGATAAGGCTAAGGCCAATGAGAATGAGAAGGAACAGAAACAAAAAGAGGAAAATGAAATAGAAAAGAAAGAAAAAGAAAAGAGAGAAGAAGAAAAGAAAGAAAAAGAGAAGAAAGAAAAAGAGAAGAAAGAAAAAGAGAAAGAAGAAGAGAAGAAAGATGAAGAGGAGAAAGAAAAATGTGAGGAGGAGGAGACACAAAAAGAAGATCAAATAGCAACAGCTGAGTAGAAGTAGCAACAAGACCAGAGTGTGCAAGACACACAATTGCCACCCCCTAGCCCTCCTCATGTAACCATCACACCTGTAGATACTATTACTATAAAGGATGTTACTAACTGCAGAGGATCTCAAGAAGATCCTTCACCAATCAACTTTATAGGTACAATTATGCACAAATCTTGTATTGGTGAGTGTAGATGAGCTATGGAAGGCAGTATCAGAACCAATAAGAGAAAAGGTGAAACCACAAGAGCCACCTTCCATCTCTATAGCTACTAGTACTAAAATTCTAATGCTTTCACCACCATCACAGATTGCAATAGTTGATACCATAGTGCAAAATCCAAGTGTAGAGGTAGAGAAAGACACTGAGAAAATAGGATAGATTGCTACATCTAATCCTATAGTACAAACAATAGGTACACCCCCACTAATTTTTGTCATTGATCAAGGGAAATTTGAGGAAGACAAGGAGGACACATCAAAAGAAGAGGAGCAGGCCATAATACAAACACTGGTAGAGTTACCAAAAATAAGCACTCCTAAAAAAACTCTTCAAAAGCTGAGCACTGATGCGATACCTTTGCAAATTTCTACACTAGGCTTGAGCTCAACCAAAGTGACTAGGGTACTTCACTATGGAGACCTTGAGTTAGATGAAGACATTGTCATACCTACCTATGACTCCAAGACAATCAACATTGAGTAGATCATAGAGATGCAAGATGCATTGAATAGGAGAAAGAGGTAGGAAATACTCAAGAAGGAGTATAAATGTAAGCAAGAATTGCATGAGATTAAGGACATATTTATGGATGCCTTCAGCTTGAAGTCACTAGATGAGACAAAGCCTATAATGGAACAATTATCAGATATTGTTGACTAGGCAACAAGTGAAGACTAGGAAACAAATGTGGAACTCATGGAATGGTCTGAAAGGAAGTTTCTAGGAAAAGTAAATAAGAAAATATCCAGTGCCAGAGAACTTCAACAAGTTGAATTGGACAAGAACATTGAAAAGGTCAAAATTTTACTTGAGAATATCTTCTCATTGTACAACAAACTATGTGATTTTTCCAATTTCACACAAGAGACAAGTCAAAGAATACTAAGTTTGGAGAGAAATCTAAAGATTTCTAGCATGCAGCTACCAAAAGATCCAGCTCAGAGTGAGAAGCATTTTTCCCAATAATTTTACACCCAAAAGGAGTTAGCTGCACTTACAAGTGAAGAGGCCAATATAATGGCCAAATTAATATAGATTCAGTCTTCCATAACCCCACATTTGGAAGTACTCCATAAAGAGCAAGTCTATGCTGAAAATATTTTAAAGAAAGATCCTAATCTTTCTACATTAGATGGACTTGTACATCTTGCTACAGAGACTACCATCCAACATAAGTCACTATAAATTGTTTTGAAGAAGTGGGATGCAGCTCTAAAAATGATTATGGAGGTAAATAGTACATTTTTGGTGAAATATGGTATTACTCCTTAGAATCCTTTGACATAAGTGTCAAAAAGGGGGAGAAATAAAATAAAGAGGGAGATATAACAAAGGGGGAGAATACTTATATTTCATTCATTCTTTCAAAGAATAAAAGGGAAAGATTGTAGATAACCAACAAGGGGAGATAAGAGATGGGACATAATGTGCGGGAGATAAAATGTTTTGAGAATTATATGGAAGGAACCAAAAGTACAAAGTATAGAAATAGAGCAAAGGCAAAGAGTATCAGATACACTAGCACAAGAATTTTGGTTACAAGAATGAAATGGCATAATAAGCTTAGGGGGAGTTATAAGAATTTTAAGGTATATTGTTCCTTACAAAATTTTGAACAAGTCTTTTGAAATTTTGGTCATATGATGAATAGATTGGTTAATGTACTCAAAATGTCAGATAAATAATGCTTAATTAAGTGTTTTTGACACTCATCTCAAAGGGGAAGATTGTTGGTCTCAGATTGGTTTTGACAATTGAGTGTCAACACACTTAACCAATTTTTATATAGAAGCCGAGTACACTATATATGTTGAGCTATAGTATGTGCCGAGCTAGAGTTCCAAGAGGTGTTAAGTGATCTTCATGTGCCAAAAAATCTTCAAGTGTCGAGGGAAGATCAATTGCCAAGTGATCTTAGGTGCCGAGTGAACCATATGAGTAGAGTGATATATAGGTGTCTAGTCATAGTTGATGCTGAGCAAGCCAGAGTGCTATAGGTGTTGAGAAAAGAAAAACCATACATGTGCCAAGCACCAGTAATCTAGTATGTGCTAAATAACACAAAATCAACAAATGAGTTTGTGCCTTAACAAACTCAGATGTAAACAATTTTTTTTAATGCCAACATAGAAAGATCTCGAAGGATAATAAGGATAAGAAAAAATCTTTTCTATTTCCTATGCAATTAGCATACAACCAATAAGGAAAATGGAGAAGGCATGTAATCAATAAGAAAAATGCAAGGAATGAGTGAGAATTAAAGATTCAATATGGATCATACATCCATACCTAACTCTAAGTCTTCCAAATCTTTAAAAGAAGGACAAGAACCCATTGTATGTGTGGATGAAAATAATGTATGGGTAAACTATAGTGAAATTTAGTGGGAAGTGTGAAAGATTTAGAGAAACAGAGAAAAAATTGCATATCTAGTTGATCAAAACAAAGTAAGGGCTACAGAAAAATATTAGATCTTAGAGGATCAAGATCAGAATGAATAGAACTAGTGCCTGGAATCAACAATTTGAGATTGTAAGAAATTAGGTTTATGAATCTAATACTCTCTAGAAATTGTATTAGAAAAGGAAAATCCTATGTTGATAGGTTAGCTTAACAACCAGGTTGTAGATCCTTTGAAGAGGTGATAAAATCTTTTAAAAGGGTGACACTTCATATAAAGTGTTTGTAAATCCCTTAACCAGGTCACTATTGACATAGTGTAAAGCCTTTAACAGGGTAGGCCTTTCATAGGGAAGACCATCAAAAGTGGTCAAACATTTATTGTTGCAATGACTTTGTGGGTATCAACCCCGTCCTAGTTTCATCTTCTCATTTTGGAGGGTTTCTGGGTTACCAAAATTTGGTGTTATGTGTTTTTGATGCATGTGTTTACTTCATGTTTATTTAATATGTTCACATGCATGTAGTTTACTTTCAGTTAAAAGTTTTAATGGTTAAAATGCATTACTTCTGATTCACCCCCCCTCTCAAAAGTATTCTTCCCATTTGATTATTCCAACAATTATTCCATCAAGGAACTCAATTACTAAAGCATCTGTTGCATTTCTCAAAGGTACTTCCTTTGTTCATCTCATGAAGTAATTCATAGTTGCCAATATCCATTTATGCTTAGAACTAGATGGTGGGTTTATTGGAACAATGAAATCCAAACCCCATGGAGAAAAATGCTGATATACTCAAATAGGATGAAGAGGAAGGGAAACCAATCTTTGTTTTCCTAAGAAGAAGACATATTACTCACACTTCCTCACCAACTTATGAGAATCATTAAATAATGTTGGCCAATAATAACCAACCCTCATTATTTCTATTGTTGTAACCCTAGCTAAGAAATGACCACCAGCAGGGTCATTATGGAACTCTTTTAATAGCCTACTCATCTACTATATTTTGATACACCTCAATAGGAGTCTATTAGAATCCTTCTTGAATAATATTCCATCCACTAAGACATAAGAAATAGATTGTAATCTGAACTATCTTCTCTTAGCTCTATTTAGGCCTCATAGATATCTTCCTTCTACCAAGAAGGTAGTAATGTTGGGCAAATAATCATTGTAATTCTTATTCTCATTTTCTCATCTTATATTAAGAGGGAAGCCTCCTAAAGTGTTTCAAAAGATGAGATCATTTTCTCACACAATCCTTTGCCTCTCACAAGCTTGGTGATCTTAATTTCAGTGTCATATTCCATGACCTTGGTGACCCATCCAACTCTCCTTTCATTGATATCCTTATTCAAGAGGAATTACTTTACACCTACATGTGGAACTAAGAGCTAGACCCTATTATAGGAGAGCTAATGTCAAATTTTTTTTAGAGCCCTTACAACAACAAGAACTTGAATCTCTGCATAGCTATATTTTCTCTCATAGTCTTTAAGCCCTTCACTAAATAAAGTAATGGGCTGCTCCAAATTCTCTTCATTTACTTATGTTAGGACAACTGATATACTTGATTCCCCTCCAAGAGAATAGATGTTGAAATCCCTATCAAAGTTGGGATTGACAAGAGTGGGAGTTGATGGAATTTATTTCTTCTTCAAAGCCAACCTTTCCTTCCTTGGTCCAAGTAAACATAAAATTATTCTTCAACATGGCTATAAGAGGCTTCACCATAGAAGGAAGATGAGGGATGAACCTTCTCATGAAGTTTATCCTACCAAGAAAACTTTGCAACCCTTTCTTGTGGTTGGAAAGTGGGAGCAAGATAATTGCTTCTACCCTTTCTGGATCTATTATTAGCCCATCTCTTGACATAATGTGTCTCAGGAGCTTCTATTGATTAGTAGAAAACACACATTTTTTTGGATTTAGAGACACACCATACTCTCTGCATTTGATGAAACCTACCTTAGATGATCAAAGTGACTTGCTACATGCTTCAAGTATACAATTATATCATCAAGATATATCAACACAAAATTTTCTTGCACACCCTTAAAAGCCATCTCCATTGATTTTCAAAATATAGCACCTACATTGATTAGTCCAAATGACATTTTATGATAGCCATAAGTACCCCATTTACTGGTGAAGGTTGTCTTGTATTGGTTTGACCCTTAGACTAACACTTGGTTATAATCTAAAAAACCATCTAAGAAGTAAATCCTCTCTAAGCCACTAACCTTGGAAAGAATTTGTTCCATAGAAGGAAGGGGATGGTGATCTTTAAGAGAATCTTTATTAAGGTCCCTAAAATATACACATAACTTGATTTCTCCATTCTTCTTTCTAACGGGAACAAGATTGGCTACCCATGAAGTGTCCTTAATAGGAAAAATGATGTTGGCTTCTATAAGTTTGGATAGCTCCTTTGTCATTAAGGGTTCAATCTTAGGATTGATTGGTCTTTTCTTTTTTCTAACAAGCTTTAGTCATGATTTAAATATATAGTATGCTAAAATAAGCCTTAGTCAAAACCTTTTAAGTTTTCATATGTCTAAACAATACCATCACTAAATTCTTGACATAAATTAATGAAAACTTTTTGGTTAGTCTCAATGCATACCTTTTCCAAGTTAAGAATCTTCCCATCAATAATGGTGACATGCATATAGTCATCCCTCCTTGTAGTTAGGTTTGAGCCTTTAATTCTTTCTTGATCATTAGAGTTGAATATACCCTTTAAAGTGACAAAACATTTAGGAAACTTATTGGAATTAATATTCACAATCTAATCTCCATACCAACTTTGTAGCTTAGACTAATTTTTAGTATAGAACTCTGCTTCATTTTTTAGAAAATTAAAAATTTGTAAATCAATATTAAAGACTTGACAATTGGTGTAATTGTTTGGGAAAATAGGCCTTACAACAATTATGAATGGTTGTTCCTTTGCATCAACAACATGTTATGATATATCATAACACGCACCAATTTCTACAAGTTTATTAATATGTTTGTTTTTATTCCTAGGAATACTCTAAATATTGAATGCTTGGAAGCCTTCAAGTAGATCCCAAACTATATATTCATATTATTTGAGAAGGTTGTTCTTTATGACATTCACAACCAACTCATTGCCCCAAATACTTTCAAGATATTTATACCTCTTCTTTGTGCAAGTTGGAGACCTTGGATTAAGGCTTCATACTCAGCCACATTGTTAGTGTAGCTAAATTGGAGTATATGTGAAAAGTATTATTTCTCAAAACTAGGGGAAACAAGCATTACACCAGCACCTAGACCATTTTTGTTCCTTGAGCCATCAAAGAACATATTCCACAATCCACTTGTATCATCTTTTTCTTTCATGAGATTGGGAATAGGAGCACCCTCCTCAAATATACAATAAGTACCAAGGCCTATCTCTTCAACTTCTTTTATTGGGTCAAGTTGGAAAACACTAGCCCATTCATCTAAAAGATAATTAGGAACCCTTTTTAAGAGAGTAGTACATTCATGATTTATGCATTCCTCATCTTCTTCATGAATTATGCAATTCATATTTATGGGGTGAGGTGTATAAGTGTCTATGTGATTAAGGGCCAATGGTTCAACCTTTATGGAAGCATTTGTTCCATATCTAGTCCTAAATAACATGTAGTACCAATCAAACACAATATACCCACCAATGTGTCTAGTAAAATCCCTAAATAGGTGAATAAAAAAATGTGGAGGAAGCTCAATGACTGATATGTCTTGTAGAACAATACAACTGGGACATGCATGTAATTCCATCTTTATATTTTTAAAAACTCCTATTTTTTGAATAGATATACCATCCAATTGAATAACTCCCTTAGACATTGGTTCATATTTAATAACAAGAAGATAAGCTACACACCTTGGCATCACTGAGCTACTAGCTCCAGAGTCTATCATACAATCGTGAACAAATTTTTCTCCTATAATCAAAGAGAGATAAAAGGGGGAAGGCTTACTCTTCTTACTTGTATCTTCTTCCCTTGTTGGTTACACAAAGCTTGTTGCTCTATCCATGGTAGCTAGTCCATTCTGTACCTTGACAGTCTTTAGTTCTTGTTGCAACAATTCCAATTAAGATGACATTGCAAGAAAATCCCACATAGGAACACTGATATTGGTCCTCTTCATTTGATCTACAATGTTGAGAGGAGTGTATGTTGACTTAGCTAGAACCTTGGTGACTATAGGGTATGGTATATGAATCTGAGTAGGATGTGGCTCTTTAGTCTTCTTGTTGTTTTAATTTTGCAATGGAGCAACAACATTGTGTTGTGCATTTTCACATATGGAATGCAAGACAAGCTTTGTAGCCCAATTCATGAAGATGATGGAGCCTTCTCTACAAATCTCCTTTTTCTTCTAGTGTTGTGGGCTATTCCATCATTACCATCATGATTTACATGGAAGTAATCTTTAAGCTAATAATTCATGAAAGTGTAGTCCCCCTACTATTGAGATTGAAAACCAATAGTGGGATTATTAGAATCATATTAGTGTCCTACTATTTTCTCTTGTGTAACCAAAGATTGAGAAGATTCCACTCTATGGAATATACAATTCTCATATGAAAAGTTACAAACTGAACAATATTCTTGTTCTTGAGCCAAATTATTTTGGCCAACTACTTTCCTTATTGGATTTGTACTTGCATTTTTAGGGGTTGTATTACCCATAAGTCCATTTTGGTTATATGGGGCTTGACCATCGTTTGGCTACCTATTGAGGGTACAAATCTAAAAAATGGGCTATAAAGGCCAGCTACCTTCAGCTTGTTGTCTCTTTAGAGTCACTATTTCATTGTTTATTTTTTGCATCACTGCATCTTGATCATGCAATATTTTATCTATATTTTACATCATAGATTGCATCATGGCCTCAAATCTATCTATCTCATTCGAAGATGTGGAAGCTGAGGGAGAAACAATAAGGGGCTAACATATAGTTGTAGTCAGGATGGGAGCTATTGTAGGTTGGTGTGTAGCAATATTAGGAAAGAGTGGCATTATAGCCTTGGAGCTAGCTCCCCACTTTGGATCAGAGTATTTTATGCCACTGTGGAAAATTTGTATGCAACTGGTAGAGTATTTCCTTCCAAGGTCTACAATGTGGCACCAATTTTGCTATCAAAAGCTTTAAGGTAACACAAGAAAGCATTCTTAGGAGTAGGCTTCATTGGAGTAGGAATTCTATCCCATTTTTTCTAAAATCTATAGTTAAAATAAGTCATGCACTGATGAGGTGTTCTTTTAATTGTAATTAGTTGCTCCAAAAGTGATAGATGATCACTCTTATCTTCAAAATGCTTACACAATATTTCTCCTAGCTCATCCCATTTTTGGATAGAGTTGTGTGGCAATCCTCTATACCATTTTAAGGCTTTTCCCTTTAGTGATCAAGCTAATAGTCTAACAGTAACATCATCCTCTATAATACCATGTATATTGTAGATATTCAAAAATTCTTGAACATGTTCTATTGTGGAAATTGAAGTTTCACCATTAAAATTTGATAGACTTTTAAGAGAAGATATTGGGTTATCAAATCTTTGAGCTAAAAAAAGAGGGCTACCACCATTAAAGGGAGAAAACACCTGATTTATAGGGAGGGCCATGTGAAAGAGTGATCTATTCAAATGAAAAGATGGTGCCTTAGGTTGTGATCTATCAACTAGAGGAGTAGAAAGGGATCTAGAAGGTGTATGTGCTACTTCTAAACTTCTAACTAGTGATAGAGAAAGTCTACTTCTCTTTCTGCTAGGATATGAAAATGAAAGCTTAGTGAACTAAAAGTTACCTCTAGAAGACACCATTGTATGAACCTTGGGCATGAATTACATCATTTCTGGTTTGAAAACCCAAATGTAGAAATGGAGTCACCAATTGCTTGAATGTTAGCCTCTTGAAGAGTATAATTCTAAGAGAAGCATTATCTTCTTAGCATAGAAATTGAAGTCCTTATTTGACACCAGAAAACTAGTAGACTTCTTGATGCATGATTTGTTGTCATCTAAAAAAGAAATGTAATTTTCTAATTGGGCCACATGGTGGTGCTTAGTTGTATTCTAGAAAGTTGTGGATATTGTAGAAGGTTGTGGATATTGTGCAGGTGGAATTCTAGAATGTTGTGGATAAATCATGCATTGGGTGGTAAGTGCCTATTTAAGGAAGGCTTGTGTTCATTTGTAATCAAGCTCTTCAAATGCAATCTCTTTTAAGGAAGCTAGAGAAGTAGAAGTTGGGGAAGTAGAAGCTCTTCAAGTATAACCTCTTGAAGGATAGGCTCTTCTTGTAGAAGCTCTTAGTGAGCAAATATCTCTTATATTGTAAGAATTTGTAGTCCTTTCATTTGGAGGATATTGTAATGAATTTCAAGTATTAATGGATGCTTTATGAAGTCTTTTGTCATCTCTTTGTCTCCATCTTATTGTGATCTTGGTTGTGAGTTGGTATGGGTGGTATGGCCCTACATCACTTCTAGTAATCTAGAATGTAGTCCCACTAGGCATGCAAAATTTTTTTGACATAAAAGTCTACACCCATGCTTGAAATGTTATCCTCAGGTAACCATATGTAACTTGGAAACAATCTCAAAAGTATGGGACTTTGCAACCAAAGATTGAATCTTTGGAGAAGGCCAACTTCCTCACAATCTGTGTGCACCTAACTAAAACTAGGTAGGAAAAGGGAAGAAGGAAACATACACTAAAAAGAAAAAAATGAAAGCGGTGATGCACTAAATAGTTTTTTGATCTACTTCTTTCCAATAACTATACTAAGATCTAATAGATTTCACCAAACATACCATTATTTATGTATTTTCAACCTTAACACCTTAGAAAATTAAAAAAATAACAAAACCATATAAGGAACACAATAGTCTCACTTAACAAATTAGTTAATTGGTATGAACATATACATAAGTTTCTATAATTGTCAAAATACATCTAGAAAAAATTAGGCATCTAAGATTGCACAAATTTAACTAGATGAGAATGGATGAAACAAGAGTAACTTCTATTGATTAGAAGGAAAAAAAAATTTATAGAGAAGAAATTTGCCAAAAGATTAGAGAAAAAAGATCCTAAGAACAACAAAAAAACTTGCCTTTATGGGGTGCAAGCATAACCCAGATACAACCATGAGGTAAAAATCCAACAACAATGGAGTTTAGGTTACAAGGTACATAACAAATGAAGAATTAGAAAGAAATATAATTTCCATTACCACTTGATCCATGGAAGTGACAAGAAGGCCCAAAGAAAACATTCAATTGCTGAAAGGACCATCATTCCTTTCAAAAATCCTTGAATAGCCATGGAAGGGCACCAACAGTGGTGTTACAAAGCTCAAGGAGCCATTCTACATTAAATGAATAGTCCTTGTAATTTGGCAAGGCCACAAAAAAAGAATTTGTGTTGCTATCAAAAACTGTGGGATGAGATAACACACAATGTTAACTTGTCACAAAAAAGATTAGATTTGCCCCAAAAAATGGTGACCATTGATGTAGATCTACTCATTTGAATTAGATGATTCAAATTTTGCAAGAAAATCCCTAACACATGGTTAAAACATAGCCACTGATTAAGATTATCTTATATAAAATGGAGGGTTGGGATGAAGCAAAGATCTGCCAAAGATGCATCTAAATTTGATGACCATCACATCTTTACAAAAGGCCTAAGAAATGATGCAAAAATATTGGCACCATCTGATTAAAAACATCCCAGCATAAGAAGGATCAACCACATGGCATGAATCTATTGATCAACATATTCCCAAATGCATGGTGGAGGAGGCAGCATGCAATTTTGTGGAGGCAAAAAGATAAACCTTCTGAAATGGAGAAAATGGTTAACACAAAATGTTAACTCCTACAGATAAGTGTGTTAACCCACAACTCAACAATTGAGGAAACCAAGTTTAGTTGGTCAAAGAAGAAAATAAGATATCTTAATCAAGGAAGAAACTGAGCCATCTCAATTCATAAAGAGACTGAGTTAACATGAAATGTTAACTCCAACCAAATCACATGTTAACCAAACAACAAAGAATCTAGCCCATTGAAGATCTCTCAGATCAGTTATCAATGATGGGTTGAATGAGAAACATAAAAGGCCAACACATAACTAGAGTACCCTCTCATGAAGATGAAAAATCAAATCGTACATGCTCTCTAGTTATTATCACACTCTCATCCTTACTTTATACAAGCACTCAAGTCATGGACAAGGCAATATCATTGATTATATTTTTAACATTTTCTAGAAATTTTATTACTAAGTTATGACTTAGTAAAAAACTTAGTAAATGTTATCCTAAACCTGGCATTGTTGGGTTCCAAAACCCTACTATAAGCTACTCCCATAAGATGTACCTAGAAAACCTCCCTTAAGCTCATCGATCAAAAATAGATTTCATAATTATATAAATCATGATAACCAAATTCAACTTAAAAATAATAGCTCAAACTCGTACTAGACCTCAAAACATAATATCACAGTAACATTGCAAAGTAGACTCTCTTAAAGAGTTCACAAAATAAAGTACTTAAGAAATTTAGTTGGGTAAAATAATCACTACGAAGCCAACATCATGAAACACTAAACATACATGTCATGTAGACAACAAAAAACCCTAAGCCTTTATAATTCCCATTTGAACTACAAAAAATAAAACAATCAATATACCTCTCAAAGAAAATCATAATATAAGCCTCAAATGAATAAAATAGTTAAGTTTATTTTACTAAGTTCCAGTTTGACTAGGTAATTGCTCATATAAAAACTTTAAACATATTCCTATTTGATAAAATAACATACAAATCAAAGTACCCAGTGTTTATTAATTAAATAATGATATTCTTATTATTCCAAATAAATATAACAATTCTATTTATAATATTTATTGAATAGTTTAATATTGAAAATAAAAATCCAAATATAAATATTAATCTAAAAATATTCATTAGCCAAATTATTTTAATAAATATTAATATTTGACATAAAAAATAAAATTTATTAATTAATAAATTTATATTACATTCAATATTTATTAAATATAAACTAAAGTTAAAACTTTATTAAGTTATTAATATTAAATAATATTTATTTCTATGAAAAAATATTAAATTCTAATAAAAATTAAATTACACCATATAAAATATAATATATGTTTTTATTTAAAAAAATAAATCCTTAGGGTTTTCGTAGGTCACAACTTGTGTGGGCTCCCTATAGGCCCCTTAGGAGGTCATAGTCGTGTGACTAGCAACCACTATTGGGTTCCACAATTCTTTTGTGATCCAATAACTTGTTAGGAGGATTATTGGGAAACAAGATACTAAGAGGGGGAGTGAATGAGGATTTCAAACTTTACCTCATAAAACCAAATTACTGAATTCATGCCTAATTCATCTCATATCTTAGATCTAACATTAAAATTGTAATGTTGAAACATAAATGCATACATCACATCCATGAAAGATTCAACACATAACACAAATGATTTGGTAACCTAGAAACACTTCAATGTGAAGTTAAAACTGGGGTGGGGATGAAACCCACAAATCTTCACCATTGCAATAATAAAGTTAACCTATTAGGGTTATAATGTTTGATCATAAAATATGATATATCCTGTGAGGGGTATTCCCTATTAAAATATTCAAGACTATTATGTCCTACCCTATTAAAGGATTTCACACCTATAATTAAGTAAGGACTCTCTTAGGAAGTTTACATAGGCTTGTTAGGATCACTCAGTTAAGAGATTTGTCTTGATTCAAAATTGATTTAGTACCTGACCCTTAGTTTTCTCTACAAGCTAATTTTGGATATCCTCTATACAATCTCTAATTTGATCTCTCAATTTGATATATCCTTTTAGTCCTACTACTTCAATTGCCCTTGTCTGAACTAATTCCAAATTTAGCCTTTCTTGCTTTGTTCTATCCTTGTTCTCTTCTTCTCATCACACACACACACACACACACACACACACACACACACACACACTTATTCAATTGCATACCCACACACTAATTCTAGGGTTAGAATCTTCCTTAAATAGATGTTCTATGAAAGTTCTAGATCTCAATCAACAATTTATTTATCATCTTTTTTTTGTTTCTATCTAATTTTTTGATTGGTTGATTTGTATTCCTTGAGATCATTACCTTTTGTGATGAAGTGCAATCTCTATCTTAACTATCTCTACAAACATTAAGTTTAATATGGAAGTCAACCAAAACTGTTTACATATTTGTTTGTGCAATTACAAACTCATATGACAATACTGAACTACTGGGCATCTAAATATGCTAAGACTTAGTCATCATTGTTAGTCATACTGACACTCAACTCATATATGAATATGCTTCTCTATTTCCTCGACAAATAATGTCTTCCCTATTTACTTGGTCTCCACTAAAATAACCTAGATGGTGTCTATGCTCGACCTCAACTAGGATGCTTGAAAATCACTAACTTGTTTGACATGATATGCAAAATAAACAGTCCTTTTTTATGCTCAGCCTTTACTAGATGACTCGATCGGAGTGATGGCCATTCAGCCTTATCTAGTAAATGACTAAGTGTTTGGACACTAATAGTAGACACTATAGGCTTAGAGATCAACAATCTCCCCTTTTGACATTAGTGGAAAAAACACTTTGTCATGCATAGTCATTGCATTCAAAAAATGAATACTCCCCTATGATTATAGTCTAAATCTATAAAATTTGGATGCTTTGATGTCTTTGACTCTACTTGTTATTTCCCCCTTGTTTTTGTCACTGATGGCTTGGGGCTATTGGGGTTAGGTGATGCTTGTCAAAAAATTGTTTATGGCTTGCCAAAATGTCTGCATAGCCTTTATTACACTGCTCCCTTATCTTCTCCAAAACTTAAAATTGTATTTTGAGCTCTACAACTAGATACCTTCAACCTATAAAAAATGTGTATCTTTCTTCAAAATATTGTATGCAATAGACACCTCTCTCTAAATGATTTCTAAATGGGGTAACAACTAGAATTGAATTAAGATCAACTTATTTCTGATCTCACTATCCTTAGCCATGAGCTCAATGAATCTTTTCTTGACCAATTGTCAACTTATTATATGAGAGTGAACTTGAACTTGTGCTCTTTCCCAATGAAATAACATTACCCTCATATCTGAATTCAATAAATCAATGGAATGCTAATTTTCCAATGTAAAAATTTCAACATCACCCAGCTTCATATACAATGAATGAATAATCTTCAAAATTGTTTCTAACTTGGTGACTAATTTGGAAAGATCTTATTGTCTATTTAAAAGTTCTTGAGAGACTTTCACCAAAACTTTATGTTCAAATTATTCTTTTAGACTACTGCATGAGTTTATCATTGGTCTCTATATCCTATGCCTAAATTTTATCAACTATATATAATAATTGATCCAAAATTGGACACTAACCATCTAAGTCAGTTAGGAAAAATGCATTCACAAAATATCTCTTACAGTGTGTAGTACTATTTCCTCTTTTTCTCTCTCCTTAGTTCTTGTTTTGCCTTACAACTCAACAAGGTATGGAGTTCTTACATCTGTTCAAGTGTCAAATTATTGAAGTCATACATGGGTAAAATGAATACCTCATCTAGATTGAATGACTCATCATCCAGTCCATCTATCTAAGTCAAAAATTAAGATCCAAGAGTTGTATCACTAGGTAGTGATAGTTGTAATTGTTTTTCCTTCTCACTTGATCTCATTGCCTACTACTGCCTCTTTTGAGTAGGTGTCACCTTCTATTTAGGTGTTCTCTAATGACACTGTAGGTTTGCACTCAACAACTGTACAAGAGATAATGAAACCTCTTTCTCCTTTAGTGTCACCTATTTTTATGCCATCCATATGATTTTATCCTCTTCTTTCCTCTCTTGTTTATGAGGAATAGGCATACAAGTTAATTGTGTAAACATAATTGTTGCCTTTCCCTATTGCTTGACATGTGTATCCTTTGTTGCTAATGTGACCTCTTCTTTTTCAGCCTTTGCAATCTCAATCTTTGGATAATCTACCACTTGTAACAAAATTGGATTTGTACAAGGTGGAGTTGTGTCAGACATGAGATTCTACATCTCTTCTTTAGTTAACACATTTTGGTTCTATGGAGGTGTGATAGATATATCTTTGATAGTAACAAACTTCTTTTGTTCACATTTATGTACTAGTTTCTTGATCTCTTCTATTTATTTAGCAACCTCTTCCTTATATGCATCCTTAAATTGAATTGCATCTTTGCCTTCTCTGGGCTCTACTATTGGAGTAATCACTCCAAATACCTCTTTCCACACTTGATGCTATTCTACCCAACATTATGAGCTTTATTATTCAAAATTTTGTATATCCTATCTCTTGGCATAAAATTCTTCACTAAATATTTAAGGGCTATAGATGTATGTTTTTTTCACAAGCCTGGCATAGCTTGTGTCAATGTAGTCTCTCTTATTTGCTTCTCTATGGATAGTTCCCAATTCAATTTGGCATCTATCTATTTGTACAAACTTGTTGGGAATCCATCTCCCAATTCTAAGGGTATACATCTAAATTGGATCATCATAGCTATCATTACTTACTCAAGCTTAACTTGAACAACATTATTCAAAGAATCATAGTTAATATCTCTAAATCCTATAAAATTTCCTAATTCTCTAACCTTTTCACATACTTGATCTACAATCATTGGAGGGAGTCACTTTACAATTTGCAATTTTTAAAGGTTCATTTGACTTGGTATCTTCATCATCTTCCTCCTCCAATTCAATGATCAATTTTCTCCTCGACCTCTCTTATATACTCTTCTGAGGTAAGTTGGTTGATCTCTTCTTTGATGGACTACCTTTAGCCTTTACAACTGGGGTTGAGCTATCTTTGATCTTGTTAATATTTTAACTTTGGGATTTTGAGGTGTGACAACTTTCTTTACCTCTCTACAATGATCAGAATTAACTTTATGATTAATATTTATTACCTTTCTCTTTTTTTTTGTTTCCTTGGGCTTGATAATATCCAATTCCTTTCCTTTTCCTTCCTTGGATATAGTAGGTTGTTCTAATCCTTCCCCTTCTTCATTCTTCTTTACCTCACCACTCTTTCTCTTTCTTTTCTTCTTAGCCTTAGGAGTGCTAGATTCTGCATTTAACTCAACCATTATTATTTCATATGTGCTAAATTATTTGACATTCACATCAACACCTTTTATCAAAAGTGTAGTCACTTCTATTGTGACCTCATCAAGATTTACTTCATAAGGTATAGGTCTTAACCATGCAATTCTTAGTATTATTGCCTGAACATTTACAAAATCTATGTCTACTAAAAAATATACTTCATCATAATATTTATTAATGATCGACTTAGGTATTCTCATTCTATTTTTCATTTTATTTTTGAACTCCTCAACATAATTATCCATTATAGCTTCAAAATTTTATCCTAAGCTATTAATCATGTTATTTAACTACTCATAGTAGGTCAGTTCCTATCCAATGCTACTTGGCCAATCGTAGGAAATGAATTCTATACATATAAAAATATGCATACTAATAAAGATCCAAACTTATATGATGAATTCTTTGCTTTCCCAATTGCCTCTAGGTCCTCTGATAATTATTGCAGTTATAGCTCAACAAGGTCATAGGTATGATCCTTCTTGACAATATTATACCCTAAATCCATTGCAATGCATGGCACACTATTCATTCAATTGGATTGGTAAAACTTGTGTGCAATCACATGAATGGAAAATTTAATTATAGGATCTTCTATTCCGTCAATTGAGATTCCTCTATCATTCCACTTTGGTTAGTTTCTCAATTTCATTCTTTGTTGTGCTCCTTATGATTTTGGGTCGATCTAAGATAGGGTAGCCAGTTATTCAACATATTATAGCCTTGTTGATCTTGATAGGTCCACCTTCTAACCATACTTTCATGTCATGGATGAGACAAAGCAAGGCCTTTATCCATTCTACCTTGAAAACCTTATGGAACCCTAGGGCATGGGTAAGCCCTTTCTTGGCAACTACTTTGTCCTTGTCTTTCAGGACTTCATTACTATACAAATTCTCATAAGCTTCCCTTATTTCAAAGTCTCCAATCTCTCTGAATTTGCATAGGTAACAAGATCTTACAT
Organism: Cupressus sempervirens; assembly: GCA_028749045.1. Taxonomy (NCBI): domain Eukaryota; kingdom Viridiplantae; phylum Streptophyta; class Pinopsida; order Cupressales; family Cupressaceae; genus Cupressus; species Cupressus sempervirens. The sequence continues at coordinate 734,044,640 of CM053786.1, forward strand.
CTCAAATCACTAAGAATTTTGGTGGAATTGACAATAGAATGCCAATATCATCTTCGATATTCTCATAAATTATACTGCCCTTGAAGTTTGGTGGAGGACACTAGTCATTCCTCACAATCTGAGTGGTGCTATCCTTCAACATTTCTCTTGTTGATGTCATTTTAACCAGGGTTTTGAAAAATAAATTCTTCTACGATATCTTCTAAAAAAAATTTACTCGACACCAAAAGTGACACTTACTAATGTAAACATATTTGTTAATGCTCCACTGTGATTTTCTTTCTTTGTTTCCTTAATCACCTTAATCAACTTTAAATCACTTGAGAGCTTTGAAATCACTTAGTGACTGAAAATATATGCACAAATATGATATATACCTTCAAATTTCTATTCTAGGTTTGTAATAAATATTCTCATACTTGGTTGGTGTATGACAGCTACATTAGTCTTCATACTTGCTCAGTTAGGGTTACCTTACTCAACCAACACTAATTCATTTGGTCAATACATACACATCCTTCATCACTTGGTCTATACTAGAAAGCTTGATCATTATAGACTATTCCACTGATGCATGTTATTCTATGTAGTAAATGATTATCTTTTTTTTCCTTTTCCTTCTATAGATCTATTCTTAATGCATCTTTACTTATGCTGATATGAACTCTAGAATATCTATGTTAGAAAGTGACGTAAAATATATCATTGAATATATAGTTCCTACATATCTTCTTTATTTAGTTTGATGTGGTGTGATTACCTAATCCATTGAATTGGGTGATCTCATAGTTTCTTGCTCCACTACTTCCAACGCTCACTATATCTACCCATGTTTTCTTCCCTTCAACTTTTTCTTTTCTATTATTTGGCATGGGTGCTCTAGTTCTATATTTTTTGTTGATATGTCCAACTTTGAGACAACTAAAACATGCCATTTTTCCATTTAACCACTTCTTGTAATTTCTCTAAAATGTGTCTTGATGTAATTTTATGGGATGGATGACAGCTATACCATGTGTAAGAATTTCCTTTTCTTGGTGCATGTGGTTTTTTTTCAGGTGTCTAGTTGGATTTTGTCTTGAGTCTGCACTCATGAAATCCATGTCCATATTTCTAATAGTTATAGCAATGTCCTTTAAATGTAGTTAATGAATCATTTTTCTTTGATATGCATTCATGTCTTAATGTCCTACCTTCCTGCATTTATAAAAATTAGTGGTAGGCCTAGGTTTAGAAGTTTTCATACCATTATTTCTTTTGAAAATGTTTATTGTGTGTCCAAGTTTACCAAAATGATGACATATAGGTTTAACTTTGGATTTAGCATTCCTTTTTTCTCCACTCTTTGATGATTCCCCTTTTTTAGTAGATGAAAAATGTTTTTTGTATCCTAATCCAGAGGTGTCTCTTGTTCTTGGTGATCTCATCAATTCTTCAAAATATTTGACAACTTGATTTGGTTTATTCATTCTTCCATAAGTTCCTTTTCATGCCTTAACTCACTTCTCAATTTCTCATTTTGTGACCTTAGGTTTTTGATCTTGGAGTCTTTTCTATTTGTTTCCTAAGTAGCAACTATCAATTTATTTATCATATCCAATTGATTTTTTGTAAGATTCTACATTTCAAACGATATCTCTTCAAGTCTAGTTACCATTTGTCTTTTGTCTTCTTCAGCCATGATTTTGTTTATTTTAACTTTTTTTTGCTATTATTTCACATAGTAATAATGATTGAGTTTCATGTTCTATCTTTAGTTCTTTTTCTTCTTTTCTTAGCACATTGTTATTTTCTAGTAGTTATGTTACTACTTCACTACTAATATCGATATTTACATTGTCAAGTAGTCCTTATATGTTTAATTCCTTGTATTGAGGATCACTTAACTAAATTGCTACCTCTTTCCTTTTTGTTAGTGATTTCCTTAACTCTTCTTTGGCACCTTCAAGTTATTGCAATATGATCTAAATTTCAATCATATGGTTTTCAATGATTTTTTGCAACATGTATTCCTCCATATCCATGATATGATCCTCTTAAGTTGTTAGGCTTCTTCAAGGGACTTGAGCTCTAATACCAATTATTGGGAAACAAGATATTAGGTGGGGTTATGAATCAGTATCTTAAACTTTAACTCACAAAACCAAATTACTAAATTGACACCTAATTCATCTCATATCTTAGATCTAACATTAAAACTGTAATGCTGAAACATAAATGCATACATCACATCCATGAAAGATTAAACAAATAACACAAATGATTTGGTAACCCAAAAACACTTCAATGTGAAGGTAAAATTAGGGTGGAGATGAAACCCATAAATCTTCACTATTGTAACAATAAAGTTAACCTATTAGGGTTACAATGTTTGATCATAAAATATGATCTACCTTGTGAGAGATCTTCCTTGTTAAAAGCTCCAAGACTGTTAAGTCCTACCTTGTTAAAGGATTTCACATTTACAATTAAGTAAGGACTCTATTATGAGGTATACAAAGACTCGTTAGGATCACTTGGTTAAGAGATTTTCCTTGATTCAAAATTGGTCAGTACCCAACCCTTAGTTTTCTCTACAAGCTCATTTTGGATCTCCTCTATACAATATATGATTTGTTCTCTCAATTTGATATCTCCTTTTAGTTGGTCATTTCTTTGATTGCCCTTGTTTGAACTAATTCTAGACTTAGCCTTTCTTTCTTTATTATGTCCTTGTTCACTTCTTCTCATCACATGTGCACTCACTCACTTGTGTACCCACACACTAATTCTAGAGTTAGAGTCCTCCTTAAATAGATATTCTATGAAAGTTCTAGATCTCAATCAACTGTTTACAAGTCATCATCTTTTTCCATTTCCATATGATTTTTTGATTGATTGATTTGCATTCCTCGTGATTATTACATTATGTGAGGATGCGTAATCTCCATCTTAACTATCTCTAAAAAAAATTCTCATATGGAAGTCGGCCAAAATTGTTTACATATTTGTTTGCACAATTAAAAACTCATATGACAATACTGAACCACCTGACATCTAAATATGTTGACACTCAATCATTATTGTTAGTCATATTAGCACTCAACTTCTATATGAACATGCTTATTTTTTCTTGACAAATACTATCTTCCTAGTTTACTAAGTCTCCACTAAAATAACTTAGTTTGTGTTTATGCTCGTCTCAATTGGGGTGCTCGAAAATCACTAACTTGTTCAACATGTTATGCATAATAAACAAGTCCATTGTGATGCTTGGCCTTTACCAAATGACTCGATCATAGTGATGACCACTCATCCTTTCCTAGTAAATGACTATGTTTAGACACTAATAGACAACATAGGATTAGAGATCAACACAACTAAGCTATTGCAACCTCATGGTAGCCATAAAGAGGCCCTTCTCAATATATATAAAATAATATTATTTTATATGTATTTATTTTGAAAAATATTTCTCCTATAATTTGATAAGATTTTTCTAGAAAACACTTTTTTTTAAAATATCAATTTCATAAATTCAAATGTGTGGGTTTCTTCAATCACCAATTTGATTTAAACTCATAGGTTTTTTTTTGTCAAAAATCTACTTGAATGCTAAATGATTTAATTTCAAAATTTCCTATTTTCAAAAAAAAAAAATTATGAGTTTTCAAGAGTTTACATACCGGACATTAGAAACAAAACCAAACCATAAAAATGGAAATCAAGAAATAATAATAAAACTATAGTTTTAACAAATAATATAAGCAGGATCTCACAATCACAAAATATAAAATCATTTTGAAAGAAAGATTAAAATGAGTTTTCAAACCCTACTTTAAATCAACAAGTTATAATTGAAAGAAAAACCAAATCAGCCTCCAAAGCTTTGAACAAATTCTTTAAACTCCTAAAATGTGATAATCTTCAAAACATAATAAGAAGAAATGAAATAATAACCCCACAACCTTAAATATAGAAACACTCAATAGATTCCCTAAAATATGAAACTCAATGTTCAAAAATAATAATTTAATAATCAATTCTTTAGTTAGGTCACTTAACTCAACCTTTTTAAGTAGGGAACTAATTATAAAATCCTTTTTAATAGTTGTACATACAATATATATATACTTTATAATTTAATTAATCTATTTATCACAATATAATATGCAAAATTATAATTAACATATTTAGCACAATATGTTAGATAATTGGGGGGGGGGGGGGGGGGGCAGGGAGTGAATCAATTATAACTAGTTATCCTATAGGCCTTAAAATACTTTTTTACTAACTTCAAGTTCATATACTTTGAGATCAATAGCTCGGTAACCACATCAAATTATCATAATTCAAACTTAAAATAACTTCACATCAAACTGTTACCTTATTGTTTCTTAGTATATTGAGTATTAGAGTAGACATTTGGCATATACCAAGTTGTAATATTAAACAAATAACATGAAATAAAATTGCAACACAATAAGTATTCACACATTTGACACAAGTATTTAACGTAGAAACCCTAAAAAGGAAAAAACCACTTGAGAATCAACATTCCAATATTTTTACCCTTCTAAAGTGAGCTCTTTTAGTAGCCAACCTTGTTAAAGGTTACATTCACATTTTTAGTATAACCTTGTTAGAGGGTTTTCACCAAAGATTATCTAGACCTTATCACTATTGAAAGGATGTACACGCATTACTATTGAATGTTACCATATAGGATTTCAACGACTAGTTAGGTCCACTCAGTTAAGAAATTTTTCTACTACAATGGTAAGAAAGTAATAGGGAAATGATTTGTTAGGTTTTGGCAATACACCATACTTGTTCATATTTCTACTTCACTCTATCTCTTCCTTCTAATCTCTTTCTGGGTGATTCACACACTCACAATTCCACTTAACACTTCTTCTTCTTGATCTTCACAATACTATCTTGCTCAATTCACATCATGTCTTCTTGCTTCTTCAACAATATTTAGAAACATCTTTTTCACCCCTCCAATTAGAAATTTTTTTCCATTAAAGAATCTTCCATATATTTTTGCTTAATTACAATCATAGATCTTCATCAACTTTACATACATTGAATCTAGATGCTTGATAAATAGACTTCCTCCTTGAACTTTGTGCTCTATTTTAAATTGAAAATTCTTCTCCATTATATCTACTTTGAATTACTACTGATGTAGGGGCATCCAAGGTTCTTGGAGATTAAGGTTTTTTTATGGAAAGATGGAGGTGCTCGATCATCTCTATGTGTTTCTCAGTTGGATGCTTGAATGGATGGGCTTGGTGGTTAAGCTTGGTGCTCAATCAAAGAAGGAGTGGTGCTCAATCACTACTAGATGTGGTGTTGGTCAAGGAGCTCAGTCATTGAAGGAGCTCGAAAGGTACTGTAGTGCTTAACATGTACTGGGAGCTTGACATGTACTGGGAGTTCAACATGCATTGGGACTCAAAAATGCTTGTGGTCTAGCTAATGCTTGGCTTGGTTTTTCTAACACTTAGTTTGGTCTTGGTTCCTATAGGTGTCGAGTTGTCAATAAGCTAACTTTTGGCATTTTATTTATATATGGGTATTTAATTTGTGTTGTATCCAATTTGTGGCTCAACATATATTTAATGTAAGGATTTAATTTAATTTTTAATGAATGGGGCTAACTTGTGGCTTAGTTGGGTATAAGTAGGAGGTCTTGTGGAATCTTTAGGCATTCATTTTTTTAGAGAAATTAAATCTTAAGTTCATCATGGAGTAGTTGAAGAGAAAGTTTTCACGGTCTATGGATAGAGCATCAAATGTGAGAAAGTTTACAATAAGATTGTAGTGGAGTTGTGAGTTTGTGAGCAGGGCTAGTAGCTAAGGGTTGAGAACTTGAGGATTGCTTGGTGGACCTGAGGGTACAAGTGTAGATTCTTCTTGGTGTTCTTATCTAGTTGTGGATCTAGACTAGCTAGGGTTTGGATTGGATCTTAAGAGATCTTGTAGAACTATTACTTGCTTCATAGTTGGTCGTAACTTGGAAGGCCTTACAGCTCGATGTATGCACCCTAAAATGATCACCTAGACTATGGGCCCCCATTATTCAATTTATCAATTTATCAATTTCCTGAATCAAATGGTTTGTAATATTTTATTATATCAATTCAAATCAATTTTTTTGATCAAATTCAATTATTTATTTTTCTAAAGTTGATCATTTTATCCTAAGTCTTATTTAATTAAGAGAAAATATCTCTTTTAATTAAATAAAATTAGTCCCCATTTAATTAAAAGAAAACCTCTCTTTTAATTAAATAATTCATCCGCATTTAATTAATTAAGAGAAAAACCTCTCTTTTAATTTAATTAAATATCTTCTATTTAATTAAAAGAACTTGCTCCCTTTTAATTAAATAAAATTTCCACTTAAATATCTCTTTGTGATGAAAAAAGAAATTAAAAAAAAAAAAATTAAACCCACTTGAAAAAAGAAATAAAATAAATAAAAATTAAATAAACCCTTTTAAAAAATTTTCTACACTTAAATGCACATATATCTAAGTGGGAGTTCTCTTTTTCCTCTTTCCACTTTCTTCTCAAACATTCCTCTTTTCTCATTGGTGAAATTTTGTCTCACATGGATCAAAATCTATTATCCCATATTGGTTGTGAGAAGCCTCTCACCTCCACATTTTCTTTTCCCTCTCCTTCTCATTTAGATATAGATCAATATTGAGTAATATAAAGAAATATATAGAGCAATATAGAGAAATAGAGCAACATAGAGAAATATATAGAGCAACATAAAGAAATATATAGAGTAATAGAAGAAAATAGCTCTTTGCTATAGTATTGTTATGCTACAGGTTTGGAGAGCAATTTTTGGAGGAGTTTGAGCATTAAAGCTTTTTGTAGAGAACTTCTATCTTCTTGTCTCATTCTCTCTTACATCCATGGCTTCCATCATGAGGTTTCATCCTTGCATTTTCATATTATTTTAGAGTCATATTTATTTTCATAGATTAATATTGCATTGTTATTTCCTTTCATAGATTAGATTTTCTTTCTTGCATTGCTTTACATTATTATCATTTAGATTAGTTTGCATCTTCATTTGCATTCATATTTTTATCCTTGAATCTCTTGTTTCATGGTGTACTTGCATGGGTACAAACTAGGTAAAACTGAGGGCCTCCATTACAAACCCTTGCACTTCATGAATAGAGAGCTATGAGCTGTCATTCAAGACCTCATTTTTTAGCAATCTTGGATATAATGACTCAGAAGTGTGCTCACATTTTAGGCATACATTTTTGACACCCACCATGGGGCAACCCACCTTTACTTGCTGGTTTTAGATATTTTTAGAGTTAACCCCCTTTTGCAGATTTGTTTGGAGACAAAAAACCCTAGATATAAAAAATTTGATCATATCTCCCAAACAATTAAGTATTTTAATCTGAATTTTGTTTTGCAAGGTGGTGACATATCACAAAAGCTTTAGTATAATTTTTAGATTTTTCCAAGGTATTTTTGATTTTTTACAATATTTTCTTTATTTTTAATGAAAAATTATTTTAAGGAGAAAATTAGTGAATGTTTTGAAAAAGTCTGAATTTTTGGAAATCTCTCTAAATTCTAAATGGAGTTGGTTCCTGTGTTTTGATTTTAGAGATCATATTAGGGCTCAATAATTCAATTTGCAAAAATTGGTATATTTTGACAAAATGGCTCCCTAGGGCACAAATAAAAATATATTTTCAAAAATTTGTCATTTTTGAAAAGCTTTTTGATTTTTGATAGGGGTTTCTTTTCTATATTTAGGGTTTTGGATTCAAATTCATATCATATAGGTCCAATCTTTATGACTAGGTCAAAAATTAATAAAAAAGGGCATTTAATGAATAGCTTGCATTTAATTTCTACAATGTATCAATGTATGATGTGAGATTTCATTTGGGTTATTCACTGATTAGTATCACTCTTAAAAATTATATTTTAGATCTAACCCTAGTTTTGCATAAGTTGGATAGATATCGCATATCTTGTGTTTGCTTGTTTTGCTTGTTGCTTTGTTCGTTGCGAGCAAGTGTTCAAGCATAAATGAAAGGTACAATAGAGATAAGATGCATTGCAAGGATTATCAGGTATTTTTTTGGATCTCTATAACATCTAGATTTGAAACTAAAATAAACATCTCATGTGTTTGGCTTGAGTGCTTTTATATGCTCTCATAGATTCACACTTCATTTAGTGCTCTAAAATTGGATCTGGATTTACTTTCATGCATCTATCTTTCACATAGTAATTAGGCCCTATGAACACTATTTGGGAGATCTTAAGAGACTAAGCTTCATTTTCTTGATTTACATGTGAAGCTCCTCTTGACAATGGATCCCCCTGTAGGTAGGGAAGGATATTTGTTATTATCTCACTATTCTGCTTAGATTTGTCCTCAACATCCATTAGTCCTTTCTCTTTTGAGATTGGTGATACTTGTTGGATTTTCCAAAAAATTGGTGGGGTGATTTTAAATTAGCGTGTCAAAGAATCTTGTTTGCCATGTTTGGGTGAGGTGAAGAGGCTCGAGGAGTATGCTCTATTCCCTTTTGGGCACATCAGAAACTTGGAATCCTTGAATCCAAACCAAGTCCCCATGTGGTACAACTTTGTGAATCTTCCTTGATTAGAGAGGGTTAAACTATAGTGGACATTCCCTTTACTGGGTCAACCACGTGGATGAAACCTCAAGTGGTAATAGTCATTTTTGACATGGTAGTAGCAATTTCTATATAAATATCCTTGTGGGGGAAATCCTCATAGGTGTAGTCTTTTGTTGGGCCATCAGATCTCTTTAGTATCTTCGATTGATTAAATTCTTGGAATATGTCAAAATCCTCTTGCACCGGGATTGGATTTTGCCCACTCTAGATTGTAAAAGCTATAGAGTTCAACATTACTAAGAACCATAGTGCTACCAAATTTTCTTTTCAAGGACCATATGCATGATTGGAAAATATTTTGGGAACATACATAATAGTGGTTCTAGGGATTAGATTGATACTATGACACTATTCCTATTTATTCGCAAGGTTGCTTTTTCCCTTGCTCATTATTTAAAGACATTTTATTTAAATCCTTGATTGTTTTCTTACATGCCTAGTTCATGATTAAAAATCTATTGATACACCTAGTTGAATATTTAAAATGAACAAAATCTAAATTTTTGAGTCAAGACTTTATGATCAAACTACTTTGCGATCCTATTATTTATAATCTCCCTAGGTTGATCCAATTCATATTAGGCTACTTACCCCATTGTTAGAAGCTTGTTTGCACCTTGGGTTATTGTGCTTTGACCTCTTGAATTAGTAATCATTGATTTCAAAAGAGACCTTGTTTGGAGTTGGTGAGTTAGAGACCATCCTTGTTGAGAAAGATATACCTTGGATTCTTTGATATTATGCTTAGAGAGTCTTAGTAATCTCTTGTCCATCCACTTTCATCAAAATTCAATTTTAATTAATTAAAATTTGGATAAATCATCCTCCTAGTCCATATGTGCTAAGGTATTCACCCAAAGTTGTGGGCACCTCTGTGGCAGTGTTGGTTTATGCCTATTGCAATATTTTATCTTATCATCTCTTTCTTGGACAAGTGAGTGCTTTTACTAACCTAGTTTGGTACCAATGTTTCTTAGGCTTATCTTAACAACTAGTACTTTTTTTTCATGCTGGTTACAACAAGATATCAAGTAGATCAAGGAAAGCAACCTCAAGGTATCTTTGAACAATTACCTTTAGTTCAAACTTGTCGAATACATAAGGGAAAAGAACCTATTCTTGTTCAATTGCTTGAGAGTATTCAAGAAGCTTTGTTTGACCCCAATGGTGATATTATTGAGTTGAGTACACGCTTAGCATCACCCCATTCAGATATGGATATGAGTTTTACAAGAGCTCCACACAAGAAGAATCAAAGTATTGAGTATTATGTTGACCTTTTGAGTAGTCATCCCACTTGTGGAAGTAGACCAACCTCACCCCTTATTGAGGATAGGTATTTGGATGAACATCAAAGGGATGAGAAAAGTAAACATTATGCCTATCAAGAAGAGGAATCTGAACATGATGATCAGATTAGTGAACCTTCAACCACTCCAGTGAATGCAACATTTACTGGTAACTAGTTTAGACAGTCAAGACTATGTACACCACTCAGGACACATTTAGGTTATGCGATTGGAAGACTCAAAGCACTTGAGTGTGAAATGTTAGCCCTTCTAGAAGAACAAGCTAAGAAGGATGAACAATTAAGATGCCTAGAGGAAGAAAGGCAAGTTATTATTGAGATGGAAAGGAAATCCTGTCAAGAAGCACAAGACCTTCTCATGACTTCACAACTTGACAATCAATTCAAAAATGTGCACATTGGTGGTGGAAACAACTCTCCTCCATCCAACCCTCCTAAGACTTCACAAAGTGGAAGACACTCAAGAACATCTTCACAATATCCTAGCCCTAGAGGAAGGCAAGCTTCAAGACATGATTATTATATAAGACCAACACCTCCTAGAGTTTCAAGAAGACCTTCACAACAAGTTCATCATGGTTCATGATATGGAGGTGGTAGCTCAAACTTTGATTATAATTATTATGATTTCATGGCTATGCAACCAGACCCACATTTTCAGCAATGTATGGAAGCATATATGGACCAAAATAAAGATGCATGCATTCAATTTTTAATCAACAAGGGTACTAAGGTCCCTTAAAACTTTGATGTAGACAAAAAGATTCAAAAGCATGATCCCTGTATGAAGGAAGAAATTGACCAATTGAAGAAACAAATGAAGCAAATATCGGCACCCAAAAGTTCTTTTTCACTTGATTCAATTGTCCTAATCCTTTTAATAAGAGTGTTGACATGAAATATTTTCCTAGAAAAGTTGAGATCCCCCAATATGAAAAATATGATGGAAATGGGGATCCAAATGAAAATTGTGGAGGAGAGAGAAAGTGAAGAAAATAGAAAGAAAATAATAAAAAATTGAAAAATAGGAAAAAAGGAGAAAAGAGGAATTTCTATTTTCAAGGTGCATAGGTGGCATAAATAGAAAAATAATAAAAATAGTTGTTATTCCATTAATCGAGGTGTGTAGGTGGCAACTTAGAAGTTTGTGGAAAGTTCCTTAAATTATGCATTTAATATTTGTTGTGATCTACAAAAGAAATGTAATTTTCTAATTGGGCCACATGGTGGTGCTTAGTTGTATTTAGGTGGAAATTCTAGAAGGTTGTGGATATTCTAGAATGTTGTGGATAAATCATCCATTAGGTGGTAAGTGCCTATTTAAGGAAGGCTTATGTTCATTTGTAATCAAGTTCTTCAAGTGTAAGCTCTTGTAGTGAAGCTCTTCTAATGTAATCTCTTGAAAGGAAACTCGAGAAGTAGAAGTTTGGGAAGTAGAAGCTCTTTGATTATAACCTCTTGAAGGATAGGCTTTTTCTTGCAGAAGCTCTTAGTGAGAAAATACCTCTTATATTGTAAGAATTTAGAGTCCTTTCATTTGGAGAATATTGTAATGAATTTCAAGTATTAATGGATGCTTTATGAAGCATTTTTGTCATCTCTTTGTCTCCATCTTGTTGTGATCTTGGTTGTGAGTTGGTAAAGGTGGTGTGGCCCTTCATCAGTGGTATCAGAGAATACCTTTGTCAGTGGTAGCAGAGTGGCCCCATCATCAGTGGTATCAGAGCAGGAGTTCCTAAGTGTGCGAACAGATCATCGAACGTGAGGCAGTTTGTACCAAGACCTTGAGTTGGGTGAAGTTTGTCAAGAAGTTCTTGATTGTGTAGACAGATCGCCGACTATGAGGTAGTTTTCACAAGGTTCTTGTGTTACACTAGATTTTTCTTCTAAAGACTTGAGTATGGAGAAGAGAAAGAAGGAGATGAATTTTTTGATTGGATGGATTCTACGTATTCCTCGACTTGAGAAAATTAGAGCAAGAAATCAAGAGGCATTGATAGTTGATTTACATAAGCAAGTGAATGAATTAGAAGTTGAGTTGCAGAAATGAAGAGTGCATTACTAGAAAAGGGATGTTGATAATTCCTTGGATGCAGAAAAGAAAGAAGATCCAGTGGAGTATCAGACATGTGGTACAAAAGAAGAGCAAGAGGATGAAGAGGAATTTATTTGTGAACCAGAAGTTGAAGAAGATGAAAGAGAAGAGGAAGAGCATGAAGATATCCAGATTTGTATGCTAGAAGCAGATGAGGGTGATTTGAAGACTAAAGAAATGGAGGAAGAGTATAGTGCCTTTCAAGAAAGTGTAGTTATTACATGCATTATTGATGACATTAAAGAGGCAAGAAAAGATGAATATGTCAAAGAGGTAAATTTTTATGAATTATATGATGCTGAATTTGAGATGAGTTTGAAAGATATTGATGATGGTTTTCATGAGGATCTTTTTAGTGATGTATGGTATGCAAAGGAATAGTGGTATGGTTTTGCTAGGTTTATTACAAGTGTGATTAATTCAAAAAGATTGAATGAGGATGAGATTTATACTTGGATAGAGTTCATTGTAGAAGAGAGATTTCAGAAGCAAACACTTGTTCTAGCCAGGTGTTGGAAAAGAAGAAAGAAGGAAATATATTGGCACCGAATACTTGTTCCAGCTCTGTGTTAGAGGAAGAGAAAAAAAAAAAAAACAAAATATCAATAGTGGCTACTTCATTTTGTGAATCCATACTCACAAAGTTTTTCCTACCATGGGAGTTAGATGCAAGAGCATCATGCATTAGAAGAAAAAAAATGTGGAAGATTTACATGTTGATTTTCTTGTCCCTGTTGAGGTGGAAGCCTTTAGTGGAGATGAAGATGGTTGTATATCTTTCTTTTGACATCAAAGTGTGGGACACACTTTACTATCTACCTGGGGAGTCTGATGTAGGAGCATCTTGCATGGGAAAATTAAAAATAAAAATTAAAAAAAAATAAAAAAAAGAGAGAAAAAAAAAGAAGAAGAAAAAAAAAGAGAAAAAAAAAAAAAACAAAAAAAAAAAAAATTGTGGAGGAGAGAGAAAGTGACAAAAATAGAAAGAAAATAATAAAAAATTGAAAAATAGGAAAAAAGGAGAAAAGAGGAATTTCTAATTTCAAGGTACATAGGTGGCATAAATAGAAAAATAATAAAAATAGTTGTTATTCCATTAATTGAGGTGTGTAGGTGGCAACTTAGAAGTTTGTGGAAAGTTCCTTAAATTATGCATTTAATATTTGTTGTGATCTACAAAAGAAATGTAATTTTCTAATTGGGCCACATGGTGGTGCTTAGTTGTATTTAGGTGGAAATTCTAGAAGGTTGTAGATATTGTAGAAGGTTGTAGGTGAAATTCTAGAAGGTTGTGGATATTTTAGAATGTTGTGGATAAATCATCCATTAGGTGGTAAGTGCCTATTTAAGGAAGGCTTATGTTCATTTGTAATCAAGTTCTTCAAGTGTAAGCTCTTGTAGTGAAGCTCTTCTAATGTAATCTCTTGAAAGGAAACTCGAGAAGTAGAAGTTTGGGAAGTAGAAGCTCTTTGATTATAACCTCTTGAAGGATAGGCTTTTTCTTGTAGAAGCTCTTAGTGAGAAAATACCTCTTATATTTTAAGAATTTAGAGTCGTTTTATTTGGAGAATATTGTAATGAATTTCAAGTATTAATGGATGCTTTATGAAGCATTTTTTTCATCTCTTTGTCTCCATCTTGTTGTGATATTGGTTGTGAGTTGGTAAGGGTGGTGTGGCCCTTCATCAGATCATGTGCATCAGTTCTATACTATGAGTTTTGAGTTTCATCATGAGAAATCATATCTTATGAGATTATTTCCAAGGAGTCTTAAGGGTCAAGCCATGGAATGGTTGACTAGTATAACTCCTCCTATTAAGACATTCCATGAGTTAATTCAGAGATTTGTCCAACACTTTTCATACAATCTTTCATGATCTATCTCACTATTGGACTTATGTCATACAAAGAAAAATCAAGGAGAATCGTTTGTTACTTTCTTATAAAGATGGAGACGATAGTGCTCTCACTATTCTAGGATTTTTCCTAAGAAAGAAAAGATTGAAATCCTCATTAGTAACATGATTCTTGAGATTAAGTATGAAGTTAAGAAGATGGTCTTTGAGTCTTTTGATACCATGGTTGAAGTTGCATTTAGAATTGAGGATGTTTTGAGAGAGCAAGGTATTTTGACAAAAAATGGAAACAACAACAACAATGGTTAGAATAAAAAAAAAACAAGGATCAAGGAAAGAACACATATTGGAATAAGAACAAAAAAGTGGTTGATGATGGAGTTCTGGATTCCTCAAAGCCTAAAGACCAAGCTGTTCTCCATTTGGCTAGTGTTGATCAACAAAGAAACAAGCCAAGATATCAAGAAAGGCCTAAAGGAGAGAAACATAACTTTACACAATTGGGTGAGTCATATGAAGAGATATACATGAAGCTCCTTGCTAGTAATCTTGTATTCCCTTATGATGCCACAAAGTTCCACATACCTAAAGTTAAGCATGGTGGTGGAATACGAAGGCCTACTGAAGCTTCAGAATGGCATTGGACACAATATTGAAAACTATGGGAGATTTAAGCATATTGTTCAATCTTTTATTGAGAATGAAAAACTTGAAATATATTTAAGCATATTGTTCAAAGAGCCTTTGCCCAAGTATGAGAAAGGGGAAGCTTCCCAACCTAAGAATGGCAAGGCTACAATAAATTACACTTATGCAAATGCGAAAGATGTTGTCAATATGGTTGAATTTGTAGAACAAAGTGTCAACATGATGGAAGATAAAGATCCTAGTGGTTATGATTTAAATTTGAGCTCTTCTATCCCTGGTGAAAAACTTATTTTGGTGGTAAGGGGTGCTCACTCTAGAGAGTCATCTCAAGGTCCCCTTTTCATTATAGGACCCAATTTACACTAGTCAAGTAAACCTAAGTAGGTGTCTTCCCAAAGTCTCAATGATGTTATGCAAAGTCAAGGTCCCCTTATCATCAAAGGACCTAGTTCAAGCCAACCAAGTAAGACAAAACAAGTGTAATCCAAGAATGTTCCTTCAAAACTAGTGGTTAATCCTGTGTAGAATTATAATCTTGTTGATCAATTGCAAAGAACCCCTACTTAGATTTCAATCTTTGAGCTTTTAGAGTTGTCTCTAAGACACAAGCAAGTTCTTGAGGATTCTTTGCACATTGCAAACACCCCCAATAATTTAGATGTCGATTGATTCCAGAACATGGTTAATCATATTGCTAGCCCTCATTACCTTTCCTTTTTAGAGGAAGATGATAAATATTTGAGCCATTTGTACAATATTTTGCTTCATATTGAGGTCATAATCCATAGAACCTATGTTAGATGTGTATTGATAGATGGAGGTGTTGGGCTTAATATTTGTTCTCTAAGTCTTTTAAAGACATTAGGTTATTCCAAACAAGTTATTGATACTAGAAGGAAGATTATTATCAAAGCCTATGATGAGATAGAGAGAATTTCAAATGGGTTGGCCATCCTTCCTATTAGGGTTGGTCCTATTGAAAACCATATTTTATTCCAAATAGTTGATGCTAGACCCCTTGTGTACAATATTTTACTTGGTAGACCATGGATTCATGATATGCAGGGAGTGCCATCTACCTATCATCAGTGTGTTAATGGAGTAGAGATTTTTATACCTGGGGATAACACTTTGTCTATTAACTCAATTTTAGAAAATACTCATGTTCCCCTCAATAGAGAAGCAGATGATTTTAATGCAATTTTAGCTGATTGCAAAGACAAGTTCAAATCCATAGACCTTGGCATGGGGGGATATCAAATCAACTCCCTCACAACATTACCAGTTTCACCTAGGTCTTATGGTAAACCTTCATAAGAGATGAAACCTTCCTCTTTAGATATGACATTATTTGACACATTTGTACAGTCATCAATGCCTATTCAAAATAAGAAAGAAGATGTGGCTATTAGAGATTGGATTTATAGAGAAGGGAAGTATATGCATAATGAGAACTTCACTCCCTCTCGTCAAGGTTATGGATGAGAGTATACTTTTTTCAAGAAGATGAGCTATCTTGGACATGGCCCTCTTAGTAATAGATTGGATGCTAGAGCCAAACCCCTTGATCATGGTCTTTTCGAATGCAATTATAAGCAGCTAGTTGGCCTAGGATATGTAAACCACAATAATGTTGCTCCTATCCTTTATAAGTTAGATAGTGAAGAAGAACAAGAGTACATACCTAATTTAGAAAATCAACAAGTATGTGTGAAGATTGAGTCCCCTCTACTAATCTCACTAAGGGAGATTTAGATAATCTTGTATCTCATGAGATAGTTGCCAATTTAGAACAAGAGAGTGTAACCCTTGATGATATTAAGGCTTCCATGTCCAGATGTCCCAAGCATTCATGGTGTAAGCATCCTAGTCAAGATTTAGAAATAGATTCTAATGAGTATGAATGGGACTCTTTCTCAAAACCTTCTACAATTGATATGGATGTTTATGTTTTTCATACATATAGTTCTCAACCTAAGTTAGTCAATGAGTCATGCATAAGACTAGAGGAATTGAACTTGCATGTTGCCTTAGTCGATGACTCTTTGCTTGTGAGGATGAATTTTGATTTGGGTGGTTTAGGAAGTTACTTGACAGACTCTGAATCTTTAGTCACTAGAGATATCATTCATATTCACAACCTTAAACCTATCATTGATTTACCCCTTGTTCATCTTGAACTAATTGATTGGTCCCAATGCAATCAAGAACCTGAGATCTTACCATTTCAAACTAACTATGAAATAGCCTATTATTTGAATGTTTTTGAACCTATAGTCTCTTTCACTAGTGAACTAGCTACCAGTATGATAGAGCCAGACATCAAGTACCTTAGTCAAAAAATAAAGAGAAAAGAAAAGAAAAAGAATAGGAGTTTTGATGACAAAAACCACTATGTGGTGGTGTCAAAACCAAAAAAAAGTAAAAAGAAAGGACATATCCAAGGGTGAAAACCTCTCTAAGGTGTCTAAGGATGAAGTACTTGATTATCTCCCAAGTTATTTTAAAGATAGATCTTCAATGCTTATTGAACCAACACAAGTAGTCAATTTGGGTATGGATGAAGCTTTGCAAATGGTACATTTGGCTCAGTCTTTGTCATCACAAGAAAAAGAAGCCTATACTAATTTCTTATGAGAAAAGAAGATTAAATTTGCATGGAATTATTTAGATATGCCAAGGTTGGACACTAATCTTATTATGCATCACTTATCCATAGCTCCAGGTGTTAAACCAGTTAAGTAGAAATTGATAAAAATGCATCCTCACATAGCTCTCTTAGTTAAGGTAGAATTAGAGAAACTCCTTGGTGCAAAATTCATAAGAGCTATTGACTATGCTAAATGGATATCAAACATTGTACTAGTTTCAAAACATGACAAAACCATTTGAGTTTGCATAGATTTTAGAGATGTTAATAAAGCATGCCCAAAGGATGATTTTCCACTTCCTAATATAGACATTATAGTGGATATGACTGCAGGTTATGAGATTTATTCCTTAATGGATAATTTTTTTCGACATAATCAGATTAAGATATCTCCTAAAGATCAAGAAAACACTACATTCACATGTGTATGGGGTACCTATTGTTGGACCATTATGCCTTTTGGATTAAAAAATGTAGGAGCCACCTTTCAACAAGCTATGAAAACTATTTTTCATGATATGATGCATAAAAATATGGAAGATTATGTGGATAACACCTTGGCCAAGTCTAAGAAAAGAGATACATACTTAAAATGTTTAGAAGTCATTCTAGATTGCATGGAACAGTTTCAACTAAGGTTAAATTCTAAAAAGTGTGCATTTGAAGTCACCTCTAGAAAATTACTAGGATTCATTATTTTAGCAAAAGGAATAGAGGTGGACCCTAAAAAAATTCAAGCAATCATGGTCATAGTTGGAAGATAGAGCTCAACTTTTCAACAAGAACTTACACAAAGGAGTCAAATGTATATGGAATGATGAATGTCAAAAGAGCATGGATTAGATCAAGAAATATTTGTCAAATCCTCCTATTTTAATGCCTCCTATCCTAGGGAAACCACTTATCCTATACATTTCAACAACAAAATCTGCCTTGGGGCATTATTAGCTAAACTTGATGAACATGGGAAAGAAAGAGAAATATATTACATTAGTCATACTCTTGTTTCATATGAGGTTAATTACACTTGTATTGAGAAAGCTTTCCTCACAATTGTGTTTTCTTTCCAAAAATTGCAACATTATATGCTTGTGCACACTATACACCTCATTGAAAAAATAGATCTACTCAAGTACTTGCTAAGTAAGGATGCCCTCACATGTAGACTTGATAAATATATGATGATCCTTTTAGAGTTTTACATAGAGTACATTAATCGTAAAGAAATCAAAGGACAAGCCATAGCAGATCAATTGGCTAATTTCCCACTACAAGATGATACACCTATTTGTTGATTTCCCATATGAGCACCTCATGTATATGATTGAAAGAACATGGAAGATGTTCTTTGATGGGTCTTTTATGCAAAATGGTTTAGGAGTTGGTGTCTTGTTTGTTTCTCCTCATGGGTATACGATTCCTAGATCTTACAATTTATTATTTCCATGTACAAACAACATTTCTAAATATGAAGCTTTAACAAATGGACTTAGATGGCCATAGAATGGAGAATTATGGAGTTACATATCTATGGAGATTTGTAGCTGATAATCAACCAAGTCAATGATGATTGTCTAACTAAAAATGAGAAATTGGTACCTTACAAGAAAATGGTTGATTCCTTGAGACTTTGCTTCACATTCATCTCATTTCAGCAAATCCCTCAAGCAAAAAATAAGGCAATTGATGCTATGGCTACACTTGCTTCAGTTCTTCAATTAGAGCAACATGAATCAATATTTGAATTCCTAGTGGAAGAGCTACATCACCCTATCTATGATTCCCAAGAAAGTCATGTTATTTGTACCCTTGTTGGTCGTGAGTCATCCTATTATAGTGTCATTTACTCATACCTTTATGATGGAATTATACCTGAAACCTTTAACTGATCTGAACACAAAAACTTTATTTGAAATGCCTCTCGTCATTCCCTTATCTCTAGTGATTTGTATAGGAGGGGTCTAGATGGAAAACTACTTAGATGCTTAGAAAAAGAAGAATCTAATCAAGCATTAGTTGACATCCATGAGGGTATCTGTGGGGACATTCTAATGGTCTTTCCATGGCTCGAAGGTTGCTTAGGTAGGGTACTATTGGTCCACAATGTAGACTGATGTAGTAGCTTTTGCAAATTCATGTGAAAAGTGTCAAAAACATGGTAACCTGATACATGCTCTAGGTAGGGAGCTCATTCCTTCTATTTCTCATTGGCCATCTTAGTGTTGAGCCTTTGATCTTGTTGGGTAGATTCATCCCAACTCATCATGTAGACACAAGTTTATTATCATTGCCATTGATTATTTTACTAAATGGGTAGAAGCTATCCCACTTTCTATTGCCTTGGGCAAGATAGTTTCTCTATTTATTTTGAATCATATTATCTGTAGATATGGAGGGCCTTCTAAGATTATCACTAACAACAAAGGTCAGTTTAAAAATAAGGACCTTAAGAAGTCTATAAGAAGTTCAAGATAAAACAACATTGGTCCTCTATTTATTTCTCGCAAGGAAATGGTCAAGTAGAAGCATCAAATGAAACCATTCCTAAAATATTGCATAGAAAAATTCATAAAAATGGTAGAAATTTACAAATAAATCTAGCTTTGTGGGCCTATAGAACAAGTATTCGCACTCCTACCGGGACTACTCCTTTTGCCCTTACATATGGTGTTGAAGCAATGTTACCTTTAGAGGTTGAGATTCCTTCACTTAGAGTTTCTCTTAAAGGTCTAGTCACAAATGAAGATTATTGCACCATGAGACTTGAAGAGTTAGAACTTCTAGATGAGAAGTGTCAAGCATCATTTGACCATATGAGGGTCTATCAAAAGCACATGTCAAAAGCATTCAAAAAAATGGTTCACCCTAGAGAATTCCAATTGGGAGATCTTATCCTATGTGAGAATCCTAGGAATCAATATAATAGAGATCAAAAGGGTAAGTTTGAACCTAATTGGCTTGGACCTTACATTATTATAGCAGCTTTTGGGTCTGGTGCCTATTTACTATCTACAATAGAGGGAGAGTAGCTCCCTAATCTTGTCAATGTCTTGCACCAGAAGAAGTTCTATCCATGATTCCTATTCTATCTGGGGTCATCTTTGCACATATTTATTGATCCTAAAAAATACAAAAAAATGATATATTTCAAAAATCCAAAAAAATTATATATTGTGAAAATTCTAAAAATTGGAAAATATCTTGAAAAAATGATCATCTTAGTGAAAGCCTAGCAATAGGCGCTTTTACGTATCTCCAAAAACAATCATATATTCTAAAAATACAAAAAAAATTAAAAAAATTAAAATATTCAAAATTTTTTTTAAAAATGCCTTAGTGAAAACCTTGAAATAGGTGCCTTGGTAGCAAAAATACAAAAAATTATAAAAAAACCAAGTGGTGAAAACCTAGAAACGAGTGCTACTTGAGGCCTTTTGCACCCCTATTTCTTACTGAATGTTCTCAACACTTCGCCTTTCTCCTTCATGTCTTGTCCTTGTTGCCTTGGTTTGGAATTGGTCTTTGTCTAGGGGGGCATGACTATGTTAGCTTTTGTCTCTTAGAAACATTAGTCTTTAGGACAAATTGCAAATGCTATTTTTCAACACCACCCTAATTGTATTTTTTTCAATATGACCCTTAACATTGAGTGTTTTTCAACACTTATAGGTTTGGTCTTACCTAGTTTCGTCATGTGATCTTCCCTACTTGCAAGCATTTGATCCTTATCCTTAGAACTTAGTATCAGTTAACACACTTAAACTTTAAATGCAACACTTAATGCTTGACTTATGTCATGATCTTTTCTTTGTGTGCTTCTTTTTATTGATTTTTGTTGAGTGTCCTTGTTTGATAAGTCTCTCTGGGATGCATAGCTAGAGGACTTGGGGCATATTTTTATTTATTTTCTACTTGTGGGTGTGGTCGTGAAACTCTAGAGTGTCTCTTGTTGTCCCCTTGAAAAACTTAGGAGATTTGAGGCATCATCCTTGACTACTTTTGCACAACCGTTCTTATGGTCATCCTGGTATCTATGCCTTGATGCAAGCATGGTTGTGCTAAATTAAATTGGGTAAGCTAACACCGAATTCATCTTGAACTTTATGTCTTTGATTCTTATATTAGAATCTTTCCACATTCCAATCTGATATAAATCACATTCATATCTTTATAGTTGCATTTGTGACTAGTGATGATTGTGTGATTTTTTGATGTCCATTAATAATGACCCAATCATGAAAATAAGTTCATTTACATTCTCTAATGAATGATGAACACAAAAATCCTATGTTATAGTTTCTCTATTGCAAGTACACCTTTGCATTTTCATGTAGCTTGCATTATTAGACTTCATGTTAGTTTGCATTTTTAGGCTGCATTATGAGTTTGAGAGGGTTTTCCCTTCATCTTTCTTGTGGACTTTTAATCAACTATGGTCATGTTTTGATCTTCATTTCCTTATCTTATTTTGTGATCTCAATTGAAATTTCTATCTTAAACAGTTGATTGACTTTGGAGCATTCTCTTTGACTTTGGAGCATTCTCTTTCTTAGGCAAATTCTCTTTCTTCTTTCCATTTCTTTCCATCTCTTCAAAATTTCTATCTTCCATTTACTTTCACCCCACTTCTTTTCTTCTAATTCACCTTTGGGGCATAATATGTCATGTTTTTTGATCTAGCTTGGTTATGTGATTCTTATATCTTTCATCTTACATCAAGAACTTTATCTTTTGTTCAATTTGATCAAATTTATCAATTTTCTATTTCTCCTCTATCTCATTTTGATTTCGATCATGAGGGGGAAATACCTATCAAATTCAATCCTTGATTCAGTTTTATCAATTTTATCCTTGACTTTTTTTAAGTCAAAATTTATTTGTATTCTTTATCCTAATGTGTTCTCGAATCAACTATATATCTGGGTTGTTTTGTGATCCCAAATTGACCTCACACTTCAATTTCTTTCTTTGACTACATATGTTCCCAAATTGATCACACATTAGTCAAAGAGGGGCAAATGTATGCACCCTAAAATGGTTGCCTAGACTATGGGCCCCCATCATTCAATTTATCAATTTAGGAATTTCTTAAATCAAATGGTTTGCAATATTTTATTAAATCAATTCAAATCAATTTCCTTTATCAAATTCGATTATTTATTTTTCTAAGGCTGATCATTTTATCTTAAGTCTTATTTAATTAAAAGAAAATATCTCTTTTAATTAAATAAAATTAGTCCCCATTTAATTAAAAGAAAACCTCTCTTTTAATTAAATAATTCATCCACATTTAATTAATTAAGAGAAAAAGCTCTCTTTTAATTTAATTAAATATTTCCTATTTAATTAAAATAACTTGCTCCCTTTTAATTAAATAAAATTCCCACTTAAATATCTCTTTCTGATGAAAAAGGAAATTAAATAAATAAAAAATAAATCCACTTGAAAAAATAAATAAAAGAAATAAAAAATAAATAAACCTTTTTAAATTTTCTTCACACTTAAATGCACATATCTCTAAGTGGGACTCCTCTTTTTCTCTTTCCATTTTCTTCTCAAACACTCCTCTTTTCTCATTGGTGGAATTTTGTCTCACATGGATCGAACTCTATTATCCCATATTGGTTGTGAGAAGCCTTTGACCTCCACATTTTCCTTTATAAGGAACCCTCTCCTTCTAATTTAGATATAGAGCAATATTGAGCAGTATAAAGAAATATATAAAGCAATATAGAGAAATAGAGCAACATAGAGAAATATATAGAGCAACATAGAGAAATATATAGAGTAATATAGAGAGATATAGAGAAAATAGTTCTTTGCTATAGTATTGTTATGCTACAGGTTGAAAGAGCAATTTTTGGAGGAGTTTGAGCATTAAAGCTTTTTGTGGAGAACTTCTATCTTCTTGTCTTATTTTCTCTTGCATCCATGGCTTCCATCATGAAGTTTCATCCTTGCATTTTCATATTATCTTAGAGTCATATTTACTTTTATAGATTAATATTGCATTATTATTTCTTTTTATAGATTAGATTTCCTTTCTTGCATTTCTTTGCATTGTTATCATTTAGATTAGTTTGCATCTTCATTTGCATTCATATTTTTATCCTTGAATCTCTTATTCCATGGTGTACTTGCATGGGCACAAACTAGGTAAAACTGAGGGCCTCCATTACAAACCCTTGCACTCCATGAATAGAGAGCTATGAGCTACCATTCGAGAGCTCATTTTTGAGCAATCCTAGATATAATGACTCATATAAGTGTGCTCACATTTCAGGCATACACTCAACACATTGCATGTAATCAACTATTTTATGAATAAAGAGTTGTGATTTGGTATCAGATCTTGCATTATTGTTGTGTTTCTACTGTGAGGTTATTTTTTGGGGGCTAAGACATCTTCTTTGGGGATTCTCCTAACTTGCATTGCATCAAATGGTATTAGAATGAAGGTGTTTCTGAGTGTGTAGATAGATTGCCAAAGTTAAGGCAGTTTGCACCAAGACCTTGGGTTGAGAGAAGTTGATATGAGAAGATCTTGATCTAGTGGTGGATTGTTCTTCCTAGAGTCCTAGATATCTTGGTTGTGAGGTGGCGGATCATGGTTCTGACTTAAAATTGAAGAGGACTTGCAAATGGATCGATGGATGTGAAGATAGAAGTTTGATCTTATTGAGGCATGATCACAGAGGGTTTGTATATTGTAGATCTATATTCTTGGACTTATGATTTGATCCTAGTTGTTCATGCAAGGTGGAAGGTTGTTATCTAACTTGTAGACAATTCAGGTTTATCACAAAGAGCATGAAAAGGATTTTTTGTAGAGGGTTTACAAAGATCTTGGGAGATGGATCCAAGAGGATTGGACCCTGGGATGATTGCAAATATCCATGATGTGGTGGAGAGGTAGTTTTATGAGATGTCTGCTCAGTTTGAAGCTAGTTTGAATGATCATGCTAAGTAGGTGTCTACTTGGTTTGAAGCTAGTTTGGTTGATTGAGTTAAGGAAAAGATGAGGGAGACATTCTGTAGATGTTTTTAGAGCTGGAGTCTACCAATCTAGAAGAGATTTTTCTAGCTAGTTAGAAGACTTATTTGAGAGAGAAGATGACATAACAAGGCCAAGGTGGAAGAGGTTGGTTTTGTTGACTAGTTGGTAGAGTCTAATACAAAACTTGCATAGAAAATTGAGGTTGTTAAGGATATTCCTAATCTTGTTGATGTTGAGGTTGAGATTAGTTTTCATGATAGTCAGTTGGGTTTGACATGGAGATTTCTAAGCACTTGGTCATGGATGATTTGATTACTATTGGTGGTGAGTTGTATGCTTTAGAGCATCTTGTTGTGAGCAATAAGATTGTTGGTGTTGAGACTTTGGCATATGTTGTTGATGGGTTACATATTCCTATTGATGTGGAGTTTGTTGCTGCTAGTATGGATTCACTAGTTGCTGATGTGAATGAAGTTTTTCTGATGAAGCATTATGTTTACTTTGTTCTTGGGAGTACGCATGCTGATTGGATGGTTGAGATTCTAGTGTTTGAAAAAATGATATAGATGTGGATGATTTTCATGTTCATTTTCTTGTCTCTATTGGAGTGGAAGCCTTTGGTGAAGATGAAGATGGTTGTTAATTTTACATTGGGCATCAAAGTGTGGGCCACACTTTTTTTTTTACCCCAAGAGTTTGATGCAGGGGCATTTGAGGTTCCTAAAGATTTATAAATTTTAATGGAAAGCTGGAGGTGCTAGGTCATCTCTATGGTGTTTCTCTATTGGAGGCTAGACCAAATGGGTTTGGTGGTTAAGCTTGGTACTTAATTGAAGCATAAGGAGTGGTACTTAGTATATAATGGAGGTGATGTTGGCCAAGGAGCTTGGCCATTAAAGGAGCTCAATAGATGTTGTAGTGCTTGACATGTACTGGGAGCTCAACATGGACTAGGATATAAAAAATGCTTATGGTTTGGCTGATGCTTAGCTTGGTTTCTTTGACACTTAGTTTGGTCTTGGTTCCTATAGGTTTTGAGTTATCAGTAAGCCAAATTTTGGAATTTAATTTATATATGGGTATTTAATTTGTGTTGTAGCCAACTTGTGACTCAACATATATTTAATGTAAGGATTTAATTTAATTTGTAATAAATTGGGATGAATTGTGGTTTAGTTGGGTATAAGTAGGGTGTCTTGTGGAGTCTTTATGCATTCATTTTTTTAGAGGAACTAGATCCTAAGTTCAATGTTGAGTAGTTGAAGGGAAATTTTTATTGAGTCTATGGATAAAGAGTTGAATGTGAGGTAATTTACAATAGGATTGTACTAGAGTTGTGAGTTTGTGAGTAGGGCTAGTCGCTGAGGCTTGAGAACTAGAGAATTGCTTGGTGGACCCAAGGATAGAAGTGTAAATTCTTCTTGGTGTTGTTATCCAATTATTGATATGGACTAGCTAGGGTTTGGATTGGATCTTAAGGGATCCTATAGAACTATTACTTGTTTTATAATTTGTCATAACTAGGAACGCTTTACATCTTGACACATTACATGTAATAAGTTATTTTATGAATAAAAAGTTGTGATTCAACACCAAATCTTGCATTGTTGTTGTGTTTGCACTGTGTAGTTATTTTTTAGGGGCTAGGACATATCCTTTGGAGATTCTCCTACCTTGCACTACATCAACTAAAATAATTAATCTCATAACTGACTTCATCCTTATCTTTTAAACGTCTCAAAAATTCCTAATTTTCATCAAATATTGGCCTCAAATTAATTTAATATGAACTTTTTCTTCATGTTCATGCTCAATGACTCTAAAATTCATGCACTTGACACTAAAATTAAAGTTCATGGACCTAACACTAAAATTCAACAATTCTCTATTAGGTGCTCGATGACAACTATAGTAGCTCAAATTTATACTATATTCCTTTAGTCACCAACTACTTGTCTTGTATACACATCTTGATTAAGATTATGTAAATCATTAAATCCAACATTATACTATGAGATTATAATTCATTCAAGTACCCATTGAATCCATAAATTTATTAAAATTCTAACTCATCATAGTTTCTTCAAATCCTCTTCATCAATCAAATACTTTTCTTCAATCAAATGATATGACACTTTAGTAAATTAGCATAATTTCTAACCAATTAGAGCTTGACATCTATGACAACATAACAACTGGTATGATTCTTACATATACATTAACATTATTATTAGTTGGGTCTAACAATCTCCCCCTTTGGCAATGATGAAAAAACATAAAGATAAGATTTTATATTATAAAACATTACATAATAAGATAGTCAAATGTATGCATTGATAACAACTCAACTCCTTAGCTCTCTAACTTTATTCAGGTTCTTTGCAATATGTTCAACATTTCTAGCTTGGTGTTCTATTCACTTTGACAAATTTTCTCCCTTTGGGAATACTTCACTTTCTATTTAGTTTCAACAACATCACTTCATATTAGTTTCTCCCCCTTTTGGATATCATCTCCCTCTTCTTATAGATTATTTCCTTTCATATTAGACTCTCTCCCCCTAATTAGTGTTTTTCCCCCTATGACAACAATGCCAAAGGTAACTATAAGTTCCAATGAAACTTATAAAATCTTGTCATTATACTTTTTAGCTTGTATGTACTATTTACACTAATTTCATTATAGTCATTTTCAAAACTTTAGGAAACAATCCCTAAAGAGTGAACTCTTGCGTCAAATCCAAAAAGATATATTAGATCATTTATGAATTTATGCAATATGTGTCTTTTCTTAATAAATCTTGAATAGGGGAAGGACCCCTAACCTACCTCTTAGATACTCATAATCATCATTAGGTAGTAGCTTTGTGAATATGTTTGCAATTTACTCCTTAAACTTCACATACTCTAGCTTCACTTTCCTCTCTTGTATTTTCTCCCTCAGATAATGATACTTGATAGACATGTGTTTGATTTTTTCATGCATCACATGATTCTTGGATATGTTAATTACACCTGAGTTATCATAATAGATAGTGACAAGCTCGGTAAATTCCTCTTGCATTCCTTCCAACAATTACTTGATCCAAACCATATTTGAATAGTTAATTTTAGTAGAAACATACCGAGCGTCAACTATATATTGTGATATAGAACTTTGTTTCTTTCTCAACCATGTAATCAACCATTCTCCTTAAAAGAAAGCCCCACCACTTGTATTTTTCCTGTCATCAATATTTCTAGCCCAATCAACATTAATGTAAACGCTAAGTTCAAAACCATCTTCTTATGTGTACTAGAATCCATATTATTCTATTCCTTTTAGGAATCTAAGAAAATTTTTAAAAAAATCATGTGTGTTTCCTTAGGATTAGAGGAAAACCTTGCAACAATACCAACTACATGCACAATATCAAGTCTACTATGTACAACATACTATAATTTACCAATCATTGATTCATATTGTGCCTCATTCACTTTAGCAATAGTATGCTCCTTAGATAATTTGTATCCACTCATCATAGGTGTACTAACTGACCTTGACTCATTCATACCAAATGTCTTCAATATCTCTTTAATCTACTTAGACCGAGTCACATATATGCCTCCTATTTGATGAACTTGCAAACTAATGAAAATTTCAATCTCACCAAACATAGACATCTAAAATCCTTATTCATATTATTAACAAATGATTTTTCACAAAAAATGATTACCACAAGATATTATATCATCTTCAAATATTTCAATAATGAGTACCTTATTTTTAGTTTCACTCTTCAAGTATAGATTACTATTTTCACTTGTTCTGACAAATCTAATATTAATCAAATATGAATTAAACCTTTCATACCATGCTCTCGATGCTTACTTCAGTCCATATAGTTTTTTGTACAACTTTCATACTAGATGTTTTTTATTTGGCTCTACAAACCCTTTTGGTTGTTCAATTTGTACCTCTTACTGTAGTATTCTATTCAAGAATGCAAATTTAACACAAATTTGATATACCTTGAATTAATCATAAGTTGTATATGGAAATAGAGATCCAACTCCTTCCAATATAGGTATAGGTGCAAAGATCTCATCATAATAAATACCTTCTTCTTGAGCACAAACTAATCTAGCATTATTCCTTATAACTTCTCCATTCTCATTTAGTTTGTTTCTAAAAATCCACTTTGTTACAATTACATTCTTGTTAGCAATCTTGAGAATAGTGTCCTATATTTTTCTTCTCAATATGATCTATTTCTTCATTCATAGAATTAATCCAATTTTCATTATCAATTTCAACTTCCATAGTTCTTGGCTCTAACTTAATAAGAAAACAAGCATTATCCTTGAAATTACTTCTTGTCACAAATCCAACATTCATATTTCCAATGATTCATTTTGGTGAATGGTTATTTCTCACATACTTTTCTAGTACATGTCTAGCTCTTTGGTATCTAGCATTATTATTTCTTGGTTAGGGCTCAACAACTTGCTCGGGTTATTATGTTTGTGACTTGGGTAATGTAGGCCAATGCTCGATAGATCTTTGTTGTTTCTTGAGTGTTGTATCATCTAACTCATTCTCATAAACATCTAAAAATGTGTTGTAACCCTTAGGTTCCTTCTTTCTCTCTTCATCATCCTTATCTACAAACTCATCAATTCTCATAGATGCAATCTTAGTCATAGTGTTAGTAACATTATTCAAACACTTATAAGCCTTGTTGCTGGTAGAGTTACCTATGAATATATATTCATCACCTTTAGAATTAAATGTATCATTCCTTGCATCTTTATGGATATAACACCTACTTCCAAATATTTTGAGATAACTCACATTCGATTTATGACCATACTAGAGTTCATATGGTGTCTTTCTTGTTCCTTTCTTTAGTTGAACTTAGTTGAGAGTATATGCAATAGTGATTATGGCTTCTCTCCAAA
Organism: Cupressus sempervirens; assembly: GCA_028749045.1. Lineage (NCBI taxonomy): Eukaryota > Viridiplantae > Streptophyta > Pinopsida > Cupressales > Cupressaceae > Cupressus > Cupressus sempervirens. The sequence continues at coordinate 734,073,825 of CM053786.1, forward strand.
ACATTTGTGCAACACCTTTTTCAATTAGTAGTGTTCTATCACAATCAATAGTTCATATATTTCTCCTTTTAGAAATCCCATTCTATTATGGTTTCCTTGGTGCATATAATTGTATCTTAAATATTTCATCCTTAATACAAAAGTTAGTGAGTTCATCATATATAAATTTGTCACCTCTATCAAATCTTAGGCATTTCAATTGTTTACCAGTTTCTTTTTCAACTCTAGCTTTATACCATTTGAACATTTGAAAAAATCATATATCAACTTTAAAAATATTATTTTCATCATTTGAGAATAATCATCAACAAATAATATGAAATATCTATCTCCATAATAGCTCTCAACTCTCATTGGTCTAGACAAATTAGTATGAACTAGCCCTAGAATATCTTTAGTTGAATGTTGTTTGCTTGAAAAACTAGATTCGGTCATCTTACTAAGTTGACATTTCTTGCACATAAAATTATTAGGTTTATGTAGATTTGGTAAGCCTCTCACTTTCTTCTTTCTACTTACTTTGATAATATTCTCAAAGTTAACATGACATAGTCTCTTGTGCCATAACCACATATCTTCAACTTTTGCAAATAGACATGTACTAATAGTAGGATCAAGGTAAAATATATTTCCTTTTTTTTGTTATCTAGTTCCAATCAAATTTCCATTTTTATCATAGATCTTTACTTTTTTTTCATGAAATTCTAGCTTGTGACCTGTATTATTCAATTGAACAACACTTAATAGATTATACTTTAGTCCTTGAACTCAATATGCATCATCAAAAATGGTTTTATTATTTAGAATCAATGTACCTATACCTCATATAGGACATGAAACAACATTTCCAAGTTCAACAATTCCACCATCATACTCTTCAAGTTTATCAAACTTACTTATATCTCTAGTCATGCGATCTAAATATCCACTATCAATAATCCACGTGTCACTCTTACTAACATGAGAAATAAGGGATTTTTGTTACTCATACCTTTCCTCAAAAGGATCTTCTTTAGTGACAACATATACCGCTTCTAATCCTTCCTTCTCATACTCTATGTCTAGCTCAATGTGCTCTTCCTCAACAATGTAACATGACTTCTTCTCTTTGTCCTTTTAGTTCTTGTTCTTTCTATATTTGTTCTCCTTCTTATCGTTTTTATCACTATTGATCTTATTACGACATCTAGTAGAAAAAAGACCAACCTCATTGCATTTGAAACATATTAGGGACAATTTACCTTTGACTTTTTATTTACCTCTTGATAGCCTCCTTGCAAGAAGTGCTTCAATCTCATCCAATTCTTCCTTTAAATATGAATCAATTTCATTCTTACTATTCTCCTTTTTCTTTTAACTTGTTATCCATTTTCACATAGTTCAGGTTGTAATGTTCCTATTCATGCTTGTTACAAGTTAGAAACATTAGTTTTCTTTCAATAATAATGAGTGTCATGCATTTCTCTTGCTACATTATACATAAAGTAGTAAAAAGAAAGGATGTTTTTTCTTGAAGAGAGATTTGCTTTTTTTTTTTATCACATCATATTGGAACTATGCACATAAGAAATAAAAATTTCAAAAACACTACATCTTTATTGAAAATGAGAAAGGAAGTAACAAGAGGTCCACATAGGCCATGGACATAGCCAACTTAATACAATATAAAAACGGCGGTAAATCTCAATTGATATAAGGAAAATACAAGGAGAGATGAAATAGTACACATCCATCATCACCTTGAAAGGTTGACGAGATGATCCTTTTTGTGGCTGAGTAGACCCATCCTTTTCAAATCATTTTAGCATGTTTGTAGAATAGTAAAAGATATATTAGAGCACCAAACATAGACCTCATGGCATACAAAGTTGACTATGAAAAAAACATGTTCTAGAGAGCAGAATGGAGCCCATGAACCTTATGTTATTATCTAACATTGTTTTCTTCATGTACAAGAACAAGTTGTATAATGATCTAAATGATATTTGGAGCAAAATTTAGCTCCCACATAGGTTGATCCTAGCATGCATAACGAGATAGACGCTGACACAAATCACATAAAAATGCATCCTATTGGAGGGACATTCATTCTAAACATGAAACCTTCTAGTACTGACAAGATAATGAAGATAAAGATGGCCATCAAAGGGACATGCATTTACAATGTGACACCTTTCGGTATCAACAATTAAACAAAAATTAGAAATAAATATTTTAGTACAAGCACAAGGAAATATAATCTAGAAACAATTAGCCCACATTCATAACAAAGAAGGAATACATGAAAAGGCCAACATGATTGAAAAATGAGCATGGATATCAATCACAAGTAGTAAGACATCACCATTATATAATAAGTAAAAAGAAAGGGATGTTCTAGAATCATTTTCATAAGAAATATTTTAAAATAGTTATGCTATTCTTGTCACAGTTGTGACATGAAGTCTACTATTTTTTTCATTCTTGTAGACATAAAGGTATTTTTATAGTAGAAAATACAAAATTTACAGTATAGTATAGTCAAGAGATGTGCTAGTTAAATCCATGAAATTAGTAAAAGAAGAATAAAAGGAGCTATGATGGCACTAAAGGAGTGCATACAACAAGTGAATATAAAAGAGGTGCTACAATAACAAGCACTACATGTCCATAAAGAAAGATGATGATTATACAGCTAGACATGCTATAGGAACTGAACAAAATTTAAAAAATGATAGCCAACAAATGGAAAAGAAGTCAAAACTTGTAGATGAATAAATATTAAAAATCTCTCCTTGTTATTGCAACAAAATATAGAAGCATCCAGTGCATTCAAAGACAAAAAAAATACACTAAGGATTCTAGCCATAAAATAAGCAAAACAGAAACAAGTCTAGATCCAAATTCTCAATCCAAGAAGCAACAAATTGTCAAAGAAAGATACATAGTCAAAGGGAGCCATATTTATCTCGAGTGTGGTGGTGGGGGGGGGGGGGGGGGGGGGGTGGGAAAATTACAAGGGTTTAATTTATAATAAAATGATTTCCTACTAGTAGAAAGAAAAAAAAGTGCAAAAATGCAGACATGACTACCATAAAATGTATACCCACTATAGAAACAAAAAATACAACATCATGTATTCAAAATAAAATGAAAGAAACCAATGAAAACTCTCTTACCTGGCTAATTCAAAAGTTTATTTTATTCAAACAACATGAAGCTTGTGTAAACATAGAAAGAGGGACATGCGAATCCTCATGGAGGTAGCTCTACAACAAAAAAATATGAGAAGGATGCTAAATAATGTTTAGGGTTTTTTCCCAACCCTATTAGCCACAAGTTTCCCCTTTCCCTCTTTTATTTTAATGTCTTAATCATATCCATGGAAGAATAATATTGAAGTGAGTTATTTTCCACTCCCCATTTTATTTATTTTGATATTGATGTTGCATGCATTAATATTTTTCCTTAGCATATGCACCTTACGGTAATATTGTTCATTGCACAAGCCTATTTTTCATGTCATGAATATTATTGATATTAAATACTAAGTATAGGGGGTTACTGCTTGTTCTATGCTATACAATATTCTTGTTATTTTTAAGTCCTGTATTATTTTGGGATTATTTTAGATGGTCCATGTTGACTAGGGGATGGTTTTAAATATTTTTTTTTACCCCCACTCCTTATACTCTTGGGTTGATTTCTCAATGGGTTGCATGATCTGCTAGAGTTTGAAAGGCATATTGTAATTCCAAAAATTCTTTTCTCTCTATGCATTCTTCTTATAGAGAGTGAATTGCCTTGCAACTCTATGATAGTAAATGAAATTTCATAGATTGGCTCCTGCTTCTAGAAAATCAAGTGTTCTGATTCATTTTCCTATTTGCTATGATTATAACATATGTAAGATTTGGGTTTTTCTATGATTTTTGAGTCTTTCATTCTTGAGTTGATGCAAGTGTTACTATTAGATATAAACATGATCTAGTGCAGGTCATGAACTATGTGTGATTTAAATTTATCTATTTGTGGGGTTCTCCCATTTTTCCTTCTAGATTGATTTCAACACCTCCATATGAAATTCTTATGTTAGAAATGTTTGGAATAACTAAGAGGTGGGGGGTGAATCAATTACTCAAGGTCCATAAGTACCATTTGAATAATTAAACATATAACACTCATTGTTATGCTTATCCTATTGTTGCTTGGTCTCTAGTATACTGATAAACAAAATTAACATCCCAAACATAACATAATTTTTTTTGAATATAAACATTGTCAAATGTAAAACATATAAAGCATTCAACAAAATTTTGACACTAAGATTTTACATGGAAATCCAATTTGGGAGAAACCAATAGCAACATTTCACAACTTTTTCACTCTTTTGAAGTGAGCTCTGTTAGGAGCCAACCTTGTTAAATATTTACAATACACATTGGTAAATGTGACCTAGTTAGATGGTTTAATCACCCTTTTAGGAGTGGCCTTGGCAGAGGACTTTGATAATTCCATTTAGAATGTCACCTTGTTAAAGAATTTACATAGACTATTAAGTCCTTCAAATGATTGTCAGGTCATGATATAGGAGCATCCCTAGGCTTCCCTATAATCTTGCATGGTTGGAGGTATTTTGGTTAAGTGTTGTGGATTCGATCACCAAACAGTAGTGCTCCATCATTGAAGGGTCTAGTTTTGGCCAAGGAGCTCACTCATTAAAGGGGCTTGGTTGTTGAAGGAGCTCAATAGATATAGTTTTCTCACCAGGTGTTGGTTGCTCAACATTTACTATAGTGCTCAACATGTGTTGGTTTCTTGACATGCATTGGGAGCTCAAAAATGTTGGTGTTTTGGTTGATGCTTAGCTTGGTTCTCTTGACACTTGATCTAGTCTTGGTTCTTGTAGGTGCCAAGTTGTCTATGAGCCAAGTTTGGGTATTTAATTCATGTTGCAACTGACTTGTGGCTCAAAATATATTTAATGTATGGGATTTAATTTAATTTTTAATGAACTAGGCTAACTTGTGGCTTAGTTGGGTATAAGTAGGGGGTCTTGTGAGTCTTTAGGGAGAGTGATTCAGCTTGGAGAAGGGGACACAAACTTTGAAGGGCTAGTAGCTATGGCTTGAGAACCAAAGAATAGCTTGGTGGACTGGAGGGTACAAGTGTAGATTCTTCTTGGTGTTCTTATCCAGTAGTGGATCTGGACTAGCTGAGATTGAGATTGTAAGTTAGATCTCATGGGATCTTGTAGAATTATTATTGTAATTGTTGTTGTATTTGGCCCGGACCCAGAAGGCTTTATAACTAGACATATTGCATGTAATTAGTTACTTTATGAATAAAGAGTTGTAATTTGGTATTATATATTGTATTATTTTTGCATTATTGTGGTGTTTCCACTGTCTGGTTATTAATTGGGGGATTAGAAATCTCCTCTGGGGATTATCTTGCCTTTTATTGCATCAAATGGTACCAGAGCGAAGGTGTTCCTAAGTGTGTGGATAGATCACTGAAGTTGAGTCAATTTGCACTAGGACTTAGGTGAAGGCTAGAAGAGAAGGCTGATCTAGTGGAATTGATTGATCTTTTCAATTTATGGATCTATTACTTAGGGTTTACAAATTTTTTGAAAGATACCTCCAAGAAAATTGGGCCCTAGGTAAATTGATGATCTTAGTGATGCTATAGAAGAAAGGATCTCAAAGAATATTAGAGAAGAATTCAAATTTGAGATTGCATTGATGAAAAGTGACATGACCACTAAAATTGTGAGTGCTTTAGGTGGTGTACCTAGGCATGTGGGTACTAAAATTGTTTATGAGGAAGTTGTTGAAGAATTTAAAGTTACTAGACTTAGTGGCAAGGATAAACTTGATCTTGTGGAGAGACCTATTGGAACTAGGGTTGGTCAATTTGCTAGACCTAGATCTTAGATAAAGCTAAAGCATAAGATTGCTTTGACTCCTAAAGAACTGATTAATTGGATTGGTGAATTAGAAGACTACTTTAAGTCTAAGGATATTGAAGATCCACTCAGAGTGAGGTTGGCACAAACTAAGCTGAAAGGACATGCTTCTCTTTGGTGGAAAGAACTATCGAGAGATAGAGAGGAGGAAGGTGGGATGCATATCACTAGATGGAGATTGATGGTAACTAAGCTGAAAACTAAGTTCATTTCTACTGATTACAAAATTGAATTTTTTAAGAGATTGCAAAATCTGAAATAGAAGGATATCTCTATGAAATATTATACCTAGGAGCTCTACAAGTTGGCTATTTAGTCTAGGCATAAAGAACTATCAATGGAGAAGGTAGCTTAGTACATTAATGGTTTGAGATTCAATATTTAGGATGAGGTTGGTATGCTAAATATTTCATTAGTTGAGGATGCTTATTAGTATGCTTTGAAGGTAGAAGACAAGTTAAAGAGAAAAGGGCAAGGTAATGCTAGAGGGAAGGAGAAGCAGGATAGTTCAAAAAAGGCTAAACTAAGTGTAGAAGGTGAACCTTGTTGATCAGAGGAGGAGGACATATGGAGGTGGGTTTAGTGGTAATTTCTTTAGATGTGGTGAGGAAGGGTATATATCTTTTGAATGTATGCATGGTAGGATAGATGTTTTTGTGAATAAGGTTGTGGTCTAGGATAGTCAACCTTAGAAAGGAGAGAGTTTACTGGCTCAACAAGTACTGGTTGGTTAGAGGACATTAAATTCTTGTTAGAGGACTAGTTTGTTCAGGACTTGTTGTAAGTCTGGTAGTAAAGTCCACAAAGTGATTGTGGATGGTGGTAGTAATAATAACCTTGTTTCTAAAGAGATGATTCATAAACTTTGTTTAAAGATAATGAGACATCCTTAGCCTTATAGGATTGGCTAGTTGCAAGGTGATCATGCTTTGGAGGTGAGAGAGAAATTCCTTGTTGATTTCCATATTGGGTATTATAAGGATCAAGTGTTGTGTGATATTGTGGACATGAAAAATTGTCATGTGTTGCTTGGTAGACCTTGGTAGTATGATTGCAAGGTTGTGCATGATTGTGTCTATATTATGTTTACTATTGTAAAAGGTGGTAGGAAGTATTCCCTAATTCCTTTACAGAATGAAGAGCTCAGTAGATGAAACCTAAGTATTGTCAGCCAAGTTGAGTTGAAATATTATAAGAAGGTTAGAGATCAAAATTGAAAGAAAACCTATAACACACCTAGGATGGATGATAAGAAGTAGAAGAAGAAAAAGGGAAAGAGTGTGCAAGTTGAAGACTTGTAGGATATTTTTGTGAAGAACAATTTTGGGATTTATGTGTTGAATCCAAAAAGATGTTCTTCCAGCTACTAAGAACATTTTTTCAAACCTAGGGTGTCTGATGAAGGCTCATCCTAGGCTTGCTTGCAATCCTACATGATTGGAGGTATTTTGGCTAAGTGTTGTGGACCCAGTCACCAAAGAGTGGTACTAGGTCATTGAAGGGCCTAGTTGTGGCTAAGGAGTTCAGCCATTAAAGGGGTTTTGTTACTAAAGGAGCTCGACAGATATAGTTTTCTTGACACTTGTTATGCTTGGCAGGTGTTGGTTGCTCAACTTGTATTGGGTTACTTGGCATTAACTAGAATGCTCAACATGTGTTGGTTTCTTGACATGCATTGGGAGCTCAAAAATGTTAGTGTTTTGGATGATGCCTGGCTTGATTTTCCTAATGCTTAGTCTAGTCTTGGTTCTAGCAGGTGTCGAGTTCTCTATGAGCCAACTTTAGGTATTTAATTCCTATTGTAGTTGACTTTGGATATTTAATTTGTGTTGTAGCTGACTTGTAGCTCAACATATACATGCTTGAAATTTGTTGCAATGTACGACATTTTTTGGTTGCTTGGCATGCACCAGGAGCTCAACAATGCTAGTGTTTTGAAGGATGTTTGAGGTTTTCTTGCTGCTTCAACTGGTCTTGGTTATGGTAGGTGTTGAGTTGTCTATGAGCCAAATTTAGGTATTTAGTTTGTGTTGTATGTGAATTTGGGTATTTAATTTATGTTGTAGCTAACTTTTGGTATTTAATTTTTGTTTTATGTGACTTGTGGCTGAACATATATTTAACATATGGGATTTAATTTAATTTATAGTAAACTAGGTTGACTTGTGGCTTAGTTGGGTATAAATAGGGGGTCTTGTGGAGTCTTTAGGGAGAAACATCTATCTTGGAGAAGGGTATGTAACTTTAAAGGGCTCGTAGCTATGGCTTGAGAACTAGCGAATAGTTTGGTGGACCTAAGGGTACAAATGTATATTCTTCTTAGTGTTCTTATCCAATAGTGGATTTGGACTAGCTAGGATTGGGATTGTAAGTTGGATCTTGTGGGATCTTGCAAAACTATTATTATAATTTTTGTTGTATTTGGCCCTAACTCGAAAGGCCTTACAACTGAACATATTGCATGTAATTAGTCATTTTATGAATAAAGAGTTATGATTTGGTATCAGATCTTACATTATTGGTGCATTTTTCTAGTATTTCCACTATGTGGTTATTTGTTGGGGGCTTAGACATCTCCTTTGGGGAATCTCTTACCTTGTACTACATTAGATCAACCTCTATTGAATTTTTTTTAATACAAACTATTTACAATGATCAGAACAAAAACAATAGGGTTTGATCTATATGATTACAACCCACTTTTCAAGTTTAGATCATGGTTTGGTTCATGTGTTGATTCACTAATAAGATTCCTATTTTCATCTCTATTCTTGATTCTCTTGGCAATACTTCAAGCAATTAATCTTCTCCTTTCAAAAAAACTTAAGCCATCTACTCAATTTCACATATCAATATCAACAACATCTACACAAGAAATCTCCTTTAGCTTTTCATTCACTCTTACACACTTGTGTTTCTTTGATCCACTTTGTATGTACATTCATTTTAAATAGGCAATTCTTTCATTTTCATTTTCTATGATCACCGTAGATCTTAGGGTTTATGATCAAGTTCAACATGATTCATTATATCTATCCACCTTATTGATCATCCTCTAGAAACTTCTTTTGAATCCATCTATTAGGTCTTTACCTAATCCTCACCTTGAATTTAACGATCCAACTCATCAATCTTATCTTCAACACAATCTACATCTCCCAAGAAATCAACTGAGTCAGCTAGAAATTATGATTTCCTCAACTTCATTCTCAACACTATTACTTGACAATCACTAAATTTTGACACTCAGTCATCACTTAATCACTCAGTTGTTGTAAATATTATCGCTCAACATCAACTATCTTTCTCAGTTGTTACTGATGCTTAGTCAACACTAGGGTTTCTTGGTGCTTACTATGGTTTGGTTGACACTAGTATCACTCGACATTCCTTAATATTTTTCTCTATTTCTTGGCTTAAGTTAAATTTTGTGATATAAACAATCTCTCTTTCTTATCAATGTCTAACTAATCAATCGTCCATTGTAGCTTCCTTTTCATAACTCAACCTTTCCTCTAGATGCTATTGTTATGATCAATTTTTCAAATCCTCTTCATTAATAAAATAGATATGACATTTAGATTAGGTAGAAATATGTCTTATCAATAGATTTTACATCAATGACAAAACAACAATTGTTATAATCACAAGTTTCCAATAGCTTATGCACTACATGTAGTTAGATTGGTTGAAAGATCTACGTTCTTATTATTTAGTAGCTATGAGTAAAGATCTATGGAATGCAACTAAAAAATTTGGTGCATCATCATGTTAGTTTAAATTTATTTTATGTACTTTCACTCCCCTTTTTCCATCAATTTCAATTTAAATTTAAAAGAGAACCAACTCTCTCTAGAGGTCTATCCTCACCATAGGCAACTCACAACCCAAGGATAGTCTCATTGTGTCAATGAGTGAGTTAAAATTTAATTTATTTCCTAGTAGAAACCTCTATTGAAAACATAACTTCCAATGATTAGTGATGACTTGAAATAATTCTCAATATTAGGCACACCATTATCATAGTTACTGAATTCAAATGCAGTCAAATGACCAACTAAATCAACAAGAGAAGATCATTACTAGGCATAGCTCTAAATTCCTCAATTGTAGATACTCTTATAGAATAAATAGACAAAAATGTTATGATAACTTTACTTACAACTTTTTTATTACAAATTATACCTATAACAACTTTGATAACACTAATAACTTCCTTGATTTAGTTGACATACTACACAATATTTTTTGCATTTTTCATCTTCATCTCATCATATTTTCCTCTTAAGCTTTCTATTTTGGCTCTAAGAAAATTCTCATCTCCTCCATGCATAAGTATCATATTTTCCCACATTTCTTTGGTAGTAGCACATTTTTTACATCATCAAACTCAACATCATTTAATGTAGAAGCAATCTCAATTAGGAGACTATTTTGTTCCTTTTTCTGGTTCATCTTATCAACTATCATAGGTCTAATGGGAGGGGTGTATTGGTTTTCTAGACAGAGTAGTGCATTGTCTCTAATCTTAGATAGATAAAGCCTCATCCTACTTTTCTATTGGGATAAATTCTCCTTGTTTATCTTTGGTACCTTTATGTTATACACCTTCAGATGTTGAGCTTAAGTCCCTTCAAACTTCTTCCTTCATGAACTTAGCTCTAATACCAATTGTTAGATAATTGTGGTGGGGGAGAGGGGATGAATTAGTCATAACCACTTATCCTACATGCCTCAAAAAACTTTTTCACTAACTTTAACTTTATAAAATTTGAGATCAATAACTGGGTAACCACACCAAACATCACAATTCAAAATTATAATAACTTCACATCAAACTATTATCTCAATGTTTCTTATTATACCAAGTATCAAAGTAAACATCTAACTTATACCAAGTTGCATATTTAAATAGTTAACATGAAACAAATTTACAACACAATAACAATTCACACATTTGACACAAGTATTTAACATGAAAATATTGTAAAGAGAAAAACCACCTAGGTACTAACAACCCAAATATTTTCACTCTTTTAAAGTGAACTCTATTAGGTTCCAACCTTGTTAAAGGTTACATGCACATTTTTAGTCTAACCTTGTTAGAGGATTTTCACCAAAGATCATCTAGAACTTATCTCTCATTGACATTTCTTAAGAGTGGTCTACTTTAAAGGGCTTGCAAACATTACTATTGAATGTTACCATATAGGATTTCAAAGACTTGTTAGGTCCATTTAGTTAAGATTTTTTTCTACTGCAATAGTAAGAAAGTAATAGTGAAATGATATGTTGGGCTTTAGCACTATACCTTGCTTGTTCAAATCTATGCTTTTCTCTATCTCTTCCTTCCAATCTCTTTGTAGTTGATTCACACACTCATACTTCCACTAAGCACTTCCTCTTCTTGATCTTAAAAATATTGTCTTTCTTGATTTACCTTCTATCTTCCTCCTTCAAAAATATTCAACAACATTTGCATCAACAACAAGAAATACCTTGTTCATCGCTTTAAATAGATTTTTTTTTTCATTCTTGAATCTCCCAAATTTTTTGCTTAATTACAATCATAGATCCTCATTAGATTCACATACATTGAATCCAGATACTTAGGAAATAGATGTTCATGTTGAACTTTGTGCTTCATTTCAAAATGACAAATCTTCTTTAAAATACTCTGGCCATTGATCTCATAATTAAATTCATCCTTATCTTTTAAAATTCTCAAATATTTTTAATTTTCATCAAATGTCAGCCTTAGATGAATCTTTTATAAACTTGTTCTTCATGTTCATGCTCGGTGATCATTACAACTCACTTAGTCAATAGTTGACTTAGTTAACACTAAATTTCAATAATTCTTTGTCAGATGCTCGGTGACAACTGTAGTAGCTCAGTTAATATTGTATTCCTTCATTAACTAAAGTAGCTCAATGATATCTTTATTAAGATCATGTAAATAAATCAAACCAACATTATACTATTTGAGTCTAACTCATTTAAGTGCTCATTGAATACCATACACTTATCAAAAGTCTAACTCATCATACTTTTTAAAAATCCTCTTCATTACTCAAATGATATGACACTTTAGTGAATTGGCATAATGTCTAACCAATTAAGGTTTGACATAAATGGAAGCATAACAATTGATATGACTCTTACACATACATCAATAGCATTACTAGTTGGAGCTAACACAATATAATATGCAACTTGATATATACTATCAATTCATATTACTTATATAATTATTTTGTGTCTTTTAATTTTATAATTAATTAAATAGTTTATTTCCACAATTAGACTTTTAATTAATTCTTCTAAATAATAGAGGCATTTAATTAATTCCCATTAAATATATAACTATAAATGCAACATTCTAATATCATATAAGACATAGTAATTTAATCCCCATAATTAATCTTTAATAAATTATTTAACCATCTAAGGCCACAACATTAGACACAAGACTACAACCACAAAAAAATACCGACCAACTCAAAATAAGAATCATGCTTAAAAGAAGGGTTCATGAATTCATCCCACTTTGATGTAGGTCAATCATATACTTTTCCACTATTTTAGGAAAAATAGTATCTTAGGTTGGACTTTGACCTAAACATTATCTCTCCTCTCTTACCATTAAGATATTGTGATAGGGCACACTTATCTTAGAAATATAGGGAAGTCAATGCATAACATTTATAATCTTGCATAAAAGACATGCATGTACATGTGTGTGTGTGTGTGTGTGTGTGTGTGTGTGTGTGTGTGTGTGTGTGTCTATATATGTATATGTATATATATTATATACATATACATATACATATACATACACACACATATATGTTAGAGTAAAGGATTAATTTAATTATATTTTTTAAATTATCTTTACTCACTACTTAAGATTTCACTTTATGCACATGCATTTCCATTTAATAATTAAACATTACTAATTAAATGCCTTGAACTCTTAGGGTTTTCCTTTTAGGTTTTACAATCTCCTTCTATAAGGATTGATCTATTGTATATTTTACTCATTTCTTTTTGTCTAATAATATTTTCTTGTATATTTTAGCATAAAACCATTGCCTTCTCTTGTCTTTTGCTTCTCTATGATAGGTTCTTTCAAGCATGTGTTTTGTAGGATTTGTGGATTTGTTCAAATCCTTATGGTATCAAAGCAAAATTCTCTATAGCTTGTTCATGTTTGAAGAAAAAGAGGAACGAGGATTTGATAGAATAGATTTGGCATTTTTTTGATTTTTTTTTTTGTGTGGAAATAGTGGGGTCTACTAAGTTTTGAGCACTTTGAGTCCAAACAGACATCACAGATGGATTTAGATTGCATCAAAACCCCTATTTACATATAAGTCACCTAGATTTTTTTATGTTGTTGGCCTCTGAGGCATTTTTTTTAACAGGGTCATACGACCTCTACACATGGATCAAGGAAAAAAATTTCACAAATGTTTGCAAAAAAAAGTTTTTAAAAATCTAGTGTATTCTAAATCACCTAACCTCCTCCACAACGTCTACCACCATAGTTACATCGTCGTGCCACCGATGACCCAACTAGCCCCTACCTTACCCACCTGCAATCACGTGAGTACCTATGGGGCTATGTTTTACGGGCTTTAGGGGTGTTTTTGATTTTTTTGGCATATTAGGGTACCTAGCCTTTTTTGTTATATCTTGTTCATACAAAAGAATTTTTTGACATATCCTACTTCGTCAGTAAGTTCTTTCCAAACCTAACACTCTCATGGAGATTTTTCTAGATTTTTTTAGTATGGTACCTATTTTTGGAATCAAAGCCAAATGATCTCTTTTGTATTTTGGGGGCATAACTTTCTCATCTTAGTTCCATTTTTAGATCCAAAAGTAGTGCTAGAAATCTACTCTCAAGCCCTTTCAAGATTCTCTACTATTTTCATCAAAAATTTTCAAAGTTACACATGATACTCACTTGAATAATTTTTGTTCTTTTCTTGTATATACATTCTTTCTAGCATCTGGGGATAAATTTTTTGCATTGTGGAGGGTGTTTTTAATTCCTGTTTCTATCATTTACATCAGAAAATAGAACTATATCAACACAAACACCTTCTAAAAGAAATGGTCGAGACCTCTTCTTGTCTAGTTCCTCCAAACCCACATAGCTATCACACATGAGAAACTTCCATGACATGACTTCTTCATTGAAGTACAAGTAATTTTTTAGAGATTCTAAGATGATGAGGCCATGGGTTTGATTTCTATGAGTGTTTTAGACATCTTACAATTTCATCTTGGTGGGTGTGATTCTCCTCGAGAGATGTGGACCAAGTGCAAGGACTTTTTTGATACCATCAACGAATTCAAATCACTTTAGATTGATGCATTGGTTACATCACTTGTACCTGATGCTTTTCCCTCTATTAAAGTCTTTCTAGTGAGGTTTAAACAATAGAGATATTTGTTACACACTTGTGGGAAAGTGAAGACTAATAAGGAGTGCATTTATCTAATTTTGTCAAAGTTTCAAGGAAACTTTTAGATTTTATCTTCTACCTTCCATTTCACTATGGATGCTTTGGGCCCTAAATTTACTATGTCTACATTTGTGGTATTCTATGATTAGTTGAGTAGAGAGCATGCCAAGCTTACACAATTGGACTCTCTAACATGATCAAAGAACTATGCATTGGTTTCTTAAACATCTACAGGGAAGCCAAAGTAGAAACTAAAGCCCAATGTAGATTCAACTGGCAATGAGAGTTCCTCTAAGCCAACTCCTAGATCTAATACATATAAATCCACTCTAAAGGGTGAAATTTCCAAGTTTGGTGAGTCTTCCTCTAAGAATACAAAATTTATGGGTGACCCTTGAAATTTTTGTGGCAAGGAAGGACATCTAATTTCTAGGTGTAGGAAACATCTTAAGGCTTTAGATGATCTTTGTCTTTTCCTACTAGTTGGATCATTGATTCAGGTGCTTTACATCATATGACACACTTGCCTGATTTATTCACTTTACTTGCTCAGAGTGTTACTTCATAGATTATTGTTGGTGACTCCACAAAAATTTCACTTTTAGGGTTTGGCACTATTTATTGGGAGAGTGGTTCCTCATAGGATGTTCTATTGGTTTTGACCATTTCTACAAACCTCTTATCTATCTTTCAGATTTGTCATTCTGGCTCTGGTAAGATAATTGATTTCTCACCACATGATGTGGTTATTTTAGACCTCCATGATCCTAATTTGGTTGTTGCTATTGGGAGTGTTGATTTACAATCTCACTTATACCAATTTGATAGCTTCAAGAGCTTTGATTCTACAAGTGTTTCTCATGTAGACATAATGAGAAAAATTTAGCATGATCATTTTGGCCATGTCAACTATATATATCTACATTAGATGAGTATATAGGATCTAATGACTAGGAAACCTGAGACCTCTTTAACTAGATGGTGTTTCTATGGGTTGTGTAGTTGGAAAATATCACAAAGATCCCTTTTTAGGAGGTAGATCCACATGTGCAAAGGAACCATTGGAGTTTATACATAGTGATTTTATGTCATTCCCCATTCCATATTTTTCAAGTGTCTAATATGTGATTACATTCATAGGTGAATTCTCTAGAAGCATATGGGTGTACTTTTTGAAGTGGTAGGACTCAAAACTGTATTCCCATTTAAGTACCTTTTTAAATTTTGAGTCATTTTGAGCTCTTATAAGTGTTTTTTTGTGCATGCATACTCGATTGAAAATTTGAGTCCTAAGAGGTGTTTTGTGTTTCTAACACCTTGTATTAAACATATCCATGCATCCTATATTGATAAATTTTCATTGTGATTCATTTTATGAAGTTTCATATTGAGCATTGTCTAGATCTACATTTTTGCCCAAGTGTCAAACAATGACAGGAAGCCTAGTTTACATCTAAATATTTTGTACCTAGATAAGTTTTATGAATTATTGCTTTGGGATTGCTTAGTATGCATATCAAAGAACCTATGTTTCAGTTTTCAAGTCATTTTGATATGTTTTGACTAGATTTTGAATCCCTCAAAGTTGGTTATTTACTGTTGTCATGTTGATGCATATTTCTTAGAATTTTGGGAGGCCGTATTTTACCGATTATAAATTTGACCTTGTTGACCATACTAAGAAAATTAATTTTAAATTATATTTTAGAGGTTAGACACTTGTTATTCTTTAGATTTGAGCCTAGACAAATCTATTTGACTAGTTTGCAAACGTGATTCCAAATGCAATTTGTGAAGTTGTACTAATGTCTAAAAATATAGATTGATCAGTACCCTTGTTCGAGATGTCATAACTTTGAATCCATGATTGTATGAATGAAATGGATTGTACCAATATATTCCACTTTGAAATTTTTTCAAGTATGCTAATTTTTGGTTCTTGACCAATCCATCTATACAATTTCATAGGTCCATTCTATTTGTGAAATTACTTTTTTGCCATTGTTCCCAGCTTTGCAATTCTAATTAGACAACTTCAAACACTTTCCAAATGTCCCAATTATTCGTTATGAGCTCTAATTATAGATTTATACTCTCCTTATGATAGTGAATTAATACCCCTATTTTTGTGCCTCCAAGTGTCAATTTGACCCATTTTCAAAGCCAAAACTGAATGTGTTTTATTATTTCCTGACATGTTTACTTGTAGGAAATTTCACAAAGGAAAATTTAATGGTCACTATCTTTTGACCCAGGTGTGATTATGGCATGAGATCTGATAGTGTAAGATAATGTGGAACAAAGAATCAACATGTTAGTTTTCAGGGCTTAGTTAGGTGTTTCTATCAGTTTTTAAGGCCAATCAAAGGATCCCTTGGCATAAAAAGCATAGTTTGTAGGAACAAGGTGAGCTCAATTTTTAATGGTTAATTAGTGGTCAAATTCAATCTTGATTAGTACCAGGTGTTCATTGGATCAATTTGAGATATCAAATATTTTAGTTCAATTTTTTTTCATCCGGACCCACTTTGAGGTCTGACTAACTTCACCAAACTGATAAAAAATTGAGGAAAAGAAGATGTTTTAAAAGAGGAAAGTGGTAATGTTTTGAGTCATTATAAGTTTTTGAAACATATGCATAACATTGCTAACTATATATTGTAAGGGTTTTTTAGTCCCTCCCATTATACTTACAAGAATATTACTTCATGTTTTGCAAAAGGGAAGCAACTAGTAGATGGCACAGAAACATAGAAGTAGAGCATTTTAATATACTAGGAATAGAATGTTAAGTTTACTAGAATGATAGTTGATTATGATTTTTGGGATGGAAGATTGTGTAGTGAAAAGGGGCAAGATGAACTCAAATTGTATGAAGAAAAAGATATAGATGGCTCAAAAAAGGAGATTGGACATTGGTTTATGTATTAATTTACTACTCCCATTTTGAGTTATGCATTGATGACAACTATTTTGTAATTGGGTAGAGATATATAACATTTTTGAATTCTTGCTAAACTAATGGGGATAGTGAATAAAGTTCACATAAAATCAAACACTTTTCAAGCTGGTGCCTTTTGAGTGAGCAATCACATTGTAAAGTTGTTGTTATGAATTTGCAAAGGGATCATTGAAGGTGTCCAAGGGTCCTCTCCCCACAACAATAGAAAATCCTATCCATAATGGTTACCTTGGAGACCCAGCTCATTGGAAACATATGGAAGAGCAAGAGTGGAGTAAGTGGGAGCAGGTCACGTTATTATGTTTTTAGTCAGATGCAAACTTGGTGATTGTGTAATGAGAAGATGGAAGAAATAACATAGATGGGGGATGCATCCAACATAAAGGGGCATCTCATGGATATTGATAAGAAGAGATCAACCATGGATGGAGTGTCAGTAAGTAGGAAGCTAGAGTGACCCTACGAGTGTGCATGGTCATGTTGCAAAAATGATGTCTCAATCAGGGTTGATTCCTTTACATTACTCTCTAAATGCTTAATCCCACATGTGTTGTGCAAAGGGATTTTCAAATGTTTTTATATCTAACCACACAATACTCAATTGTTTATAAGAAATAATGTGTTTTGAAGAAATTGCTCACTTGGAGGGGCTCGCCCATGGCTATCCTGGTAGATATGAAGCAAATTTTTGACCAAAGAAATTCCCAAACAAGAAGTGCCACATAGTGCAACCTAGGAGGCCTATTGTGGGATTGGGTGAGGAAAGATTAAGGGCTACAAAGTTACACCAGTACAATTCTATGAGGGCTTCATTAGATTGGAAAGGTAGATTTGGGAGAGCTACAATGTTATAGTTGATCATAAGATTAGGGAGGCTAGATTTTAGGGTTAAGATGATACGAAAGTTCATATGGTTGTAAGGAAAAATGATAAGAGTTTAGATCTTACAATTCATCATATTGTTGGGAAGGTCAAATATTAATGTTAAGATAATACAATATTGTCGTGAGTTCGGGAGTTGCCAAATTTAAAGCTAACATGTCAAGCCAAAATTGTATGGTTGGGGGATTAAAAATTAAAGCTTAAGATGCTACAATAATACTATGAATCATAGAGTTGATTAAGGAAAATAATGGAGTTAAGATCTTATGATTAGGTTGTGTGGGGCCTACCTAGATGAGGTGGCAAATGATAAATTTACAAGTGGTGCCTTGTGATAGGAGGATAGGGTAAAATGAAAATTCTAGAATATTTAAAATCATATATCTCAAAATGGGTGTATATTCTTATGTTGAGAAAATTTAAATGATCATGATTATAATGTATAGTTAATATTATATAGTCATTTAAAAAATTTCAATTTAAATGCTCAATTCATGGCACAGGCTTGGAATTTTCAAACAAGCATCAAGGGCACCTTTTTTTATCAAAAATATGTAGTATAATATACTGCCAGAACATGGAGAAGCTAAATTTTCCATTTTCATAGCTATAATTTGCATAGGTCTTAAATGGTAGATATTACAGACAGTTTTATAATTTCAAGGCATTCTCAGCAAAAATGAAGGTTGGATGTTTTAGATGGAATAAAATTAAATTATGATTAGTTTTAGATAAGATGAGATTCACTGAAATGACCACCAACAAATAATTGAATGTGGGTAGTTGCAAATGATAAGTTTTTTTAAGCAAGAGTAGTTGAAGATTAACAGCTAAGGGTAGTAGAGGACAGACAAAATCAGATTGTAAAATCCTGCACATGTTATCTGATATTTGATATCACATTAGAGGGGGGTTTTCTAATCACTTCAAGAAGATATTTCAGGCATTCTGCAACAAAATTTATGAGATTTGGTTGTTGATAGAGGAGAAAAGAGATGAGTTCTATAATAGAAAAATAAATATTTTCATGTGGACACTTGGAAATATTTGATTTGATCTAGGAATCTCTTCTTGTCTATTTCTATCTCTTCTTTTCTCATTGTAAGGGTATTGGTTCCATTTTTTGCAACTATGATACCACAAGGTTGGTTCTAGTTCCAATCTTGTTACTATGAGACAACCATTCTTAGTATTTTCTCTCTTATGAATAGAAGTTGTAATTATTTTTAAGCATTTAGATTATATGATTGTCCATTGTGTCTTCTCTGAGTCTCTACATACATTTGATGTATTGGTTTCAAGGAAATTAATAGAAAGCTTTGTTGAAAGTTTCATTCTAAAATTTTTCTCCTTTCTATGGGTTTGAAAGTTTATGTGATATATGTACAAAGTTCTTATTGTCCAATTGCAACTTGGCTTTAAAGTTGTATGCCTGTGTATCTTGCTGTTGGGTCAAGGAATCGAGTAAAGTGCTTGATATGCATTGATAGAATTGTAGGGATCATAGGAGGATTTGATAAGTATGAGTTTCATTTTGAAGATAGACATTTGTTTGCAATGTGAATGAATAGATTAGATATCTAGGTATATGAGTACATTTCGGGTATCCACGTGTATGTTTTGACTTAGTTTATGCCTAGTGGATATGAGATTGGCCATCTTGGAGATTACATGTTCATGTTGTTAGCATGAATTATTATGATACTAAATTGGGGGAGTATCCTAAGCATTTTAGAGTATTAATATGTTGCATTCATGACTGTATTTGTCATTAATGTCAACATAATAGTACTTTTGTTTAGACTAGAAGAATAGTTGTTAGTACTCTTAGTATGTGCAAAAGCTGAGGATACTTTAGATGATGTGTAGTGGAGGACATATTCCTAAGGTTGTTCTAATGAAATTCTTAAAAGGATTAAGCCTAAATTGATGGTGTACGAAAGTTACACTTGATTTACTGGAAGTAGTGTAGAAATAGAGCATCTATTTGGCAGTTTCTAATGTTTGTGTTATATATTTTAGCCAAGATATAATGAGGTAATGCACAGTCAACTAGAGATAGAAGATAGTCATGTGATGATGCCAACATGTGTGCAAGATGTGGTTTTGCATGTGTGAAGTTTTGTATAGATTGTGAGTCGATAGTACTATTATAATTGTGAATTGATTAATTATCTTATTTTAATTAAATAGGAAAGCTTCAAGGATGACTCCAGGAATTATTATGAAGATATGGTATAAAGGAAATTTTTTTCCCTTGTTTATCATTGAGACTTGGATTAGAGGGTCAAGAGGAATACAGAGTATTAGTACACAATGTGAGAAGGAGGAAAATGCTTATTGAATGCATTTAAGTAATTCAAGGGATCATTCGATGCATAGTATGAGATATGGTTACAAGATCTAAAGGAGTAGAAGTTTGGTTGATAGGATAGAGATAGATGAAGGAAGTACATTTAGGTTCTATTATTCTACAAGGAATAATAAAGAGATCACTTGGATAGTGGGTATTTGATCTTAAACTTGAAGTTGTTTGGGTAGTGGGTCTAACTATCTTTCACAACTCCTAACAAGGTTGGCACAACTCCAAATAGGGTTGGAATCTCCTAACAAGGATTCAAAGTCTCCTAATAATGACTCATATGTACTAATGTTGTAACAAACTCCTAGTAGGGTCTATCCTCTAAAAAGAAATATTTATATTAGTATATCATCTTGTGGGTAGCATCCCCACTGAAGTTTTCCCTTTTATTAAGGATTTCCCTAGTTATCATATATGGTGTTAATTATGTATGAGTATCTTGTTATGGTTTTAGTTAACATTATTCATATGATTAAGATTGTTTAAAGATAATGATTGTGATAATAGTTGGATAACTGATTCACTCCACACCCCCCCCTTACTTATATTAGTAGACTATATATTCTAACAATTGGTATCAGAGCTTTAGGTCCTTGAATATAAGGCTTAACAAATTTGGAAGATCAATGGTGAATATGTTTAGGAAGGATAGTCCGTGATTCAATGGGGAAAACTATGATAGTTGAAAGAAAAAGATGAAGACTCATTTGCTTTGCATGGATCCATGATATTGGCTTTTGACGAAAGCTAAGACGGAAATTTTTGAAGAATCAAAGCTAGAGGAATGCAATGAGGGAGAAAGAAGTTCGTTCATGTGTAACATGAGAGCCAAAGAAGCCCTACTCATAGCTCATCTAGAGAATGAATACAATCAGGTAAAGACATTTCAAACTTCTCATGAAATTTGGAAAACATTAGAAGTTACTTTTGAAAGTGATGATCATGCAAAAGGAATGAAATTGCAAAATTAGATTTGCACATTTCAAGATGCTAAGACAATGGAAGATGAATCCATAATAAGTTATGTTGGTATAATATCAAAAAAATTTGCAAGTATTTGATCTCTTGGTGGAACTAAAGAAGATAATGAGGTTATATGGAAGATGTTGAAAAGTTTATCACCACCATTCAAGCAAACAACTCAAGTGAATTAGCTAGTAATGCCATGCACCAAAGATTTCACAAAGGAAGCATTACTTGGAAGATTAGAATCTATAGAAGCAAACATGAGATAGTTTGGAGAATTAGCAAGAGTTGAGACAAATTTTAGTGCTATGAACATTCAACCTAATCTATCAATAAGTCCTAGAAAAAGAGGAGACTTTTCCAGTAGTAGTAGATCTGAAGAAGATAAGAAGATTAAGGAAGGAATAGCCCTTCTGGAAAGAAGAGAGAAAGATGGTAAGAAAATATTTAAATATTGGACTTGTGATGAATATGGTTACTATTCATCTAAATGTCCTAAAAGATAGGAAAAGTTTGGAGGAAAATTTAAGCCTAGAAGAGATGAGGATAGAAATTGTTTATATGCTAATGAGGATGAAGAATCAGATGAAAAAGATCAAAGTGAAAGTGATGATGAATTAGGATTTGTGGCTATTAAGGAAGCTAACCTTGATAGATAAATTAGAGAAGAAAGATCTCTAATTGCCCGGGTTGAGAAGAAATCAGATTAGATAATTGATAGTGGATGTTCACATTACATGATTGGCAATGTGAACAAATTTGTCAAGTTTAGAAATCATGATGAATGTATTGTTAGAGTTGGTAACAATGCAAGCTATCATATTACAGGGATTGGATCTATTACTCTTGATGGTAAAACTAATATTACAAGGGATATCTATTGTAGTTCATAGAGAAGACTTGCATTATCAAAGATAAAGATGGTAAGTTGATTGGTACTAGAACTAGATCCAATGGTAATGTATCTTAGCTAAATCCTACTGAAATAACATGTTTTTTTGTAAAGGTTAACAATAGTTGGTTATGGCATAGAAGATTTTGTCATATAAACTTTGATAATATTGTGAAGGTTAGGAATACATTTGTAGTGAGAGATCCACCTAAAATTATTAAGCCCACTAATGTTGTCTGCAAGGAATGTACTTTGGCTAAGAAAAGGAAAAAGTCTTTTCCTAGCAAGAAGTTCTCTACTACAAAGAAATTGGAGATTGTTCACATAGATCTAGGTGGTCCTACAAGAACTAGAGGACTCTATGGTGTAAGGTACTTTATAATATTTGTTGATGATTTCACTAGGATGATGTGGGTAGCATTTCTTAAAGGGAAGTTTGAAGCTTTTGAGAAATTCAAGATATTTAAGAATAGAGTAGAAAATAAATTTGGTGTCAAGATTAAGAGTTTGAGATTAGATAGAGGAAGAGATTTCACTTCTAGAGAGTTCAACATGTTATATGAAGATAATGGAATCAAAAGATAATTATCTTGACCTAGAACACCTAAATATAATGGGATTTCTAAAAGAAGGAACAAGTCTATAGTAGAAGCAACAAGAGAGATGTTATTTGAGAATGATGTCTCAAAGATATTTTGGAGAGAAGTAATTAACACTATAGTATATAATTTGAATAGAGTACAAATCAAGAAAGGTATGAGCAAGACACCTTATGAGTTATGGTTTAGTCACTTGCCATTAGTCAAGTACTTTAGAATATTTATAAGTGTTACATAAAGAGAGATGATGATATTGGTAAGTTTTATCCTAGAAAAGATGAAGGTATATTTCTTGGCTACTCATTGAAAAGTAAAGCACATAGATGTTTCAACTATAGAAATAACACAATAGTTGAGTTCAAAATGTAAGGATTGACAAAAAGTTTGGTACTAAAGAGAAGATGGTAGATTATAATTCCGATGAAGAAGAGGACAATTTTGAAATTGTTAGATAGAATGTTGAAGTCTTTTTTGAGATTAACAATGACTTGCAAAATGATGCATCCATTGAATGTAGTGAAGAACATAGCTCTGAACCTAGAGAAGAGATAAGAGTTAAGATGTCAACTCCTACTTTCAACTAAAACATGACAAGGAATCACCCTCTAGAGAAGATAATAGGGAGCAAGGATAAAGGTGTGATGACAAGGAACATAGTAAATGAGGAATTATTTCTAATTTCTCAAGTGAAGCCTAAGAGAATATATGAGGCATGTACAGATGATCACTGGATGCAAGCAATGAAAGAAGAACTAGAATAGATTGTAAAGAATGAGACATGAGAATTAGTTCCTAGACCTAAAGACAAAAATGTTATTAGAATCAAGTGGGTATTCAGAAATCAGATGAATGAGCAAAAAGAAGTTGTGAGAAACAATGCTAGACTTGTTTGCAAAGGTTACTCATAGCAAGAAGGCATAGATTATGAAGAGACATATGCACTTGTGGCAAGAATGGAAGTAGTAAGGATGTTTTTGGCTTATATTGTATGCCAAAAATGTGGGCACACTTCTATGAGTCATTATATCCAAGATTTATCAAGAATGAGGTTTCGAATGGTAGCTAATAGCTCTCTATTCATGAAGTGCACGAGTTTGTAACAGAGGCTCTTAGTTTGACCTAGTTTGTGCCCATGCAAGTACACCATGAAAAAGGAGATTTAAGGATCCAATATGCATGCAAATGGAGATGAAAACTAATCTAAATGATAACAATGTAAAACAATGCAAGAAATGAAATGTAATAACAATGTAATACTAATCCATGAAAAAAAATATGGAAATAAGATAATATGCAAATGCAAGGATGAAAACTCATGATGGAAGCCATGGATGCATGAGAGAAGAAGACAAGAAGATAGAAGTTCGCCACAAAAAAGCTTTAGTATTCAAACTCCTTCTTCAAAAATCACTCTCCAAACCTATAGCATAACAATAACATAATAATGGATCTCAAAAATGAGGAGTGGGCTCTCCCTTATAAAAAAAAAAATGGAGGTGAGAGGTTTCTCACAACCAATATGGGATAATAGAGTTTGATCTATGCGAGACAAAATTCCACCAATGAGAAAAGAGGAGAAAAATTAAATGAGGGAAGGAAAAATGAATTTATTTAATTTTTATTTATTTCATTTCCTTTTTCACGTAGGATTTATTTAATTAAAAGGGAGCAAGTTCTTTTAATTAAATAAAAAATACTTAATTAAATTAAAAGAGGGTTTTTTCTCTTAATTAATTAAATGTGGATGAATTTAATTAAAAGAGAGGTTTTCTTTTAATTAAATGGGGACTTATTTTGTTTAATTAAAAGAGAGTTTTTCTTTTAATTAAATAAGACTTAGGATAAAATGATAAACCTTAAGAAATATTGAAATAATCAAATTTGATCAAGGAATTCGATTTGAATTGATTTAATAAAATATTGCAAACCATTGATTCAGGAAATTTGATAAATTGAATAATAGGGGCCCATAGTCTAGGCGACCATTTTAGGGTGCATACATTTTCCCCTCTTTGACTAATGTGTGATTAATTTGGGAACATGTGTAGTCAAAGAAAGAAATTGAAGTGTGAGGTCGATTTGAGATTGCAAAACAACCTAGATGTGTGGTCAAAATAAATTAGGACAAAGAATATAAATAAATTTTGACTTAGAAAAGTCAAGGATAAAATTGATAAAACTAAATTAAGGATTGAAGTTTGATAAGTACTGCCCCCTCATGATCGAAATCAAAATGAGATAGAGGAGAAACAACAAATTGATAAATTTGATCAAATCAAACAAAAGATAAAGTTCTTGATGTAAGATGAAAGATAAGAATCACATAATCAAGGAATATCATCAAGCATGAAATATCATGCCCCAAAGTTGAATTAGAAGAAAAGAAGTGGGGTAAAAAAAAATGGAAAATGGAAGATAGAAGTTTGGAAGAGATGAAAAGAAATAGAAAGAAGAAAAGAAAATTTTTCATAAGAAATAGAATGCTCCAAAATCGATTAACTATTTAAGATAGAAATTTTGATTGAGATCATGAAAGAAGATAAGGAAATGAAGATCAAAACATGACCACAGTTGATTAAAGGTCCACAATAAAGATGAAAGGAAAACCCTCTCAAACTCATAATGCAGCCTAAAAATGCAAACTAACATGAAATCTAATAATGCAAACTACGTGAAAATGCAAAGGTGTACTTGCGATAGAGCAACTATAACATAGGATTTTGTGTTCATCATTCATTATAGAGTGTAACACAACTTATTTTCATCATTGGGCCATTATTAATGGATATCAAAAAATCACAAAATCATCACTAGTCACAAACACAACTATGAATATATGAATGTGATTTATATAGGATTGGAATATGGAAAGATTCTAACATAAGCATCAAAGACATAAAAGTCAAGATGACTTCGATGTTAGCTTAGCTAATTTAATGTAGCAAAATCATGCTCACATCAAGGCAAGGATGCTAGGATGACTAGAAGAATGGTTGTGCAAAAGTAGTCAAGGATGATGCCTCAAATCTCCTTAGTGTTTTAACGGGACAACAAGAGACACTCTAGAGTTCAAGACCACACCGACAAGTAGAAAAAAAATAAAAACATATCTCATGCCCCAAGTCCTCTAGCTATGCATCTTAGAGAAACTTATCAGACAAGGACAGTAAAAAAAAATCAATAACAATCAGCACACAAAGAAAAGATCATGACATAAGTTAAGCATTAAGTATTGCGTTTAAAAGTTAAGTGTGTTAACTGATACTAAGTTCTAAGGATAAGGATCAAATTCTTGCAAGAAGGGAAGATCACATGACAAAATTGGGCAATATCAAATTGATAAGTGTTAAAAAACACTCAATGTCAATGGTTGTATTAAAAAATACAATTGGGCTAGTGTTGAAAAACACCATTTGCAAGGTATCCTAAAGACTAACACATCCAAGAGACCAAAGCTAGCATAATTATGCCCCCTAGAAAAATAACAATTCCAAACAAATGCAACAAGGACAAGGTGTGATGGAGAAAGTCTAAGTGTCAAGGACACACACTAAGAAACATGGGTGCAAAGGCATCAAGTAGCACTTGTTTCCAAGTTTTCACCACTTGGATTTTTTTATTTTTTAAATTTTTTTTAGGACTTTTTATTAAAAAAATTCATACTTTTTCTACCGAGGCACTTGTTTTTAGGTTTTCACCAAGGCCTTTTTCCTTTTCTTTTTTTTTGAATTTTTGAATTTTTTTGTATTTTTGGAATATATAATTTTTTTGGAGATACATCAAAGCATTTATTACTAAGATGATCATTTTTTCAGAACATTTTTCAATTTTTAGAATTTTCACAATATATCATTTTTTTGGATTTTTGAAATATATCATTTTTTTTGTATTTTTGAAATATATCATTTTGAAAAAATATTTTTTCAAGATCAATAAATATGTACAAAGATGCCTCTAGACAAAATGGGCATCAAACTCTCAAGCAAGATCACATCATGTAGTCCCAATGTCTAGCAAGGTGGAGGATAAGAGTGATTAGCAAGTTGGTGGAAGAAATGAAAGACAAGAGAAAGAAGGAGAATAAAGGGAAGAAATCCTCAAGGGAAAACTCCTCAACAATACCCAAGCTAGGGAAAAATTGTCATGTAAAGAACATTTGAACAAGAAATAAAAGGCTAGTATAGGATAATTCATGCAATCATAATGTAAAAGATGCAATCCAAAGAATGAGACATGTCAAGAGGCTGCATAGCATCACATTTTACTCTTTTTTATTAGATCAAGATTAAAGGGGTAAATGGGAAAAGGTTAGCGAAAGACTAGAATGAATGGAGGAAAATAGATATGAAGTCTAAAAATGAAAGGAATAAAAACAAGATCGTTATAAGATAGCTCACAAGATAGCCAAATGTTTATGTATAGGTCAACATTGTCAAGATCAAAGAGAGAAGATAGAATGGATGAAAGATGTAGAAGAATTACACATGATGCCTGATTGTCAGGTTTTCATCATGCTACTTATCCAAGATGCCACAAGGTAGTGGATTTCACCATAGGATGAATTTATTTCTCTTTACTTTTGCTACCAAGGTGCCTGATTACCAGGTTTTCACCAAGGTACATTTGTATTTTTATTTTATTATTTTTTTCATTTTTTTTGAATTTTTTGGAAGAAGTTGGATATGCTCCTTGAAAGTTTAAACCATGACATGCAAAGGAGTTGAAATGATATGCTCAAAGATGTTGATAGGGAAAGGAAGATGAAAGAAAAAAATGGAGGATATGGCTTTATGCAAAGTGGGTGAGATTGGAAGATGGAAGTGAAGGAAAAATCAATGTCAATACACACCTTGAAGGTGGAAAGAGGATGGAGAAAATGTGAATGAAGGAATATATGAAGGAATATGGTGAGTGAATAGAAGAGGTTGTGGTTTAGGCGCATGGAATGGAAGAATACTTTTGTAAGAAGATGAAGTTGAATCCTTTCGAAGCTTGCATGTCAACTTCAATTATTTTTCAATATTAGACTCTCTCAAGAGAGACTTTGGAATCCATATAGCTATAGACCTCTTTTCATTTATTTTTGATGATTTAGAGATAATATCTTCAATGATGGATTTTGGAACCCATACTTGTCTTATAATTTTTTTCTTAGATATCTCTTTTGACTTTATGCCCCCATGTTGATTAGAGGAGACATGCTGGTCTTCTTTTTTATATGGATTCTTGAATTGCTTCTTTTTCTTGTATTGAACATTCAAGTTACTTCCAAAAGACTTAGGACTTGTGTAAGAAGAAGGATGATATGAATAGTTTAGGTAAGTGGGTGGGTGAAAAGGACTCAAGGATATGCATCTACATTGATCTTGAGGAAAGATAGGAAAGGGAGGGACACAAGGACCCAAGATGGATGATGAATTAGGAGAGTTGGAATTGGAAAGTGAAGGGACATAAGGACCCAAGATGGAAGGAAGACATGAAGCATTCAGTATCAGTGGGGGAGGTCCATGGATGGATGTGGAAGATGCAAAAGGGTAATCAATAAGTTCATCAACATTTATATGAAAATCAAGGACATAAACATCTTTTAGTGAGCATCAAGATTTTCAATAGGATCATGAACATCTTGAATAGGAGAAAATTCTTTGATAGGAGTACTTGAAGCTTAAGAAGACTTAGGAAGAGTAGAAAGTAGAAGAAAACATGGAGTGGTAGAACAAGATGGAAGACTTTGATCTTGACAAGGATCTTTGGATAGCACAGGTGTAAATTTTTTCTCTTGATTTTCAATAGGCTCAACATTGGAAGTATCAACACTATTTTTAATAACCTTAATGGAAGTATCATCTTTGGAAGGTGCAACTATATTAAGGTCATTTTGATCATCAATAAGTTTAGTGATGTAAGTAATAGCTTGATCTTTCTTATGAGAAGACTTAAGACATGGTGGAATGAATGAGGAAGGGCGTAGAGGATCAAAGAGACCATGGAATAGATCAGAGATATCATGAAAATAACTGGATGACATGGAAGGTTCTTGATCTTGATATTTCTTTATATATTTTTCTTTATCATTTTTAGAGTCCTCTTAACATGAAACCACTCCTAAGGAGAAGGAAGCATGTTGGAATTGTATGGGAGACTTTGAGATAGATGATGAAGGACTAGCTAAAGTAGGCATTATAGCGTATGAAGGCTTAGGCTCTTTAGTTTTAGCATTATCAAAATGATGGGGACACAACCCAAGAATAGAATGGACACAATAGAAAAAGGGAAATTATATTAACTGAAAGAAATAAGCTAGTACATTCAGTATAGATAAAATAAACTTCAAAACATGCCCTAAGGGCTTACAATAGCATAAATGTGGAGATAATTTCTCCTTTCAGTACCTCTTCTCAAACTCCACTCCGAACTGCCTTTTACAATGCCAGAAATCTCCTTAAATAGACCCCAGAGGGTTAAGGACTAGGAATACATTCTAGAAAGTGCTAGTAGGCATCCACTGACCAAATAGAAAGCTCCAAAAGTTTCGTTAGAAGTTGACACAAATCTAGAAGAATCCAAAAATGGTAACCGAACTTCCGAGAGGCATAACTTTTGAACTGTAGCTCCGATTGACAAACCGTTTACATTTATGGAAAACTCTGGAAGTGCTCTATAGCCCTATGGACCAACTTTTCTCATCCCCCATTTTTTGGCCCTTTTTGAGGTCATTTAATGCCCCTAACCTAACTTTGAAGCATTCTTAGGAGGTCTCTAAAACTCAAAAAATTGCAATAACTTTCAAACCGTGGGGCCTTTTGACCTGATTCTTTTTCTGGAATGCTCTAAATCACAATTACATTCATCTGGCCAATTCACACCTTCTAGTTTACCAAAATGATGGCCCAATTACATACTCCTATTTTTTTTGAGATTTACTAGCACACTGATAGTGAAACTGTGAGAGTTGGAACCTTTATTTGACCCAAATGGGTGTCCAAAAATGAAAACACATAAAACAGAAACTAAGTCTAAGTACATTTTTTTGGGTGACACAGGATTGCCCTTATACCTCTGGATGCTCCTACATCACAAAAGTATTTGTAGCCAAATGAAGGTTAGCTTGAGTTTCTTTAAGAGGTAGCCCTTGAGGATAACTATAGGAAACTACATGAAAATAATTAGGATCTTTGTTGGATGAAGAATTGGTAGAGGATTTGAGAGACTCAAAATCTTTAGGGGATGTATGGATAGTGGAGGAACTAGAAGATGGAAGGTGAGCATCAAAAGAAAAAAGTTCAACATTAACATGATCTCGCTCATGAGTGTAATCTTTATGTTTAGCATAAGGGTTCTTAGAAGAGGAACTCTTATGCTATTGATGTTTTATTTCAGCACAAAAAAATTCTTTCTCTTCCTCAAAAAATGTGGATTTATCATTGAGGTATTGTTCACAAAATTTATCAATGTTGTTTTCAAAATTTGAGTCATATGGATTACCATCAATATCTATCAATGACTCATCCCCTTTAAGCACAAGCATAGGACTAGGAGGACTTTTAGGATGTAAAGGAATATAATAGTCATCATCATCATAATCATTTTCACTATAGGCATTATAGATAGGCATATCACAAGACTTTTCATGTTGTTCATTATGGTATGTCTCAATAAGAGGAATAAGACTCCTGGTAGAAGTAGAAGAAGAATGATATCATGAAGAAGAGGTAGGTGAATACCTACATGAATGATATCTAGAAGAATCATGGTAAGACTTAGAAGATGAAGATTGTGAATTAAATTTAGAAGAATCATGATAAGACTTAGAAAATGAAGAATGTGAATCATATTTAGAAGAATCATGATAAGGCTTAGAAGATGAAGAATGTGAATGATATTTAGAAGAATCATGATAAGGCTTAGAAGATGAAGAATGTGAATGATATTTAGAAGAATCATGATAAGACTTAGAAGATGAAGAATCTGAATGCTATTTAGAAGAATCATGATAAGACTTCGAAGATGAAGAATTTGAACGATATTTAGAAGAATCATGATAAGACTTAGAAGATGAAGAATCTAAACGATATTTAGAAGAATCATGATAAGACTTAGAAGATGAAGAATCTGAATGATATTTAGAAGAATTATGATAAGACTTGGAAGATAAGGAATATTTTGAAGAGGGATATTGTGATATGATATTGTGTATGATCCTAGCAAGAACATCTAGTTTCTTCCCTTTTTCCATCATTTTTGTCAAAAGGTTGACATCCATATATCTATTGTAGTAACAATACTTTTCAAATTTAAGAAGGAGATGAAGTTTATCTAAGCTCAAATGAGGATCCCTAACAAGATATTCAAGATCTATGGTTCTAGAAGAAGAAGAATCAAGCATGGAAGAAGAGAAAGGATGAATAGAAGAAGGTAGACTATATGATAATAGGAGGAAAAAAATCAAGAAGACATTAAGAAGAGGAAGAATGGAAATGAGAGACTAGAAAGACATGGAAGATGAAGAAGAAACAAGACCAAGATTCATTTTGTGAAATTTTATACCATTTGAGTTCATTTGAATGTTGAGCAACATGTAATAGAAATCATAACCAACATGAAAGAAAGCATACCAATTGATAGAATAACCCTAAGAAACGTTGGTACCAAAGTAGGATAGTAAAAGAACTCACTTGTCCAAAAGAGAAATGATAAGATAAAATATTGTAATAGGCATAAACCAAAACTGCCACAAAGGTGCCCACATCTTTGGGTGAATACCCTAGCACATATGGATTAGGAGGACGATTTAACCAAATTATAAATAATTAAAATTGAATTTTGATAAAAGTGGATGGACAAGAGATTACTAAGACTCTCCAAGCATAATATCAAAGAATCCAAAGTATATATTTCTCAACAAGGATAGTCTCTAACTCACCAATTCCAAACAAGGTCTCTTGTGAAATCAAAGATCACTAATTCAAGAGGTCAAAGCATAATAACCCAAGGTGAAAACAAGCTTCTAGTAGTGGAATAAATAGCCTAATCTAAACTAGATCAACTTAGGGTGATTGGAAATAATAGGACAACAAAAAAAATTGATCATAAAGTATTGATTCGAGAACTTAGATTTTGTTTATTTTAAGTGCCCAATTAGATGTATCGATAGATTTTTAATCATGAACCAAGCACACACGACAACAATTAGAGATTTTAAGCAAATGTCTTCAAACAATGAGCAAGCAACAAAGAAACCTTGCACATGAACAAAAATAGTGTCATAGTATCAATCTAATCCCTATAACCACTATTGTGTATGTTCTCAAAATGTTTTCCAATCACGCATAGTCCTAGAAAAGAAAATTTGGTAGCACTATGGTTCTTAGTAATGTTGAACTATGCAGCTTTTGTAATCTAGAGTGGGTGAAATCCAATCCTAGCGCACCAAAGTTTTGACATAATTTGAGAATTTAATCAATTAGAAATACTAAGGAGATCTAACAACCCAACAAAGGATTACACCCATGAGGATTTCCCCCACAAATATATTTATATAGCGGTTACTACTACCACATCAAAAATGACTATTACCACTTAAGGTATCATCTACATGGTTGACCCAATAAAGGGAATGCCCACTATGGTTTAACCCTTTCTAATCAAGGAAGACTCACAAAGTTGTACAAAATGGGAACTTGGTTTGGATTCAAGGGTTCCAAGTTTCTGATGTGCCCAAAAGAGAACATAGCATACTTCTCTAGCCTCTTCACCTCATTCAAAGATAGCAAATAAGATTCTTTGACACACTAATTTGAAATCACCTCACCAACTATTTGGAAAATCCAACAACAAACATCACCAATATCAAATGATAAAGGACTAATGGATGTTGAGGACAATTCCAAGTAGAATAGTGAGATAATAACAAATATCTTTCTCTACCTACAAGGGGATCTATTGTCAAGAGGATTGGAAATAATAGGACAACAAAGTAATTTAATTGTAAAATCTTGGCTCGAGAACTTAGATTTTGTTCATTTTAAGTGCCCAACTAGATGTATCAATAGATTTTTAATCATGAACCAAGCATGTAAGACAACAATCAAGGATTTCAAGAAAATGTCTTCAAATAATGAGCAAGGGACAAAGCAATCTTGCACATGAACAAGAATAGTGTCATAGTATTAATCTAATCTCTGGAACCACTACTGTGTATGTTTTTAAAATATTTTTCAATCACACACATAGTCATAGAAAAGAAAATTTGGTAGCACTATGGTTCTTAGTAATGTTCAACTCTATAGCTTTTGCAATCTAGAGTGGATGAAATTCAATCTCGGCACATCAGGGTTTTGAGATATTCTAAGAGTTTAATCAATTAGATATACTAAGGAGATCTAACATCCCAACAAAAGACTACACTCATGAGGATTTCCCCCACAAGGATATTTATATAGTGGTTTCTACTACCACATCAAAAATGACTATTATCGCTTGAGGTACCATCCACATGGTTGACCCAATAAAGGGAATGTCCACTATGGTTTAAACATCTTTAATCAAATAAGACTCATAAAATTGTACCACATGGGGACTTGGTTTGGATTCAAGGGTTCCAAGTTTTTGATGTGCTCAAAAGGGAATAGAGCATACTCCTCTAGCCTCTTCACCTCACTCAAACATAGTAAACAAAATTCTTTGACATGCTAATTTGAAATCACCTCATCAATTATTTGAAAAATTCAACAACAAACATCACCAATCTCAAAAGAAAAAGGACTAATGGATGTTGAGGACAAATCCAAGTAGAATAGTGAGATAATAACAAATATCCTTCCCTACCTACAAGGAGATTTGTCATCAAGAGAAGCTTCACATGTAAATCAAGCGAATAAAGTTTAGTCTCTCAAGATCTCCCAAATAGTGTTCATAAGGCCTAATTACTATGTGAAATATAGATGTGTGAAAGAAAATCTTGATCTAATTTTAGAGCACCAAATGAAGTGTGAATCTATAAAAGTATGTAAAAGCACTCAAGCCAAAAACATGAGAGGGTTTATTTTACTTATAGATCAAAATATTATAGAGATCCAAAAGAATACCTAGTAATCCTTGCAACACATCTTTTCTTTGTTGTACCTTTCATTTACGCTTGAACACTCGCTCGCAACAAACAAAGCAACAAACAAAACAAGAAAACATAAGATATGTAATATATATCCAACTTATGCAAAACTAGGGTTAAATCTAAAAATATAATTTTTAAGAGTGATAATAATCAGTAAATAACCCAAATAAAAGCTCACATCATGCATTGATCCATCGTAAAAATTAAATACAAGCTATTCATTAAATGCCCTTTTTAAATTGATTTTTGACCTAGTCATCAAGATTTGACCTATATGATATGAATTTGGATCCAAAACCATAAATGCAAAAAAGTGACCCCTATAAAAAATAGTGGTTAACTGAAGCTAAAACATTCCATGTAGACAAGTACAAGCCAACTTTTAAGATCTATAGGAAATAAAAGTAAAATTGATTTAATTCTGCATTTTTGACAACCATTTTTGACATACTCCTCTTTCAGCTGGATCAAATTTGATTAGTGCCTAATCCATTGGGGTTCAGAGTCTACAAAAAATCCCTAGATCTATTTTTTTGCCTTACAACAAATTTTATCAACAATTCTTATCAAAATTTATCATTCAAAACCCTTTCCACTACTATAGCAACCTTATCACATTCACCAAAGCTTTTACTTAATCCATTGAATTAATAGCAGTGATAAACAGATATTTAACTTAATTGGATTGCATTCAATTGCACAGGTCTTTACCTATACAACATCAAGATAACTAAGTAATCAAAAGGAGAAAAAGTTTAGAAAGAACTGATATGGGGACATTTCAAAATTTATATTCATTTTTCTTGAAAATTGTATACAATTTACAATTAGAATGACCTTCAGAAAGAAACACATATCATTCTGTATTCATGTATTCTTAGAGAAATGATAGAGAAAATACATCACAAACTTGCTTTCAAAAATATTGGACCAAAGATAGACTAAGCATATCACATAGAAAAATATAATTCAGACCATTCTCTAGCCTTGGAATCTCACTTAAATAGTGTGAGATGCAACAAGCTTCAGGCTAAGAGAAAGTGGCAGGTGTCTTTTACAAGAAATATTTACATACACTTATCACAAGATGAAAAAAATGTGAGTAATAGCAAAATTTTTACATCAAACATTCCTTTTGTGTGCTCTTTTGTCACATGCTCTAATGTAGCTGAGTTGGTTTCTATTCTAATCCTCCCTCGTATACAATAGCCAAATTAACCAATGATGAAGTTTGTTCTGATGATGGCACATCAACCTCCACATGTGGGCTTTCACCATCTTTATCCTGTATGGTGGGAATGACTTCTATCTTTTCCCTTTCTTTAGTTGTATCGGCATCCTCTGGTCTCGAGTCTACAACTGAAGGTAACAGATTATCCTTGTCTTCTTCTTTCAGTTGGGTCTGAGGGGTGATAGGGTCAATGATTTGGATCTCCTCACCTTGCATTTCATCACTATCATTTTCATCTTCATCAAAATATTCACCAGGAGCCATATCTACCATCCACTTGTCAAATAATGTGTCATCTGGCCAATTGAACTACAAAATATCCCTCTATCTTTTTAGCACATATTTAACATCCTTATTAATGGTAACGAATTCTTGTTTTAAAGAATCAAAAAATATTTGGGCATTCACCATTTCTTCTATTGTGGTGGTCCACCATGCATGCCCTGATTCATTAATGACTTGATTCATTCTTAAATAGAATAAATCATCAAGTTCCTTTGCCCATTCATCTTTGCTTTTCAAATTATTCCTTTTATCTAGGGCATGAGGAAACAAATTCAATTTTTGGTTCTTGTACTTTTTCACGTAGCCTACTACAAATTTTTGCAAATGACTCCTTTTATTATCAAAGTCAACAAGATTAGAAACAATATCAAATATTTTTTCAATTCGATCAAAAGAATCATCTATAACAGAGAAACACAAATTTTTTATTTCTTTCTCCCTTCTTACCCATTTATTCACAATAGGCATTAGAACCTCATCATTAGCTTTCAAATCCTCCTAGATACTGATCACTGTAGCCAACTGATCATAAATTAGTGGCCATTCAACTTTGTCCCACAAATATGTGAGAGCTTTTCTTAGTTTATCTTCATATTTGGATTCCAATTCTACATGTAAGGCCCACAGTTTGCCTTTTTCTTCTTCAAAATCCTCAGCAGTGTAGTATTGTGGCTTTTG
The DNA here is from genome assembly GCA_028749045.1 of Cupressus sempervirens. Classification (NCBI taxonomy): domain Eukaryota; kingdom Viridiplantae; phylum Streptophyta; class Pinopsida; order Cupressales; family Cupressaceae; genus Cupressus; species Cupressus sempervirens. The sequence continues at coordinate 734,110,222 of CM053786.1, forward strand.
GGGTGTATCTGGTATTTCTATGAGGGGGGTGGATTTGAAAGGTTCAACTGGGGGGTGAGGGTATGTTATTCTTGGCCTAGTGGTCCTTCCCAATAGCTTGTTCTCAAGCTCAATTCTCTTTTTTACTTCTTTATTGTAGGCATCCACCACTGTTTCATACTTGCTTTGTAGCTTAGTCGTTTCCTTTGCTTCCTTTTCTATAGTGGCCAAGGCAAATTGAGAATAATCCACATTCATGTGGGCTGCCTGTACATGTGAAGTATCAGCAACTCTCCTCACAATAATACTCCCTGTTAGTCCTGAATCATCAGGCTGTGATGGACTAGTCCTGGATCCTCTTCTTAATGACCACATAAAAAGAGCAACTTGGTCATTACAAAATGCTATTCCCAAGAATTCCTTTTTATCTGGATCTTGTAATCCCAAATTATTTGACATAGAATTAAAAATTAAGGCATCAACAATGTCCCAATTGGGCAATAATAAAACATTTGTAGCTTTTACCATCTGTCTCCCCTCTTCAGGAGTTATATTCTGGAACTCTTGTATCATTTGTTCCTTTATTTGATTCTGGATGGAGGCTTCATCCATTTTTGGATGCTCTGCTTTCATATTCCTACATCTTTCCTCAAAAATGGCATGTTTTCCCTCCACGCAAACTAATGGAAAGCCCTAGATTTTACAAAATTGTTATCAAACAAAAATTGTTGATTGGCTTGTTCCAAAATAGGGTCTAATTCCCTTCCCCTCAAATCTTCTATAGTTAATTAAAAACTTGGCACAGTAGGCTCTTGGGGGTTCCCTTCATCAATTTTTTCTTGGGTAACAAAAACTCCTCCTTGTGATCCCATTTGTTCAATTTTCTCATTGGTGAGCTGCTCATCCTCAATTCTCATAGGAGTTTGGGATGGTGAGTAACCTTCATCATGTGATTCCTCTTCCCTTATTATTTTTCTTCTCTTGGGAGAGGGTTCAAGGGGCGTTTCTTCAGAAGCAACACTAGTAGATTCAATTATCTGCTTTCCTTTATTTACAGTGGGCCTCTGATCCTAAATGATAGTATATCTTGTCCTCTTTTGCACAACTAGTGGGCCTGCCCCTATGCTGGAAGTGAAACCCAATTTCCTTGTTGCTTCCCTGGCTTTATCTGGAAAAGAATCAATGAAATGTTGTTTCTTCTCATTCATTACCTCCATTATTTTAGGGAATGCATTCATAAGTTTATTTATCATATCTGTAGTAGTTACAACATTATCAAGAGGGTTGTAATCTTTGTCAAAACAATTAATAAAATCCAAAACTTTTGAAAAAACCCTCCACTTTTCTTTCTTTGTTTCTTGCTCAATCAGAGAGTACTCATTCCTTATTACATCTTCAGGGAAATAGAATTCATGCTTAACTAGATGAACCTTGATCCTATGTCTAAGAGCTGAATTAAAGAAACCTTTAGCATCACAAAAATGAGGGTTAGATATCGCCATTTTATATTGATCCAAAAATTTGTAGAGAAAGACCCACCCTTCCTTAGTAATTAAAAACTAGTGAGCTAAAGTGCAAGTAGGAAAAATTGATCCTGTTCCCCTTTTGTGTAAAAAGGTCTCCTCCACTCCTCCCAACTGCCAGAAGAATTCAGCTACTCCTACCTTTAAAGGAACCTGATAAGGTAGTACATGGGGTGTCCCTTTGAATCCATAAACTCTAATTACAGTTGAGACTGGATATGGGATGATATCTCCCCAATTTCATGAAACTTTTAGATTGTGGGGTTCATCCATAGGTCTGACAAGAAGCATTAGTGCCTTAGGAATTCTGGGCTTGTCACTTAATATGAGGAATCTTAACTTGGAAGCAAAGTGTTTGTCAAATCTAATAAAACTAGCATTTTCTGCTTCCCAAGTCATATCTGCACTCCATAATTGAACTGGCAGTGCTTCTCCCTCCTGTTCTCTATTCAGAACCATTTCCTTACCAAAGTATGTACACCCTTTAAACAAAAACATGTGCATCAATAGGGAATATTGGCCCCAAACCTTCTCCACTTTTCTCTTTGCAATCCCCACCAATCCACTATGAATTTCATTAACTAGGTATGAAACAAAATCAAAACTTATCTCTACACCGAAAGAGGAGATTTGAGTGATCATATACATGAAGCTCACAGGGATAAAATCTTCTTCATCCTCTCCAAAAACTCTGCATAGGGTTCTGTATATATCTACTGCCCCAGCATTGAAACATGATTTCTTAAAAGGTTCTTTAGAGGATGATGTTATTGCTGGTAGGTTTCCAATTCTGCCTATGTGGACCTTCAGTGCACCTTGTCTAACTACATTCTTTTTTGACATATACTCTTTTTCTAACTCTGTCAAATCAATGGGCACATGATACCTAGTGAGAGGTCCCAAGCAAAAAACTTCCCTAATCTCTTTTGGATTGATCGTGATTAAAATTTCACCATCTACTCTTCTCACTACCCTTGTGGCTTGATCATAATTCTTTGCCATGGCCTCAAGGAGGTCATAATCCATGAATACACTGGGGCAACTAGCTTTCCCAGGTCAAAATTCCATATATTGGCATGTGGGGCATACAATTTTCTTTCTGCAAACCATTTCTTGAACAAATTTAGACTAGTTTGTGAGGTTTGAGCATCCTGGACCCAATTACCCTTATCATACAATCCATCAGCTATCCTCAACCTAGAGTTTAATGAGGTTAAGCTTTTAACTTGTACTGTCTCTACAGTAGACTCTAGCAACAACTCAAGCAAGTCATCATGCACATTTCTATCCAAATAGTTTATTTGACTTGAAAATCCCTTTTTCGGAGGCATCTTGGATTATATTTTACAGAGTTGAAAAAGCTATAGAGATTATAATAGTACTACTTACTTGAATTTTTTCTTTGTTTTCCTCTATATTTTTGCAAACTTTCCATGAATAGATGACTTCACAAATTCTACCAAACTTTAGCACGATTTCCTTCAATAATTGCTTTTGCTCAGGAATAGCTCAGAATCTTTGCTCGAGTAAGGTGAAAGTGATGAAATCTTCTATGTTATACTCTATTTTCCCTAACATGCGATGCTTTCATGTCTAATTAATACACAAAGTGGCACCATATTCTGCATTTAAAGTTGCACCATCGATCTTCAAAAATCCTATGATCATGGGATACAAAGACAAACAACTAGGTGTTGCACTTGAAAAGTTGGTCAATTGATCCAATGAAAATTTCCCACGTACACAACTCTTTCCTTGATGGTGCTTCTATCTGGACCCACTGGTAATTGGGACACGTGTTAGCAGGTCACTACTTTTCTATGCATAAAGAACGAGCACCTTGCCATAGCAAAGCAGCAAAAGCCATCAATTTGATCTTGATCTAGCAGATGATATGTTACTATACTTGCTTAGAAAGATGGCGGTGGGCCCTTATTCTCTATGTTGCTATATGTATCTCCCTAGCAACTATTCATGGTGAGAAGATGATGGTCGTTGATTTGAGATCAAATCAAAGATGAGGAAGATGCATGAAGTTTCCTAAAAAGTGGTGGGCCCCATACTCGCTATGTTGCATAGCTTAAACAACATGCAACTTTCCAATGTGAGATAGTGAGGACCGTTGATTCCATTTTAATTTGATGCTCAGGATCTCTTGCACATTTGATCAATGGGGCATGGGTCCAAAGCATTGATGAAGGATGAAATTATGCATAGTTAGCACCCCATAAGACTTTAATTTAGTCCTAGTCATCATCCCATGTTATTAGAGGTCCCACCAGCTATTGATTTTATGGTGCCTCACTACTTCACTAACGGTGAGATGCTGAAATTTTTTGATAGCAAGGTAGTGAGCTCCAACAACTTTAATAAATCTCAGTACTATAAAATACAAGGACTCATCAGATCATTATTGCTCCTATCAACTACTTCTGACAACAGTAGTTAATATCGATCATGGCACCGTGACTAATCATGGTACCGATAAATTTCAAGGCCACTGGCTCTTCAACTTTACGGCACCTCTCTACTTTGCTAACGGTGAGATGCTGAAGATTTCTAATAGCAAGGTAGCGAAGGGTTGAAAAGATACTCATTTAGGTGCCAACCTCTAAATTTTTATAATTAGGTCCTTCCTCCAGCTCTGACAACATTTGCTAGGTGTCCATGACTGAATGATCAGTTAAAAGATAATTTTTTGATTGTCGTGTCTTTATTTTGTGGTCCCATCTCAAAATTTATTGACATTCACTACCTTGCTATACATAAAAAGTGCACATGTTTTCATAGTGAGAAAACAACAATGGTGGATTTACTTAGATCGGACGATTGAGAAGTCTGAGAGGGAAAGTAGCTCAGGCCACAGAAGATATAAAAGGAAAAGAATATTTGCCCGATTTAAAATTTAAACACTTCGCACTCGATAGTTTACGAATGGAAAGAAACGTAGGGTTTTCATAAAATTTTCAAAAAGGGGGGGGGGAAACATATGACTTACCTAAAAACCCTATTCACCACTAAAAGAAAAAATATGACTTTTCTACAACTGGACAAAGGATTTCTATCATTCAAAAAGTCAGACCAATTCTCTGGATTCAAGTGAGGGCTCAAAATTTCTAGGAGAAGTAGACCAAACACAAACTCTCAATAGATCAACCACTTACTAAGAGAACAACACACACAAGAAAAACTATGCACATGAAACTATACACAGAAAAAAGGATTTATAGATATGTACAAGAACACCCTAAACTATTGTTCATGGAAATAACAAGTATTTTTTCAAGAAAAATACCTTTTCAAGAACTATCCATGAACTGGCAGTTCAAGAATATTGTCTAATAGATCTTTGAGTATATAAGAATCCTCACCTCAAGTAGTTTCAATCAAATAAGGGCCTAACCAGATAGGATCAAATTTTCCATGTTTCCCTTTATCTTCAATTTTGGTATTCCACATTAAGACTAGATCTCCATCTTCAAACTTTCTACTTATTGTTCTTCTATCATAGAGTGTCTTAATTTGTAGTTACAACTTTTGGTTCTTAAGAGATGCTTCTCTTCTGGTTTCTATCAGTCCTACTAGCTCATCCATCCTTTCTTGCATTTCATCTATAATATCTTCATCATACAACTAAATGTAATTGTAAAGTCCTATCAAGTTGTTCTGAGGCATTCGTGCTTGAATTCCATACACTATATCAAATGGAGCTACACCAATGGCTTTATTCACAGTTATCCTATCAACCCATATTGCTAACTATAACTTGGAATCCCATGCCCTCTTATTGTTATCCAAGGTTCTTTTAATGACTTTTAACAGGCTTTTATTGGTGGACTCAGCTTGTCCATTCCCTTGTGGATGATAAGGAGAAGATGATGACCTTGTTATTCCATATCTATCACAAAATTTAATGAACTCAGACCTGAAGCACATTGTATTGTCTGTTACAATTTTCTGAGGGCAACCAAATTTGGAGATAATATTATTTAGTAGGAAGTTATTGACAACTTTACTTGTTGTATTTCTTGTGGGGATAGCCTCTACCCATTTTGTAAAGTAATTAGTAGCCACTAGTATCCAAGAATAGCTAGTGCTAGACTTGGGGATAATCTCTCCTATGAAATCCACACCCCATTGTTGAAAAGGTGCTTGAATCTCCACGGGCTTTAATGGGGTATTGCTTGAGAACTTCAATTTTCTAGCAAACCTCTAACAAGGGTCACATTTCCTAACCATAATTTGGGCATCCTTGAAAAGGGAAGGCCGCCAAATCTAGCCCTCATTATTTTATGTGCAGTAGTTTTGGCCATATAATGTCCCCAACACACTCCAACATGCATTTCCTTCAAGACCTCTTTTGCCTTTTCTTGATCAACACATTTCAACAATACTCCCTCAAAATTTCTCCACCATAGATTTCCTTGGACAATTATATACCTAATTGGCTTGAAATTTAGTACTCCTCTTTTCATTTTTAGGCAAATGGGGAGGAGCTTCTAGGTGTCACAGGTAATATATAACATTGGTGTACCAATGACACTAATCCATGTCACATAAGTCAAATATGAGATCATCACTTACCAGATTTATCTGATTAGCCTCTAGATTAGCTTCAGCCATGAGTTTGGCCAAACCTTGACCCCTTACCAACTTAGTTCTCTGTATTTCAATATTGAATTCCTAGATCTTGTTGAGAAAATATATCCTTGACTGCAGCACTAGGTACAAAAGCAACAACAGTAGCACCTACTAGGTAACATCTAAAAGCTTTTATAGCCTTTAATAAAGAATATAATTGTTTTTCATTTACTTCATACTTCAGTTCAGTAGGCTATAGTGACTTACTGAAAAAGGCAATGGGCTGCTCATATCCTTCTTGATTTTTCTGCAATAAGACTGCAGCTACAGTGTGGAAGGATGCAAAAGAAAAAATATGCATGGGTTTTGAAATATCTAGAGTTCTTAGTACTGGAGCATTTTTTATTGCAATTTTAATATCCTAGAATGCTTGTGAAGGCTCACCATTCCAATCTATAATGGCTCCCTTCTTGAGCATCTTTGAGATAGGTCTACTGATTTTAGCAAAATTGGTAACAAACCTTCTAAGAAAATTGACTTGGCCAAAGAAGGATTGAATTCCTTTTAGATTTTTTGGCTTGGGGACTTTATTAATAGCTACTATTCTCTCAGGGTCTATTTTCACCCCATCCTTAGACACTATATGTCCTAGTAATTTTCCTTCTATGACCTCGAATGTGCATTTCTTTGGGTTCAAAGATACTCCATATTCCAGAGCTTTGATAAAGATTTTTCCAAATTTCTACAGTGATCCTTAGCCTCTTAGAATACGTTGTAAGATCATCCTAGTAGACAACCATAAATTTATCAATATAATCATGAAATGCCACATCCATGGTTCTTTGCAAAGTAGCTGCTACATTAATCAGGCCAAATGGCATCCTTACATATACATATGTTCCCCATGGGGTTGTAAAGGTTGTCTTGAACTATTCACTTTCCTTTACTAGAACTTGATTATATCTAGAGAAACCATCCATCATTGACATTAACTCAAAGCCAGTCACTTGCTACAACATGGCTTCCATATTGGGTAATCCATAATTGTCTTTCAAAGATGCAATGTTTAAGTTCCTGAAATCGATACACAATCTTATATCTCCATTCTTCTTTCTGATAGGTACTAGATTTGAAACCCAAGTGGAATGCCTAATTGGTTTGATTATCCTCCCATCCCTTAGTTTCATCAACTTTTCTTACATTTTGGGAGCTAGGGTAGGGTTTACTGGTCTCTGTTTATGTCTAAAAGGTTTTACATTATCTTTTAAGGGTATGACATGCTGGAACAAATCTTTCCTATAAGCCTTAAGGTCATCATATGACCATGCAAAAAAATTTCTATACTTTCTAAGCAGGTCAATCAATATTTTTCTAATTTTAACAGGCATATTTTGGCCAATATAAACCCTTTTGGGGGCTTCATCAGTACCTAGGTTTATCTCTTCTAATTCCTGGGGCTTAAAGTCCTCAAATCTTAGTTTTACTCTGTCTTGGTTATCAAAAATATTTTCCAAGACCACTAACCCCTTAGGCACCTTATTGGTTTCCAATTGCATAATCTCTTGGCCAAAAATGGTTTCCTTACCATCTATGGTTTCAATTAGTTCACTACAATCCATCTCCTGACCATGGTACTTATCTTCATTTAACAAAAAATTTGTAATGTCTTTGTCATCTTCAAAGACTTGCCAATTTTCAATGTTATCAGGTATGGAAGGCCTATTTTGTACCTCAATTTGAGATATTCCTGCAAATGATATCTCCTTAGGCTTGATTGCTACATTTGCTAACAAATCAACTATCTTATTTTGAGTCCTATCTCTCCATGAGATAGAAAATGCATAAAAAAATTCCATTTGATCCCAAACTACATTTCTATACTGCTTTAATCTCCTATTCTTGGATGAATAGGTTCCTTTTATCTGGGAGATAACTAGTTCAGAGTCCCCTATGACATGTAATTTCTTAATTCTATGATGTGCAACAACTTTCAATCCTAGTAATAATGCCTCATATTCTGCTATATTATTTGTGCAGGAAAATTTCAACATGAATGAATATCTGAAGGTATTGTTCTCAAGGGAGACAAAAAATACTCCTGCCCCTGCACCCTCCTTAGAACTAGCCCCATCAGAGAACATTGTCCATAATTTTGGTGAGTTCATGCAACATTCAACTTCAGGTTCAATTATAGTAGGTAAATTCTTGATTTCTTGAATAATGAATTCAGCTCTAAAAGCATTGACCCCAGTATCTAAGAAACAAGTGGCATCTTTGTCAATTTCTTCCCCTAAAATGCGATTAACCCTTGGTTCTCTATTTACCCTAATAGCTTTATCCCCAATGTGGAAAGTAGCATAGATTAAGTCACACTACAGGCTTCCCCCCATGGTAGCTCTCCATTTTTTGGAGAGTAACATTTCATAGTGTGAAGGTATATCCACCACTAGGAAAGACATGGTTAACTCTACGTTAGGATATGTAGCTAGTTTGAATGGTAAAGCATTTATGGTACCTATGGTTGGGAATTCCCTAGCATCCATTCCTTTGCATCTGCCTTGCTTGGTATCCACTTTCAATCCTAAGGCTTCCATTTCTTTGAAAGGCATTATGGTGTTGGAAGCTCCTGAATCTATCATACAATTTTTTAGGGTCTTCCCTTTTATGATTAGACAGAGGAAAAAAGGGTCAATATCTTCTATAAATGCCACTGAGGAATCATCTAAAAAAATTTGGGGAATCTGGGATATGATACCATTATCCTCTACTACTAATGGGGTTTTTTGGGCAACAGTTTGATCTACAACAGTATTATTGTTTCCTATCCCACCCAACCATGATAAAGCCTTTCTCTTATGCTCTTCAATTCTAAGAAGTTCAGAAAAAGGTACTTCCATAGTTATTTGGGACAACATAGATATCATATCAACAGGTTCAGTAATAGTGGGTTTAACAAGAGTACCTGGACTTGAAGCCTTTGGAACAGAAGGCATCATGTTTGCTTGATAGTATCAGTTTCTGATTTCTTTGGTTGCACCACTAGTTTTGTTGCTTCATTTATCTAAAACTGAACCTTCTTTTTTGGTTCCCATTTCTTACCCTTACTATCCTTGATCTTAGGCACATCTACATTGACTTTCTTGTTTTGATCATTCATCTTCTGGGTGATATCTTTGATGAATACACTAGATGGCTTTCCTGCATCATTATTTACCATTCTACTTCTCAAATTGTAATTACTATGAACCTTAGAAATCATTTCAGCTATGATTCTATCAATCTCCTCCTTGGAGGGCATCCTTAAGCTTATGTGTCCTACATTGAAAGATGTAACACATATCTTATATGCATCATAACCTTCATCATCTAAAAGAACTTGCTGATGATGTAAATGATAAGCAATTCTTTGACTGGTAATGTCATTTTTAGGCTCTTCTGAATTAGAATCTATCAAATCATCACACATACTTACCATATTGCAACTTATATCATCATGGCTTTTCTCTTCACTTTCTTCTTCAGGTTGTAGACCTTGACCTTGGGCAAATAATTGAGCAACAACACAATAATCAGCAGAATGAGGTGATTGACATATAATGCACCATGGTACATCATCATTCATATTCATAGTGTTCCTTTGCAGGGGATCGAGAGTACCCTTATCCTTCACATTTTGGGTCTAGTTGGGAACTGGCTTACCATCTTTCCACTGAGTGGTGTAAGGGTAATTTTGCATTCTAGGCTGCCTATTAAAACTGTTGTTATTCATAGGGGTTCTCTCAGCAACACTTGGCTTATTAAAATTAGTGGTATTCATCTTCTTGAGCAATTCCAAAACCTAGCCTATAGTGGGTTCTTCTGGCTTCTCTCCTATAGGAGTTTTATCAGCATCCCTTTTATTATTGTTCTTAGGATTGAAAAGCTTTGGATCATCCCTCCTACCCAGTTTGCTAGATGCCTTTCTATTATTCTCTATATTTACTGCAATTTTATAGGCATCCCTTAAAGTCTTGGGATCCTTATCCCTCAATTGATAAGCCATTTTGCTATCAAAGCATTGAAATATGTTGTGAGACAGACGTCTTCATTCAACCTCATAACTTGAAATAGTCTATACATACCTTTCTAGAATCTTACATTGAAATCAAATGTGGACTCATTTGGATTCTTCTTGATGTTTTTGAATTCATTTAACATGAATCCTGCATTATTGTTGTCTCCATATTTCTCCTTGAATAATTTCTCCAAGTCACTCCACAAGGTGATACTATCATCAGGCAACCTCCTAAACCAATCCCTTGCATCCTTAGTTAGTGAATGCATAAATAATTTCATTACCATATCTTCATGTTCAACTTCATAATCATTCAACATATCAATGAAAATTCTCAAATGTTCTTCACCAGTAACAACATTATTCCCATAGAACTTAACCACTTTATCTCTTAAATCAAATGATATGGGATGTGGGGCACTAACAATACTAGAAAATGATATTTGTGTATACTTTTCCAGGTATACAGGTTTCTTCTGGAAACTAGGAACATTTGAGGTACTAGCTATATTAGTTTGACTCAAAGGAGTAGCTTGGGATTGTTCAGGTGGGGCAAATGGGAATTGGGTGCCATAGTGGAAGATGAGGTAGGAGCAGATTGGGATATTCCCTGAGTTGAGATTATTGGACCACTAGCTAGTGCAGGAGTTGCAGGTGGGATAGAAAAATTGGGCCATGAAGCCAATGTAGAATTAGATTCTATGAATTGGATTTTTCTCCTAGTTTCTATAGCTTGAGCTTCATTCTCAACCTTCTCAAGTTCTTTTGCAAGATCTTTCTTCTCTTTTCTAGCCTTCTCAAGATCTAGATCCAATTTTGACATGGAGGGTTGTATGGGTTTTCTTGGTAGAGCTTGAGGTTCATTTATTTGGATTCTTATAGCTTTTCCTTTCCCTTTATCTAGAGCTTTTGCAGTGGGCTCTACAGGGTCCAATTGAATAGGTTTATAGGCTTGGACTTGAGAAATAATTGGCTCTTGCCTTTGATTTAGGCATTTTTCTTGTTCTTGAACTTTAGCTCTCAGATTGTCTACATCTCCAAACACATCAGTATGGAGATTTTTGGTATATTCTTCTAACTTTTTATTCTGCTCCTTCAAAGTAGCCATCCTTCTCAGCAAAGCATCCCTTTCTATTATGGCATCCAAGGTGGCTTGCTCCTTCTCTTTTTCAAGATGAATGCATTTAGCTTCTTCCTTAGCACTCCATTTCTTCAAAACTCCTATCTCAGAGTGCACTTCTTTAAGATATGTAGAAGTAGCTTCTGAATTAGCAGGATCATCCAGGTCTATAAGATTTGGCTCCATGTATGGGGCTGCTCTGAGATTAAAGGGATTATCAAATGAACTCCTAAATCCTAGCCTATAGTTCATATCTACTATAGGATCTAGCCTTGATGAAGCAATTCCTACTGTGGACACATCTTTGTCTTGAAAGACTCTCTCATCTGGTAATGGGGTGCTGAAAATGCCTCCTAAGAGTCTTGTAGTTTTGGATTCAGAACTAAGTGAAGAAGATTCTCTTCCTAATACTGGTTGATACATGGAATTGAGGGATGCATTGCCTTTGGGTTTCTAGGTGGGATTTGGATCTATCTTTTTCTTATTTTGGTTCTTCCTACCACCTTGGGGTAGATTAGTGTACATTGATACATCAGGATTGGCTCACATGTAAGCTCTTGTGTTCTTTCTCTTGTCAGCCATATTTACCTTTTTTTTAAATAAGCACTAGCTTCAAAACCTTGACTGAGTCACCACCCTATTCTTGGGAAATATACAATGACACTTATTGCTGACTCAAAGCAAACAAAATATAAGTAGAAATAGAAGTATTTGACATAGATAGACCAATCACTGAGATCATAAGACTGCAACTCTTGCTTGTTAGATAAGACACTTGGATAGGCTGGATACATCAGTGTGTAGCTATAGTACTTGGGTTATACCCTCTTTAAATTCTCAAGGTTTGTCACTTAAACTATTCCCTTATATCCACGGGCAACACTTAGATAACCTGACACACACGTATGCAATAGGACCAAAGAAACTACAGTACTTTTCACAAATGTGTTGGACAACTCCCTAGTAGAGTCACCATTTTGTTGGTGTTTTAAAATGAACTAAAACTACTAAGCAACAAAATGCTTAATACCAAGATGACAGTACTCATACAATCTAAAGGCTAGCCAATTCTTGTTAACAATTGTATGTGCAAAGCATTTGGGCCCAACTTCAACAAAACCAAGGGTGATTTTCTACTCTTCTGGCTCTACAAAACTAGGGTGGGTATACCCAGGGATGATTTAGGACTGGGAAAACTGTATGAGGATTATTTCTAGTTTCATTCTGATTCTCATCTCAAATCCTCAAATACATACATGATTCTTGATAACTTGATAAACAAATCCCATATAATAGATATGGCCAAAAATTCTTCTATAGATTTGCAGATGTTCTCAACAATAGTGGCCAACTAAAGCTAAAACATTCCATGTAGACAAGTATAGGCCAACTTTTAAGATCTACAGGAAACAAAAGTAAAATTGATTTAATTCTGCATTTTTGACAACCATTTGTGACATACTCCTCTTTCAGCTGGATTAAAATTTGATCAATGCTTAATCCATTGAGGTTTAGAGTCTACAAAAAATCCTTAGATCTATTTTTTTGCCTTACAAAAATTTTTATCAGCAATTCTTATCAGAATTTATCATTCAAAACCCTTTCCACTACTATAGCAACCTTATCTCATTCACCAAAGCTTTTACTTAATCCATTGAATTAACAGTAGTGATAAATAGATATACAACTTAACTAGATTGCATTCAATTTCACAGGCCTTTACCTATACAACATCAAGATAACCAAGTAATCAAAAGGAGACAAAGTTCAGAAAGAATTGATATGGGCATAGTTCAAAATTTATATTCATTTTCCTTGAAAATTGTATACAATTTACAATAGACTGATAATGACCTTTAGAAAGAAACACATATCATTATGTATTCATGTATTCTTAGAGAAATGACAGAGAAAATACATCACAAACTTGCTTTAAAAAATATTGGACCAAAGACAGACTAAGCATATCACTTAGAAAAATAGAATTTGGACCATTCTCTAGCCTTGGAATCTCACTTAAATAGTGTGAGATGCAACAAGCTTCAGGCTAAGAGAAAGTGACAGGTGTCTTTTACAAGAAATATTTACATACACTTATCACAAGATGACAAAAATGTGAGTAACAACAAAATTTTTATATCAAACATTCCTTTTGTGGGCCCTTTTGTCACATGCTCTAATGTAGTTGAGTTGGTTGCTATTCTGATCCTACCTCATATACAACAGCCAAATTAACCAATGATGAAGTTTGTTCTAATGATGGCATGTCAACCTCCACCTGTGGGCTTTCACCATCTTTATCCTGTATGGTGGGAGTAACTTCTACCTTTTCCCTTTCTTTAGTTGTATCGGCATCATGTGGCCCCAGGTCTGCAACTGAAGGTAACATATTATCCTTGTCTTCTTCATCTGGTTGGGTCTGAGTGGTGACAAGGTTAATGATTTGGATCTCCTCACCTTGCATTTCATCACTATCATTTTCATCTTCATCAAACTATTCACTGGGAGCCATATCTACCATCCACTTGTCAAATAATGTGTCATCTGACCAATTGAACTGCAAAATATCCCTCTGTCTTTTCAACACATATTCAAGATCCTTATTAATGGTAACGAATTCTTGTTTTAAAGAGTCAAAAAATATTTGGGCCTTCACCATTTCTTCTGTTGTGGTGGCCCACCATGCATGCCTTGATTCATTAATGACTTGAGTCATTCTTAAATAGAATAAATCATCAAGTTCCTTTGCCCATTCATCTTCGCTTTTCAAATTATTCTTTTTATCTAGGGCATGAGGAAACAAATTAAATTTTTGGTTCTTGTACTTTTTCAAGTAGCCTACTACTACTTTTTGTAAATGACTCCTTTTATCATCAAAGTCAGCAAGATTAGAAATAGTATCAAATGTTTTTTCAATTTGATCAAAAGAATCATCTATAATAGAGAAATAGAAAAATGTTATTTCTTTCTCCCTTCTTACCCATTTATTCACAATAGGCATTAGAGCCTCATCGTTAGCTTTCAAATCCTCCCAGATACTGATCACCTTGGCCAACTGACCATAAATTAGTGGTCATTCAACATTGTCCCCCAAATATGTGAGGTCTTTTCTTAGTTTATCTTCATATTTGGATTCCAATTCTACATGTAAGGCCCACAGTTTTCTTTTTTCTTCTTCAAAATCCTCAGCAGTGTAGTATTGTGGCTTTTGGGGTGTATCTGGTATTTCTATGAGGGGGGTGGATTTGAAAGGTTCAATTGGGGGGTGAGGGTATCTTATTCTTGGCCTAGTGGTCCTTCCCAATAGCTTGTTCTCAAGCTCAATTCTCTTTTTTACTTCTTTATTGTAGGCATCCACCACTATTTCATACTTGCTCTACAGCTCAGTCATTTCCTTTTCTTCCTTTTTTGTAGTGGCCAAGGCAAATTGAGAATAATCCACATTCATGTGGGCTGCTTGTACATGTGAAGTATCAGCGAATCTCCTCACAATGATACTCCTTGTTAGTCCTGAATCATTAGGTTGTGATGGAGTAGTCCTAGATCCTCTTCTTAATGACCACATAACAAGAGCAGCTTGGTCATTACTGAATGTTGTTCCCAAGAATTCCTTTTTATCTAAATCTTGTAATCCCAAATTATTTGACACATAATTAAAAATTAAGGCATCAACAATGTCCCAATTGGGCAATAATAAAATATTTGTAGCTTTTACCATCTGTCTCCCCTCTTTAGGAGTTATATTCTGGAAGTCTTGTATCATTTGTTCCTTTATTTGATTCTGGATGGAGGCTTCATCCATTTTTGGATACTTTGGTTTCATATTCCTACATCTTTCCTCAAAAATGGCATGTTTGCCCTCCATGCAAACTGATGGAAAGCCCTAGATTTTACAAAATTGTTATCAGACAAAAATTGCTGATTGGCTTGTTCCAAAATAGGGTCTAATTCCCTTCCTCTGAAATCTACTATAGTTAATTCAAAACTTGGCACAAGAGGCTCCTGGGGGTTCCCTTCATCAATTTCTTCCTGGGTAACAAAACCTCCTTCTGATGATCCCATTTGTTCAATTTTCTCATTGGTGAGCTACTCCTCATCAATTCTAATAGGAGTTTGGGAAGGTGAGTAACCTTCATCATGTGGTTCCTCTTCCCTTATTATTTTTCTTCTCTTGGGAGAGGATTTAGGGGGCCTTTCTTCAGAAGTAGCACTAGTAGATTCAATTATCTGCTTTCCTTTATTTACAGTGGGCCTCTGATCCTGAATGACAGTATATCCTATTGTCTTTTGCACAACCAGTGGGCCTGCCTCTATGCTGGGAGTGAAACCAAATTTCCTCATTACTTCCTTGGCTTTATCTAGAAAAGAATCAATGAAATGTTGTTTCTTCTCATTCATTACCTCCATTATTTTAGGGAGTGTATTCATAAGTTTATGTATCATATTTGTAGTAGTTAAGAAATTATCAAGAGGGTTGTAATCTTTGTCAAAACAATTAATAAAATTCAAAACTTTTGAAAAAAACCTCCACTTTTCTTTCTTTGTTTCTTGTTCCTCCAAAGAGTCCTTATTACATCTTTAGGGAAATAAAATTCATGCTTAACTGGATGAAGCTTGATCCTATGTCTAAGAGCTGAATTAAAGAAACCTTCAGCATCACAAAAATCAGGGTCAGATATTGCCATTTTATATTGATCCAAAAATTTGTAGAGAAAGACCCACCCTTCCTTAGTTATTACAAATTGGTGAGCTACAGTGCAAATAGGAAAAATTGATCCTATTCCCCTTTTGTACAAAAAGGTCTCCTCCACTCCTCCCAACTGCCAGAAGAATTCAACTACTCCTACCTTTAAAGGCACCTGATAAGGTAGTACATGGGGTGTCCCTTTGAATCCATAAACTCTAATGATAGTTGAGACTGGACATGGGATGATATCTCCCCAATTATGTGAAACTTTCAGATTGTGGGGTTCATCCATAGGTCTGACAAGAAGCATTAGTGCCTTAGGAATTCTAGGCTTGTCACTCAATATGAAGAATCTTAACTTGGAAGCAAAGTGTCTATCAAATCTAACAAAACTAGCATTTTCTGCTTCCCAAGTCATATCTGCACTCCATAATTGAACTAGCAGTGCTTCCCCCTCTTGTTCTCTATTCAGAACCATTTCCTTACCAAAGTATGTACACCCTTTAAACAAAAACATGTGCATCAATAGGGAATATTGGCCCCAAACCTTCTCCACTTTTCCCTTTGCAATCCCCACCAATCCACTATGAATTTCATTAACTATGTATGAAAAAAAATAAAAAATTATCTCTACCAAAAGAGGAGATTTGAGTGATCATATACATAAAGCTCACAGGGATAAAATCTTCTTCATCCTCTCCAAAAACTCTGCACAGGGTTCTGTATATATCTACTTCCCTAGCATTGAAACATGATTTCTTGAAAGGTTCTTTAGAGGATGATGTTATTGCTAGTAGGTTTCCAATTCTGCCTATGTGGGCCTTCAGTGCACCTTGTCTAACTACATCCTTTTTTGACATATACTCTTTTTCTAACTCTATCAAATCAATGGGCACATGATAGTTAGTAAGAGGTCCCAAGTGGAAAACTTCCCTAATCTCTTCTAGGTTGATCGTGATTAAAATTTCACCATCTACTCTTCTCACTACCCTTGTGGCTTGATCATAATTTTTTTCCACAGCCTCAAGGAGGTCATACTCCATGAATACACTGGGAACAACTAGCTTTCCCAAGTCAAAATTCCATATATTGGCATGTGGGGCATACAATTTTCTTTCTACAAACCATTTCTTGAACAAATTCAAACCAGTTTGTGAGGTTTGAGCATCTTGGACCCAATTAACCTTATCATTACAATCCATCAGGTATCCTCAACCTAGGGTTTAATGAGGTTAACCTTTTAACTTGCACTATCTCTACAGTAGACTCTGGCAACAACTCAAGCAAGTCATCATGTACATTTCTATCCAAATAGTTTATTTGACCTAAACATCCCTTCTTTAGAGGCATCTTGGATCATATTTTATAGAACTCAAAAACTTATAGAGATTATAGTAGTACTACTTACTTGAATTTTGTCTTTGTTTTCCTCTGTATTTTTGCAAACTTTTCACGAATAGACTACTTCACAAATTCTGCCAAAATTTAGCATGATTTGCTTCAGTAATTGCTTCTTCTTAGGAATAGCTCAGAATCTTTGCTCGCGTAAGGTGAAACTAATGAAATCTTTTGTGTTATACTTTTTTTTTCCTCACATGCGATGCTTTCATGTCTAATTAATACAGAGAGTGGCGCCATATTCTACATTTAAAGTTGTTCCATCGATCTTCAAAAATCCTACAATCATGGGATACAGAGAAAAACAACTAGGCATTGCACTTGACAAGTTGGTCAATTGATCCAATGAAAATTTCCCACGTACACAACTCTTTCCTTGATGGTGCTTCTATTTGGACCCACTGGCAATTGCGGACACATGTCAGCAGGTTTCTACTTTGCTATGCATAAAGAATGAGCACCTTGCCATAGCAAAGCAGTGATAGCCATTGATCTGATCTTGATCTAGTAGATGATATGTTACTATACTTGCTTAGAAATATGGTGGTGGGCCCTTATTCTCTATGTCGCTATACATATCTCCCTAGCAACTCTTCATGGTGAGAAGACAATGGCTATTGATCTGAGATTGAATCAAAGGTGGGGAAGTTGCATGAAGTGTCCTGAAAATTTGTAGGCCCCATACTTGCTATGTCACATAGCTTAAACAACATGTAACTTTCCAATGTGAGATAGCGAGGACTATTGATTCCATTTTAATCTGATGCTTAGGATCTCTCACACATTTGATCAATGGGGCATGGGTCTAGAGCATTGATGAATTATGAAATTCTACATAGTTGGCACCCCATAAGACTTTACTTTAGTCCTAGTCATCATCCCATGTTATTAGAGGTCCCACCGGCTGTTGATTTTATGGTGCCTTGCTACTTTGCTAATAGCAAGATGTTGGAATTTTTTGATAGTGAGGTAGCGAGCTCTAGCAACTTTAATAAATCTTAGCACTGTAAAATACAAGGACCCATCAAATCATTATTGATCCTATCAACTACTTCTGACAACAATAGTTATTACCAGTCATGCCACCTGGACTAATCATGGTACTGATAAATTTCAAGGTCACCGACTCTTCAATTTTACAGGGCCTCGCTACTTTGCTAATGGCGAGATGCTCAAGATTTTTGATAGCGAGGTATCAAAGGGTTGGAAAGAGACTCATTCAGGCACTGACCTCTAGCTTTTTATAATTAGCTCCTTCCTCTAGCTCTGACAGCATTTTCCAATTGTCCATGACTGAATGATCAGTTAAAAGATAATTTTTTGACTGCCGTGTCTTCATTTTGCGGTCCCATCTCAAAATTTACTAACATTCGCTACCTCACTATACATAAAAAGTGCCCATGTTTTCATAGTGAGGAAATGACAATGGTGGATTTACTTAGATCGGACGGCCAAGAAATCTGAGAGGGAAAGTAGCTTGGGGTGCAAAAGATATAAAAGGAAAAGAATATTTGCCCAATTTAAAATTTAAACACTTCGTGCTCGACAATTTATGAATGGAAAGAAACATAAGTTTTTCATTAAATTTTCAAAAAGGGGGGGAGATGGGGGCAAACAAATGACTTACCTAAAAACCTTATTCACCACTAAAAGAAAAAATCTGACTTTTCTACAACTGGACAAAGGATTTCTATCATTCAAAAAGTCAGACCAACAAGAAGGAAAAGGGAATTTATTTAATTTTTATTTATTTCATTTCCTTTTTCACATGGGATTTATTTAATTAAAAGGGAGCAAGTTCTTTTAATTAAATAAGAAATATTTAATTAAATTAAAAGAGGGTTTTTTCTCTTAATTAATTAAATATGGATGAATTTAATTAAAAGAGATGTTTTCTTTTAATTAAATGGGGACTTATTTTATTTAATTAAAAGTGAGATTTTCTTTTAATTAAATAAGACTTAGGGTAAAATGATCAACCTTAGGAAATATTGTAATAATCAAATTTGATCAAGGAATTTGATTTGAATTGATTTAATAAAATATTGCAAACTATTGATTTAGGAAATTTGATAAATTGAATAATGGGGGTCCATAGTCGAAGCGACTATTTTAGAGTGCATACATATACAACAAGCAAGAATTTCAAGGTTTATCAGATGAATGTCAAGTTAGTTTTTCTGAATGGAGAACTTGAAGAAGAAGTCTACATTGAGCAACTTGATGGATTCCCTTTGACATAAGATAAATATTTTGTATACAGACTATAGAAAGCACTATATGGTTTGGAGCAAGCACCTAGAACTTGGTATGCAAGGTTGGATAGGTATTTGTCTCAACTTGTATTTATTAAAGGTACAATAGATGGTAATTTGTATTTAAGGAAAATTGATGATGGTTTATTTATCATTGTAATATTTGTGGATGATATAATATTTGGAGGAAATAATAAAGAAAGTGATAAGTTTGTTGAAGAAATAAAAAATGAAGTTTTCCCTAGGATTGCAGATTGTGCAAAACAAAGATGGGATATTTATTTCACAAACTAAGTATCTAAAAGATTTGTTGAGAATATTTGGTTTAGAAAGTTGCAAACCTATTGGTACACCCATTATAATTGGTCACAAGTTATCTAGTAAAGATGAAACACCTACATTTGAGTAGAAGTATAGATCTATGATTGGAAGATTACAATATCTAACTCACACCAGATTAGATATAGAAAATGTAGTTTGGATTGTGGCGAGATTCCAAGTTGATCCAAAAGAGTACCATTATGTAGCATTAAAAAGGATATTCAAATATTTGAAGGGTACATCTAATTATGAAATTTGGTACAATAGATCAAGTAATTTCACCTTTTGCACATATACTAATGCAAATTGGGTAGGCAGTATGGATGATAAAAAAAGAACTAGTGGTGAAGCATTCTTTCTAGGAGGAAGATTAGTTTCTTGGTTGAGAAAGAAACATGATTGAATATCTCAGAGTACAACTGAGGCAGAGTATGTTGTAGCAAAAAATAATTGTAATCAAGTTATGTGGATGAAACACATGTTGAATGATATTGGAATTGAGTTTATAAAAGTTGTTATCATCTACAGTGATAACACAAGTATAGTAAGTATGTATAAGAATTTGGTATTACATTCTAAGACAAAGCACCTATCCATAAAGGATCATGTTTTGAGATATAAGGCAATAGAGAAAGAAATAAAGTTGGAGTATGTAAGCACTAAAGATTAGATTGTAGATATCTAAAGATACTTTTGAGTACCTAAGAGGTATGCTAGGGGTTATGCCCCTACCTACTTCAAAGTAGATGATGCAAGGAGTGTATTAGTCCAATGGTATAGAGCACTATGGTTAGATTGGACTGAATGTTGATGTTTCCTAAATGGGAGAGTATCTGTTATGTACTAAATCATAAAGGAATCTTGGTAATTGATATTGAATAGCATCTTTGGATACTCGAGCTGGTTGATGATTTGAGTAGTTGATTAGCAATTGGTATATAAAAATTAGTATTATGATTGACACCTTTGACATTGATGTCAATGGGGGAGAAAATGTACATGAAAAACATATTGAGAAAATGTACATATCCAGTGGGAAGAGAAGCACCTGTTGAGATAGAGATGGGGGAGAGTTATCTCTTTAGGGAGATTTAGAAAGATTTATGTAAGTGCACAGTCAGAAATGTAAGCGTGTAGAAGGGAGTGTAAGTGCATGGATGTAGGCAGAAAGTATTGTAAGTTGTTTACTATGAACAACTATTGTTGATCCAAAAAGAAGAAGAAGAATAGTATAGTGTTCTAGAGGATTTCATATTTTAAATTGATGAAGAGGATTTGAGAAGATGACACCAACAACATAGAGGTTGGTATTCTTGGAAATTAGATGCTTTTCATTTATGTTGCCATCAATGCAAAAGGGGGAGATTCTTAGAATGAATGCTGATGATACTAAATTGGGGAGTATCCTAAGCATTATAGAGCATTGATATATTGTATTCATGACTATATTTATCATTGATGTCAACATAACACTAATTCTATTTAGACTAGATGAATAACAATTAGTAATCTTAATATGTGCAAAAGCTAAGGATGCTTTAGATGATGTACATTGGAGGAAATTTTCCTAAGGTTTTCTTGATGATGTGGTTAAAAGGACTAAGTCTAATTTGATGTTGTACAAAAGTTACACTTGATGTACTAGAAATAGTGTAGAAATAGAGCATCCATTTGGCAGTTTTTGATTTTTTCATTATATCTTTTAGCCAAGATATAATGAAGTGATGGATAATTAGCTAAAGATAGAAGATAGTTGTGTGATAATGCTAGTGTGTGCGCATGCTGTGGTTTCACATGTGTGAAGTTTTATATAGTCTACGAGTTGATAGTACTATTGTAATTGTGAATTAATTAATCATCTTATTTTAATTAATTGGGAAAGCCTCAAGGCTGACTTAAGGAATTATTATGAAGATATGGTATAAAGGAAAGTTGTCTTTTTTTGTTAGTGAGACTTGGATTAGAGGGTCAAGTGGAATACAAAGCATTAGTGTGCAGTGTGAGAGGGAGCAAAATGCTTATTGAATGTGTGTAAGTGATCTAAGGGGCCATTGGATGCATAGTATGAGATCTAGTTACAAGATCTAAAGGAGAAGAAGTCTGGTTGACAAGAAAGAGATGGAGGAAGGAAGTACATTTTAGTTCTATTATTTTGCAAGGAATAATATAAAGATCATTTGGGCAGTGGGTCTAGCTATTTTCCACAACTCCTAATAGGGTCAAAATCTCCTAACAAGAATTCAAAGTCTCCTAAAAGGGACTCATATGTATTGAATATTGTAACTATCTAATCAATATAACACCTTTTTATTTACAGGATTGGACATCCCTTACTACCAAAGTACTATGCTGATTTTTATTAAATGTCAATTCAGGAGCGTGAACTTGAGATGATGTCTGCAAAGTATATGCTCTAGTTTTCACTAAAAGTCATTACTACCTTGAATGCAATAACCATTAAGAAAGTCTAGTTTATCCAAAGGAAAGACTCCTATCAAATAATTGGAAGGAAATTCTAATTATTTAGCCATACATCTATGCACCTACTACTGCAGGAATAGTGACTAGTTTTATTTCCAGTGGCTACAGGAACAACAGTTCTATCTTAACTTAGAAAACTAAGTCTAACTCCTACTTACTATAGTAAACTCCACCTTTTGCATGGGCCCCCATGAAATAATGAAGGAAAGATAAGCTCAGATAAAAGTGTAGAAACTCAGTAAAGGCATGTATTCATCAAATATGCAATATTACAATAACTTGGGAAAAAATATAAGATGTCTATCAACTCTGTCTATCTACTCACTACTTAACCTCATAGATATAAACGAGGTCTTATTTAAAAGGAAGGAAGAACAAAAAACTCCTAAAACTATGAATTTCTCATGAAGGAAAGTCAGTTACAACTTTAAGACTACAAACATGCAATTGGAAAGACATTAATTATCCCTTAAATTCCCCACAAACATAGATCATAGAGAATGCTATATCTATTCTTTTATCTATCTTCAAATAGCTTCCAGGAATCCAGGTATCGTGCATTGCATGTTTAACTAATTTCTTTGATGCTTGCTTCCTTGCTCAGTCACTTTATTAGGTCCCGCTTTGTTATTCATTAAAATAGGTCCCTTCTGAATTTTTTGCAAAGTCTTCCAGTTACAACAGTGTCATAACACTTCTCTTTAATAGCATCAATGCCTTAGCGCTATTCTTTCATAGTTTGTTTAACTCTTGCTCAACTTTTGTCCCTACGATCAACATTTTATACACACAAGACTTCCTGCAAACATTTATTTTCATTTATTAGTTTATAAAGAAAAGGCATTAATTATTCAACTAACAGTTTTTGCAATCTCTTTAGCTCTAGGAAGATCTACCCATATCAAACATTCATGAAGAAATATTTTTACTACAAAATGATCTCCTTTTTAGATATAATTTCGATTGTCATTTTTATACCCCATGTCCATACTTTATACATCAAAAGTTCAAAAACATTTATACTAAAAGATGACAAAGTTCAGTATGTTATAGACAAATGTTCACAAAAAGGGCTAATAAGACTTCTATTTCTTCATATCATCATTTTTGCCCCCAACCGTCCTGAGGCTGGTCCCTTTAGCATCTATAGGTTTCTGATCCTCATCCGTAGCCTGAGATCATTGGCAATTTTCTCCCCTGATTCATGAGTTTTGTAATTAAAATATCCATGATTTTGTTTTAACCTTTCCCATTTCTGTTCTTCGACAATGTTGTTATATTGAGCAAATGAATCATACTTTCCAAGCATAGGATGTAAGAGTATTGGTGGTTGGAAATGAAGAGGTACCCAATAATTTTTTTGACTTCTACCTAACATCATATACTTGGGCATCCTGCTAATGGCCAACTTCAGATTTTGGGGAGAGTGCAACTCCCTTGTTTTCAAATCTTCTAGTAGTCGGATCTAGCTTTGAAGGGAGGCTTGTATAGCATCAGTGGAATTTTCAAAATAATACTGCTCCCAATCCAAAAATGCTTGTTCACAAATAGGGTGGATTTTGGTAGTAGCACTTCGATTATTGTTAATAGAAAGCCAATCGAAGAATACTCTGTAAGTGTTTTGTACCTCTGGCTGTATGTACAATGGTTCAAACATTTCCTTTTCCCTATAAGGATCAACCTAGTTCTCTCAACTAATCTCATTTTGCATCCATGACATAACGGCCCTAAGCTATACATCTCCCACATATAACAATGAATTCCAATCTTTATCATCTGGAACAAAAAGATTATGAACATATAACTCACAGAGGAGATTCTGCAAAGTCATCAGAATTGAATTGAATGTTGCATAAAATTCCTAGGGTGTGTGTAAGGAAGGGTTTAACCCCCGAGTAATTTGAGACAATTGAAAATTAATCATTTTCTCCTTTAGGAACAATGTGTAAATTGGAGATGGGGACCTACAATTTACAAGCTCTGTAATCTTTGTGACACGTTGTTGTAGGACCATAATTTCACTATCCTTCTCTTCAATTTGTTGTACTTGTTCCCTGATAGTTCTAAGAAATTGCTTCCTTTCTAGATCCCAGTTTTCTTTTTCCCATTGAAACTATTGGTACAAACTAAAGCTAGCTATTAATGGTGTAGAAATGTTCAGTGGTGTATTACGATGGACAACAGGTCTATAATCAGTGTTGTCATCCTCAGAATGCTGACATTCAACAAAATTATTATTTTGACAAAAAATAGTGTTATCAACTTTTTCTAAAGGGGTAATGGCTGCAGGATAGGTTGCAATAGTCATTTTAACTTGAAATGTTTTAACAATTTCCTGAACCATTTCTTGTGCAACAGATGGATATTCCTCTGGTGGTAGGTTATCAATTTCCTCCGTTGACTATTCAACCCTAGATAGTATTTCCTCTAAGGACTCTGTGTCACTATAAAAATTAATAGGGCTATTTGGTTTTGCAAAAATTTCCTCAAGATCATTTTCATGTTCAGGAGTAGGTGTTGTGTGCTCTGGTGACTGTGCAGGTGTAGGTACTAGAGTTTCAACATCAATAGGTGGTATAGGAAGCTGAGCAGGTGGTGTAGAAGGTTTAGTTTTCAAATTTACTCTAGACATTTTGGTGACTCGTCATGGAGTAGAAATTGGTTTCTTGCCCTTATTGATAGATTTCCCTTTATTCAAGTTAAGTGCAGGTTCTTGTGATACTGGAGATAATTCTTCTAAAGCTTCCTCTACAACAATTGTGCATGATTTTCTCTTCCTAGAAGTTGAGGCTTCTGTAGCAAAAATTTTCCTTTTTGCAATTTTAGGTATAGAGGCAGAAGCCAAAGCTTCTTGAGCCATAATATATACTACTTTCATAACTCCTACAATAGTTTTCTCTCTTGTCCCTACTCCTTGCCTTTAAGGTCCACCCCTTTTAGGTCCCTCTGTCCTTAGTTTTACAAAATCCTCCCATGTTCCCAAGTGCTACCTAGTTAATTCCTTTTCAATTATAGCCTTAATCAAGCAATGGTGGGATATCGATTGGGTTTTTCCGTGTTGTACATAGGTAGCTTGCCTTTTGATAATATTATAAAGGAAACTCAAAAGATTTACAAGACAATCGCCATGCCGCAAACCACTCAAAATTTTGAAATGAAAAGCATGCAAATAGGATTATCTTCCTTCACAGGTAAAATATCTTATGATAAATTTAGTAGGGTGGATGAATTGCAGAGGGAGAGATAATCGTAATATACTTTGCTTTTTATTTTCCTCTAGCTGAGGATCTCCAGGTACTGAGAATTGCTCTTTTGCTTGTCGTACATCCATGTCCTCTGTCCAACGTTCCCCATTTGGGGGCAAACCAAAAACTTTTGCCACTTCTTCGATGAATTCTATTTGAATTCTCTTAACAGTTGCATGTCCATCCCTCAATGTATTATGAAATTGGAGTGCAATTTCTTGATCAAACTACTTCAAATTGAGACAATAAGCCAGCCAACCTCATTGTTGAAACAAACTACATGTTTCTGGGTTTGCTAGTAAAACTCTATGGTCTGTTGGTTCATGCCGTTGAGGTTCTCCACCCATGCTTTTGAAAAAAAATGCTAGTACAGGAAAATTCACTGCAAGTGATCTTGAAAGTATGGGTGGTGATGGCTACAAGGGTTTCAACAAAGGGAAATTGAAATACTTCACATCACATCCTTCAGTACTTCATGATGACATTTTAATCACCAGACCATAATGGGGATAAAGATCGTGCTCAAAAATATACGCCATATTAATGAGAGGTTATGTGAAATCATGATTTAATAGTTATCCTTCTTTACATTATTTCACACATTTTGGAAGTACGAAGGGGTGTCAGCTCATTACTAAAGTGACTCTTCCCCGTACATCCTACATGCCAACTTAAGATTTCCTTGATTTTACATTCATGATTTCGAATTTCCCTTCCCCCAACCTAGTAGAGATTGGGTCCCACTAGACCATAAAGATTGCAAATTCTGAAAATCAAAATAACATGTTTTTCTAAATAAATAATAAATTAAATAAATGCAAAGGGGTCAAATGTGACTAACCTAAGGTGTGATAGGAAGGATGGTCTGAATATTGTTGTACAAGAGAAAGTGAGATGGCATGATGATGGAAAGACAAGAAGATGGGATGGAACGAGATGGAAAAAGAATGAATTTTTGCATGAGTGCAAAATTTTTATTATGAAGGCCTTGAAAATAAATTTAAGGGGCTACAAGTGTCTGAGTGGAAGACTCAAATGAAGTGGCTGTAGGAAGAGATGTTTCTGCTGTGATGAACTGTTGAAGAAATTCTTCCCTGGTTGCTGGTTTATGATATAACTTTAGGCGATGTCCATTAACTAGGAGTTTGAATTTGATCGGATCAATTGTTGACAGTTGAACTGCTCCATTGTTAAAAATTGTAATGATTTCATAGGGACCAAGTCATTGTGTTTGAAATTTTCCTTGGTGATGCTAATATCGTGAATCATACAGGAGTGCCCAATCACCAATAGAAAATTTTCTGTCTTTAATGAATTTTTCATGCCATTGCTTTCTTTGAATTTGAATTAATTCTATGTTATGAAGAGCTGATTTTTGCCATTCATCTAGCTCATTGAGATGTAAAATGTGATCTTGTTGTGCTGCAAGAAGGGTAATATCAAGTTCTAAAGCAATCTGCAGAGTTTTTGTTCAAATTCAATGGGCATAATAGCCGTCTTCCCATATAGGAGTTGAAAAGGCATAAACCCAGTAGTAGATTTCCATGTTGTTCTGTACGCCCATAAGGCTTTAGGAAGTCTAGCTACCCAATCTTTTCAATGCAAAGACACTATTTTAGTCAGAATATGTTCGAGCTCTCTATTTGTCACTTCTACCTATCCATTGGCTTGTGGATGATACGGAGATGATTTGCCATGCCAGATTTTATACTCCTCCATGAGTGCTTCTATAATATTAGATGTGAACTGAGGCCCTTGATTTGATTGTAATTCTCTTGGAACACCAAATTTGGTAAAGATACATTCATATAGAAACTTGGCAACATTATTGTCATGAGGATGCTTCATAGGTTTTGCTTTAGCCCACTTAGTAACATAATTAGTGCAAACCAATATGTAACTTTTCCCTTCTAATGGTGGTTCTATAGGGCCAAAAAAATCAATTCTCCATTTATCAAATGGTTCTACTATTATCTATGGCTGCAAGGGCATTTCACCTATTTATGTCGGTCAACCCATTCTTTGACATTTAACACATTTTTTTGTATACTGAGCCACATCTTTGTGAAGTGTAGGCCAATAATAACCTGTATTCAAAATCTTTAATGCAATCCATTTGTTAGCAATGTGACCACCACAGGGCTCATCATGACAAGCACGAAGAACATCATATGTTTCATCCTCTCTGAGACATCTTCATGTTACCTAGTTTGGTCGAGTATAAAACATGAATCTTGAGATCCATGAGAAATTAAAACTCTTTTTTTCCAGCAATCATTTTTCTTTTGCAGAAAAATGTGGAGGAGTTTTGCGAGTAGTTAGATAGTTGCCAATGTCAGCATACCAGGGATTTTGTGTTGACAAAAGGAAGAGATGTTCATTAGGAAAGCTATCTTCTATGGCTACAGGATCATCAGGTGTTTGAAGCCAAGACAAGAAATCAGCTACAACATTTGCTTTTCCTAGCTTGTCAATAATGGTGATGTCAAATTCTTGCATTAGTAACAACCATCAAGCCAATCGTCCCAAGATTGCTGGCTTGTTCATTAGATATTTGATAGTAGAGTGATCTTATGTAAAAATATTTGGTATCCTATAATGTAATGTCTGAATTTATTTAGAGCATAAATTATAGCAAGTAGTTCTTTCTCTGTCACAATGTAGTTATACTTGGCTCCTTGAAGATTTTTGCTAATATAGTAAATTGCATGTTCGATTGAGTCTATCTTTTGGCCAAGTACCACTCCAATGGCATGATCTGAAGCATCTGTGTGTATGTGAAAAGGTAACTCCCAATTTGGTCCTCAGAGCACTCATGCTGTTGAGAGGACTTCCTTAAGCTGTAGGAAAGCTTTTGTACACTTTGAATCCCATACAAATTTTGCATCTTTTCGAAGCAATTTATATAAAGGTGCTGCAATTTGACTAAAATCTTTGATAAAATGCCAATAATATCCCACATGTCCTAGAAAACTTCTAACTTCTTTCAATTTAGCTGGTGTAGCCAATGTTTGTATGACTTCTATTTTTGCTAGATCTACTTCAATTCCTTTACGAAAAATAAAGTGTCCCAACACCACTCCTTCTTGCATCATCATAAAGAACTTTTTATTTTTTAAAGACAAATTATAGTCTTTGCATCTTTGTAAAACCTTGTCCAAGTTTTCTTTGGCTTCTTCAAATGTTTTTCCATATGTGGTGAAGTCATCCATATATACTTCCAAACAATCTGTAGATATGTCAGAAAAATGCTAATGACAGCTCTTTGGAAAGTTGCAGGTGCATTACACAAACCAAATGGTAGGATAGCATAAGCAAATGTTCCCCATGGACACACAAATGTGGTCTTGTCCTAATCCTTTGGTGCTATTTGGATTTGATTGTAGCCACTGAATCTGTCCAAAAATGAAAAATATTTTTTTCCTACAAGATTGTCAAGAACTTGATCGATAAAAGGCAATGGAAAATGATCCTTCTTGGTAGCAGAGTTAATTTCTCTATAATCTATGTAAACTCACCATTTTCCCCCCTTTTTGGGAACAATAACCAATGGTGACACCCATTGGCTATCTGAAATAGGATATATGAAGCCAGCATTGAGTAGCTTTTGCAATTCATTTTTGACAATATCCCTTAATGTTGGGTTTATCCTATGCCAAGGTTGTTTCACAGGTTTATAATCTAGACTGATATAAATTCTATGAGTATAGAGTGCAGGATCCAAAACTTTCATATCTGTATACTCCCAAGAAAAAGCATCTTGGTGCTTTTGTAACAGCTGCAGGGTATCATGATGTTGTGCCTGAGACAAGGACTTGCTTATATTTAATTCTTTTCTTGGAATGATTGCTATTTTGACTACTTTTTCAGTCATTGAAATTTTCACAATTGGTTTTGAATCTATCTCATGTGGCAGGAGTGAATACATAGGCTATGCAAACTCAAAATAATGCAGTTCAACAGATAAAGGCAGAATGCTTTCTAAAACACACTTTTTCTTAGAAGATGTCTCAGGTTGTGTTCCATACTCATTCAGTATGATAGAAGAGATGACATCATATTCTTCTTTAATGTTTACAAATGAGTCCCATGAGATCATCATCAATTGTTGAATAGAATCTATGTCTATATCAGAGTCATCCATATTTGACCAGACAACTTGGTCATCCTGCAGCAAAGGCCGAGCAGGCAAATACAAGGTTAAATTTTTAGTGTTTGTTCCATCTGAAATAGTCATTTTCCTTGATTGGCATGCAATATAAGAATCTATTTTGGCTAACCATGGTCATCCTAAAATGATAGGGTATCCCCTAGTACCAATTTTTGGAGAGAGTACGACAAAATCAACTAGATACTGCCATGAATGTAATGTGACAGTGACATCTTCTAGCATACCATCAGGAATGATGGTAGAACTATTTGCTAGTTGTAAGGTTGTTGGTGTTTTCTTGAGACCAATGATGCTTAATTTGTACACTACTTCTTTGGTCATTACATTGATGGATGCTCCTAGGTCTATTAAGACGTTCTACACTTGCACTCCTTGAATGGTGAGGGTTATTTCTGGGCTTTCAAGGTCTGCATACTTAGGCATTTTGCAGTTATCAAGCATAAGATCAAAAAGTTGTCCAAGGACATGGATAGTCTTTGGGTCTTTCTTTTTCCTTCCTAGCTTTTTAACACAGGCTTCTCTGATAGCTTTTGAATATATAAGTACTTCCTTTATTACATCAAGCAAGGGAATTTTTATCATCATTTTCTTGAGTTGCTTAAGTAAGTCTAGTGCAGCTTGATTTTCGCTCGGCAGGGTTTGCTCTGTTAACCTACTAGGAAATGGTGGTGTCTTGGCTATAGGAGAAATAGTGGTGGCAGGTTCTTGAACCGACTCAGCATTTGTATCATCTATTTTCGTTATAATGGGCTGCTAAGGTGAGGCAAGCATTATTCCAAATCTTAGATGGATATCATTTAGGGCAATGGAATAACTGTGTTGTTGTGCTAAAGGTTTTGCACTATTAGAATTAGGTGCAGGTTGTGCAGGTAACTATGGTTGTTTTGGAGGGGCTATATTGGCTATAGGAGGCATTAAGGCTTCCTATTGAGGAGGTTGAGTCAAGGTCAGTTGATGCTGGTGCTGCTGCCAATTTTGGGTTTGCTACCAACCCTACTGAGGTTGGTGCCAACCTTGGTTAGGCTGCTGCCATCCTCGGTTGGTCTATGGCCATCCTTGATTAGGCTGCTACCAACCTTGGTTAGGCTATTGCCAACCTTGGTTAGGCTGCTAGAAATGATTATAATTACCATGTTGTTGTTGCCATTGACTATTACCACCATAATTATGGAGTGGGTCTTGAGGAATGCCTAATCTTGGAGCCCATGGCCTTCATTGAGCAACATAGAGGACTTCCCCATCTTCATCAATTGCCTTGAACTTAGTAGGCACATGCTATGATTCCAAGCTAGCAATAGGCTTACATTGGCAGTTGAATTTCTTTTCTCTACAATGGGGGCAATATTCTACCAACATACTATCAACATCCTCCTTCTTCCTTTGCACTTGCATGGTATCTAATTGTGTAGCAACATCATTAATGATGTCTTGCTTGAAATCCAACAAGAGGTTTGACAGTTTTGTCTTACATACTCCTGCCCTATGAGTGTTTTTGAGTAAGTCCCTCAAACCTTGTCCTTTTTTGTTGTTGGTCTAGAATAGTTCAAACAAATATTCCAGATTTCAGCCCACGTCTTCTTTGTAATATCACCTCCAACCATTAAGTCTAAAGCTTCTATAATCCTGTCATCTACTCCTTTCAGAAAGAGATGCTTTTGAGACTCCTTGTTCAGCTGATGTTGTGTGTTGCACTGAAGATTAAACATGAACCGGGCAACATAGTCCTCCAAAGTTTCATCCTCCTTTTGTGAAATTTTAAAAATGTCATCTCCTTTCAAATGATGGCCTCTACAATAGTACTTATATTTATTAAGGAACAAGTTACTCATAGTTGGCCAATCTGTCATAGCATTGACACCTAGACTCATGAACCATTTTAAAGCGGCTTCTTTGAGAGTTGATGGAAACAATTTTAGCTTATGGGCATCAGTTGTGTAGTCATAACTTTGACAAAGGATGTCGAACTCAAAGAGAAAATTTTCTGGATCTTTAGTAATAAGGCCATAGAATTTAGGCAGGGCAGATGAGGGTATATTTTTCAAATTTTGATTACCCTGCCAAGGAGGAATTAGAAAGGGAAAGGTAGGCTGAGTTGCTACCATTTGTAGATGTCTTAATGGTGGCTGATAAAGGAATAGAGCTAATGGATTATCTTGATATTTTGGCTCAGCAAAATGATTATTCAAATGGAAGGATTCTTCAGATGTGGTCAGTGATTGTACTTGTTTTGGTACTTCTACAAATATGTTCTCAAATAGTTCTTCTTCTATTTCTTCTCTCTCTCTTCTCTTTCTTCAAGGTTAGGATAAAAATGATCTTCTTGATTGAAGTTTGGAAGAAATCTTCCAAGGTGATCTCTTCTTCTATGCATGCAAAAATGCTAAAAATGAAACTAAATGACTCAATAGTAAATACTAGACTAACACCATCCTCAGCAACGGTGCCAAAAATATGTCTAATCAATATAACACCTTTTTAGTTATAGGATTGGACATCCCTTACTACCAAAGTACTATGCTGATTTTCATTAAATGTCAATCCAGGAACATGAACTTGAGATGATGTCTGCAAAGTATATGCTCTAGTTTTCACTAAGAGTCATTACTACCTTGAATGCAATAACCATTAAGGAAATCTAGTTTATCCAAAGGAAAGACAACTATAAAATACTTGGAAGGAAATTCTAATTATTTAGCCATACATCTATGCACCTACTGCTACAGGAACAGTGACTGGTTCTATTTCCAGTGGCTGCAGGAACAACAGTTCTATCTTAACTTAGAAAACTAGGTCTAACTCCTACTTACTAAAGTAAACTCCACCTTTTTCATGGGCCCCCATGGAATAATGAAGTAAAGATAAGCTCAGATAAAAGTGTAGAAACTCAATAAAGGCATGTATTCATCAAATATGCAGTATTACAATAACTTGGGAAAAATAATAAGATGTCTATCAACTCTGTCTATCTACTCACTACTTAACCTCATAGATATGAATAGGGTCTTATTTAAAAGGAAGGAATAACAAAAAACTCCTAAAACTATGAATTTCTCATGAAGGAAAGTCAGTAACAACTTTAAGACTACAAACATGCAATTGGAAAGACATTAATTATCACTTAAATTCCCCACAAATATAGATCATAGTGAATGCTAGATCTACTCTTTTATCTTTCTTCAAATGGCTTCCAGGAATTTAGGTATCGTGCGTTGCATGTTTAACTAATTTCTTTGATGCTTGCTTCCTTGTTCAATTGCTTTATTAGGTCCCGCTTTGTTATTCATTAAAACAAATCCCTTCTGACTTTGCTGCCAAGTCTTCCAGTTGCAATGGTGTCATAACACTTCTCTTTAATAGCATCAATGCCTTAGCGCTATTCCTTCATAGTTTGTTTAACTCTCGCTCAGCTTGTGTCCTTGTGATCAATGTTTAATACACACAAGATTTCCTACAAACATTTATTTTCATTTATTAGTTTATAAAGAAAAGACATTAATTATTCAACTAACAATTTTTGCAATCTCTTCAGTTGTAGGAAGATCTACCCATATCAAACATTCATGAAGAAAGATTTTTACCACAAAATTATCCCCTTTTAGATATAATTCTAATTTTCATTTTTATGCCCTATGTCCATACTTTATACATCAAAAGTTCAAAAAAAATTATACTAAAAGATGATAAAGTTCATTATGTTATAGACAAATGTTCACAAAAAGGGCTAATAAGACTTCTCTTCATGTCATCAGTAACAAACTCCTAACAGGGTCTATCCTCTAACAAGGAATATTTATATTAGTACATCATCTTGTAGGTACCATCCCCATCAAGATTTTCTCTCTAATCAAGGGTTTCCCTAGTTAGCATATCTAGTGTTAATTGTGTATGAGTATCTTGTTTTGTTTTTTGTTAACATTACTCATATGGCTAAGATTGTTTAAAGATAATGATTGTGATAATAATTGGATAACTGATTCAGCCCCCTGCCCCCCTCTTAGTTATATCAATGGACTATATATTCTAACACATGTTGTATACCTAGGTCATGTTGATATTCAACACATTAATCAAAGTCTTTTCCCTTTCAAGTTGAAGAGCTAAAAAGAGTTTCCCTCACTTAGTGTCAAGCTCATAGGTCATGTTACTAGCTATCTTATATCTATGTTGTTTGCATAAGTATAGAAGATTTAGGAGTTTTTATCTGTTATATAGATTCAATTATATGCCTTGATATTGGTACCATATAAAGTATCCAAGGTCCATCCACCTTTGTCTTGCAGAGCTTGAAGGACAAGGAGAGTAATAGCCTTATAGTTGGTCGTAGTGTCTAAATAGATAAATTGAGTAGGGGAATTAGCTGCCCCTAGCTATATATGTTCTTATCATTGGGTTATTACAAACTATTAATTTAGGAGACAACATGAAGTACAAGTATGATGTCTTTGATTCATTTCAAATCTTTAAGACATTTATGGAGAATTAGTTTGGTCAATCTACTGAGTGTTTACACACTAATAATGGTAGGAAATATGCAAATCAATTTTTTAGAGATTTTGACAATGAACATAGTTTACTTCATTAGTTTATGGTTCCTCATACCCCTCAGTAGAATGGGGGTGATGAGAGAATGAACAAAATATTATGCAAGATAGCCAATTGTATGATCTAGTCTCATGATATGAGTTTGATGAAGGAAAGAAGACAAATAACTAGGGCCAAAGGCTCACCCAGTTATCCAAACCACCCTACAAGAGTTAACACAACAAAAAAAGGAGGAAGAAAAGTGAATTTCTTTTATTGATTCATCAAAATATCTTCATACATGCCTAGCTGTGAGGCCTTCTAGGTTATGGCCAATTAAAAGTACATTCACATTCAAAGATCCAACTATAAATTTACACTTTCAGTTCTACTCTCTAATCTGTACTCTCTCTAAAACTTGCCTAATTCTAAGCCTAAACATTCTATTTATACTTTGCAAAATGGCTTATAGATCATTGTAGAATCATTACATAAGAGGAAAGCTGACCCAAAAATGGTTTGGACTCATCCCAAGAAAAGATCTTAACATAAATGTTGTGAATGAAATAAATCCTACAAGTTAGCTCACAAAATCACTTCCAAATACTGACACTCAGCTTACACTGGGTAACTCAGCACATGAAGAAACACTCAACATGCACTAAGTAACTTGGCACATGAAGAAACACTCGGCATATACTGAGTAACTTAGGACATGAAGAAACACTCAGCATACACTGAGTAACTCAGCACATGAATAATCACTCGGCACATGAAGAAACACTCAACATACACTGAGTAACTTGGCACATGAAGAATCACTTGGCATACACTGGGTAACTCAGCACATGAAGGAATGCTATAGTAACTCGGCACATGAAGGAATTGCTATAGTAACTCAGCACATGAAGAAAATAGGGTTACTAGGCACATGAAGAAAATAAGATTGCTAGGCATATGAAGGAATTTCTAGGCACATGAAGAAAACATGATTGCTAGGCAAATGAAGGAATTGCTAGGCACATGAAGAACTACTAGGCACATGAAGGAATTGCTAGGCACATGAAGGACCACTAGGCACATGAAGGACTTCCTAGGCACATGAAGGAACTACTAGGTGAACAAAATGAGTAGGATAACAAGGAAACCTAGGATGCTCTTGCATCAAACAACCAGGGTTGAAAGAAATGATTCTCCTGAATCATTGAGATATCCCAACTTGAGCTGAATCCAACTCAAATTGAGAAATCCATGAAGCATCTTCAATGGGTCTATTCTTCTACTTTACCAAATATTCATAGTAATATTTTCCTTTTGTACTCTTGCCAACTCTCTGATCCAATATTTTTTCAACTTCCTCAATTTGTTTCTTAGGATAATCATCTGGTATAACAACTTCATCCTCTGACTTTTGATACTTATACAAATCAGCAATATTAAATATAGGAGATATGTCCATGTCATTAGGTAACTCAACTTCATAAGCATTACCACTATCAAACTTCTTTAGGATCTTACAAGGTTCAAATTTTTTCATCTTCAGCTTGCTATATGTTCCTACTAGGAATCTTCCTTTCTTTAGATGAACCATCACCTCATCACCAACTTGAAAATCATGGTGTCTTCTAGACTGATCAACATCCTCCTTATACTTCTGATTGCTTTGTTCCAACCTCAACTTCACTTCCTTATGCAAGAACTCCATAAAATCATCAAATTCTTCTCTTGTAACACTTTTTTTTTCTTCACCAGAAAAATCTCTCAAATCTGATATATCTCTAGGATGCATTCTAGTAACAATCTCAAAAGGTGTCTTCCATGTACTCCTATTCACAGAATTTTTATATGCAAATTCAGCTTATGTCAATACCATCTCCCAATTACTTGGCTTATTTCCAACTAAACATCTCAATAAATTTCTCAAGCTTCTATTCACAACCTTTATCTATCCATCCATTTGTGGATGGAATGTAGAACTAAACTTCAGCTCAGTACCCATCTTTTTTCACAAAGTCTTCCAAAAATAAGCAACAAACTTACTATCTCTATCTAAAATAATGCTTCTTGGTGTAGAGCTATAATTCTATATGCTTAAGAAACACAATGTTAGAACGAAAGCATTCAAACACATAAAATTAAGCCACACTTATGATAAGACAAAGAAAACAATTAAGGAATGCAAACCAAAAGGAGGAAACACTCCATGCTTCCTTGATTTTGTAGATGTGTCCTTTGATGTAGATTTATGCTCAATTGCTTCAATGTTGGAGATGGATAATGGAAAATTGGTAGCCTTGTCAGCTCTCAATTTGGCATTATGAGGGTATGGTTGATGGCTTTGTTTCTCAAAATGGCATTATGGCTTTGCATGAAGGATTGTGTTTTTCAAACTAGCATGATAACTTTACTAAATGGATTGTGTCTTTAAATGGCTTGGGAGGGGATTCCTTAAATAGGCAAAGGGCTTGAGGGATTTCTAGCCAAGATGCAAGGAGAGATGAAAGCTTAGGGAGGGCTCAGATTGAATGATAGGAAAGCACATGGATTGTGCTTCCTTATAGCCAATCAGAGAGTGACACATGTCATAGGGTATTTGGTTATGGAAAGAGGGGTTGAGGAGTCAACAAAGGAGGCTCAAAGCTCATAAAGACCCTCATAATGGCTTGTAAGAGCATTTATGGCTTGGTGGTTGGGATATTTTGAGGGGATAGACTTTGGCTTGGCTTAGGAAACTCTTAAGCTCATTTAGGATTGTGCAAATGATTAGGGGATGGGTTAGGCTTGGGTTAGGATTAGATTAGGGATGTTAGAGATGTGCAAGTGGATGGTATTGATGAGGGTGGGTGAGTTAGTGGCTAAGCTTAGTTAGTATGGGTGGATGGGGTGGATTAGGCTAAATGGAAGATTTAGGATGGTTTAGGGGCTATTAGATTTTGAGAGCTTTATTTATTAAAGTGATTTTAATAAATTTGGGATTTGGAATTAGATAGGAGAATATGATTTAATTGATAAATGATGGGTTATTTGATTTATCAATTAGTACTATAGTTAATTAAATAAATAAATTAACTAGGGGATGACAATTAATTAATTAAATAATAAATATTTAATCAATAATATCCTAGGAGATGACTAAATATGATTACGTATTGATGTAATCAGATTTAGGTGTCTACATTTTGCCCCTCTTTGACATAGTGTTGGAACAACACTATTTCAAAGAAGTTTGAACATAAACGACATGAAGAAGACTTTTTAAAGCAACATAGTTGCCCTAGTTTTGAGTAGAAGAGGAAGGAATGGACTACATGATGCCCCCTCAAGAAGGTGGTGGGGAGAGAAGGCAAGGCTTGACAACTTCTTGAAAAGCACAAGAATCAAGGATGAGTAGGAGGATAGAGAGAAGCTAAGAGAGGAGGGGGGGGGGGGGGGGAGAGAGAAAGCGCATATGCTCACTAGGGGAGAATGATACAAAGGAACACCAAGTGCACAAGGATAACCAAAGGCTAAGAATGGGAGGGTAGGGTTGGGGAGATTTATGATTCTATGATTAGGATTGGTGATGACTAAGGTTATGATTGATGCAAGAGCTAGGATTATGATTGATGCAAGAGCTATGATGATGATTTGATGCAAGAGATATGATTATGATTGATGCAAGATTGGATATGATTATGATTGATGCAAGAGCTATGATTATGATGAATGTTAGAACTATGATTATGATGAATTTTGGAGCTATAATTACAATTTGATGCAAGGTTGGATATGATAGGATTGAGAGATTGGTTGGATCATGATGGCAAGATTCATTTGATGGGATGCTTGGATAGGATAGGATTCTTGGATAGGGTGGGATTCTTGGATAAGATGGGATTCTTGGGTGAGATGGGATGCTTGGATAAGGATGGGATGTTTGGATAGGATGGGTTGCACTAATAGGATGGGATTTTTGGATAGGATATGAGGCTTTGATAGGATGGAAGTGTGAAGTAATCCATTGAATCTTGAGCGTGGGGGTGTTCCAAAGGGAAGCGCCACCATGTAATTGAGCATTTATTTTGATATAGGAATATTGGGTATTTGCCAAGGTTACCAAGAACATCAAGGCCTTTGTACCAATTTTTACATAAGACTAACACGAAACAAACACACAAGGGTTGCCCCAGCATCACACATGAATCCTAGGAGAATCAGAGTGGGAACGATACTGGGTAACCCACAAGCAGAATAAAAAAGAAAAGATGAAAGACCTGATCAAGATCTTGCACTTGAATTGCCCAATTTGTAGCACACCATGATATAAAAGATCGTGGTGACCCAAAGGAGGGAACAACCCAAATCGCTTGGAAGAGATACTTTTAAGAACCAAATTTGAAATCTCAAAAAGAAAATAAATCGAAAGAAAATGTAAATGGTATAACACAATGATCAAGTCCCACCGGGTGTACCAAAATGTATCACCTAGATTAGTAGTGTAAAATGAATACTAGCTATTAAGGAAAGTATTAACAATACTAAAATGAGTAAACACTTAAGATAAGATTGATTTGTTATCACCACAAATGGAGGCAAACCATGAATGGTAAGCTCCAAATGGTATAACACAATGATGCAATGGATTTGTCCCCAATTTAAGGTATGTGTTCTCACAAGTATAGCTCAAGCTTCAAATAGATGGATGGGGTGAGTGAGATAAGGTTGCAACAATGGAGTCATGGAGTGATTTTGCCATTATAATGGTATTTTGGTAGTTTATGAGCTCTCAAAATAGCATTATAACTTTGCATGGAGGATGGATCCCTTTTGTGAAGGGAGGAGGTTCAATTTATAGGCAAGAAGCTTGAGGGATGGAGGGCTAAGATTCAAGGATGGGGAAATGGTTAAGGAGGGCTCAGATTGAATGAGAGGAGAGCACATGGATTGTGCTTCCTTATAGCTAAATAGGGAGTGACACATGTCACAAGGTCATTGGTTAGAGAAAGAGGGGTTGAGGGGTCAAAAAAGGAGGCTCAAAGCTCATAAAGACCCTCATAATGGTTTGTAAGAGCAATAAATGGGCTTGTAAGAGTCATTTATGGCTTGGTGGTTGGGATATTTTGAGAGGATAGACTTTAGCTTGGCTTAGGAAAGTCTTAATCTCATTTAGGATTGTGCAAATGATTAGAGGATGGGTTAGGCTTAGGTTAGGATTAGATTAGAGATGTTAGAGATGTGCAAGTGGATGGTATTGATGAGGGTGGGTGAGTTAGTGGCTAAGCTTAGTTAGTATGGGTGGATGGGGTGGATTAGGCTAAATGGAGGATTTAGGATAGTTTAGGGGCTATTTGATTTGAGGGTTTTATTTATTAAAGTGATTTTAATAAATATGGGATTTGGAATTAGATAGGGGAATAGGATTAATTGATAAATAACAGATTATTTGATTTATCAATTAGGACTATAGATGATTAATTAAATTCATCAGCTAGGGAAAAAAGATTAATTAAATAAGAATTTAATTAATGATTCCTTTAGAGATAGCTAAATAGGATTAATGAAGTGGTGTAATCAGATTTAGGTGTCTACACTTGGTAATCCATGCAATCTCACAATCTCTTTAAAGAAAAGTTCAGCAACATGCTCAACATCTGATGTCCTCTTACATGGTATAAAATGAGCCATCTTAGAAAATTTGTCCACTACAAAAAATATGGAATCATACCCTTTCATTATTTTAGGAAATCCAAGAACAAAATCCATACTAATGTCAGTCCAAGGTTTCTTAGGAACAGTAATAGGTGTATACAAACTAATATTTTGACTCACTCCCTTTGCAACTTGAAAAACTCCACAACTCTTTACAAATTTCTAAACATCCTTATACATTTGTGGCCAATAATATTTCTCTTTTAGAAAACTCAATGTCTTATTAATTCCAAAATTTCCAGCTAATCCACCACTATGCTTTTCCTTAATCAAATTCAACCTCACAAGACTTTTGGGAATACACAACTAGATATCTTTGAACAACATACCTTCTTGAATGAAATACTCATCATACTTACTTATGTGATCTGTCAGATTTCGTGCTCTGCACTCTCTCCATGCCTTAGAAAAATTAGGATCAACATTATATAACTCTTTCATCTCATCAAAACCAAGAACTTCAATCTTCATTTTAGTCAACAAAGAATGTCTTCTACTCAATGCATCAGCAAATTTTTTAGTAACTCCACTCTTGTGCTTGATCACAAATGTAAAACTCTACAAATACTCAACCCACTTCATATGTCTTTGATTCAATTTAAGTTGACTTCCCAAGTATTGTAAAGCTTTATGATCAGTAAACAACACAAACTCCTTAGGTATCAAATAATGTCTTGATTTCTTTAATGCTTGAATAATGACATAAAATTCTTGATCATACATAGAATATTTCCTTTTAGAATCATTCAAATTTTCACTAAAGAAAGCAATAGGCTTACCTTCTTGACTTAATACAGCTCCTATTACATTACCACTTGCATCACATTCAACTTGAAATACTTTGTTGAAATCAAGTAAAGCCAATATACGTAATTCACCAACCTTTTGTTTCAAAGTCTCAAAACTCTTATCAACTCCATGTGTCCAGTTGAATTCCTTTTTATCTCTCCTCATTGTTTCAATCATAGCATTATAATAGCACTAAAATTCTTTATAAACTTTCTATAAAAACTAGCCAAACCATGAAATGATCTTACCTCACTCACATTCTTAGGTGTAGGCCATTCCAAAATTTGCTTTAACCTTCTCAGGATCCATCTTAAAACCATCGGCTGAAATCACAAATTCCAAATACACAATCTCCTCTTGCATAAAAGAACACTTTTTAAAGATTAATCAGCAACTTTTCCTTTTTCAACCTTTGCAATACTTGTCTAATATGCTCAAGATATTCTTCCTTAGTCTTGTTGAATATTAGAATATCATCCAAATAAAAAATCACAAATTTATCCAAGAATCTTTTTAGAACTTCATTCATCAACCTCATGAAAGTACTAGGTGCATTAGTCAAACCAAAAGGCATAACCAACCATTCATACAAACCATCTTTTTTCTTGAAAGCAGTCTTCCATTCATCACCTTCTCTAATTCTAATATGATGATAGCCACTCTTCAAATCAACCTTGGTAAAATACTTTGCTCCACTCAAACAATCTATTATGTCATCTATCCTCGGCATAGGAAACCTATATTTCACTATTATCTTCTTAATGGCTCTAGAGTTAGTATACATTCTCCATTCTCCATTCTTTTTAGATGCTAATATAGTAGGTACAACACATGGACTCAAGCTTTCACTAATCAAACCATTCCGCAACAACTCATGCACTTGTCTATTAAGTTCTTCATTCTCTACAGGTGTCAATCTATATGGTGCCTTGTTTGGAAAACTAGCTCCAGGGATCAGACCCATATAGTGACTTATACTTCTTACTGGAGGTAAACCATCAAGAATATCATTAACAATAAATTTTTTATACTCATTCAACAACTCTACAATTTCTTCTGGCACTCGGTGAATACTACCATCTGTCATTCGGTCACCACTAACTAGCACTCGGTTAACACTATTTTCTTGCACTCAGTCTCCATTGACAAAACTCAATTTTCTTGGAATTATAGAAAAATAGCCTTGATTCTTTTTCATTTCCTTTTCAAATTGTTTCCCATTAACCATACAAATTTTTATAGCAGTACAATTAACCTCATCTGGACTTTTGATCAAAGGCAACAATGTTTGTTTCTTTCCATTTACCCAAAGAGTATATTGATTCAATCTTCCATCATGTACAACATATCTATCATATTGCCAAGGTCTACCCAACAAAATATGACAACAATCCATGGGCATAATATCACACAAAACTTCATCAAAGTAATGTCCAATTTTGAACTTCACAAGGCATTGCTCACTTACCAATATCTTATGCTCATCTCTGATCCATGAAACATGATAAGGTTTGGGATGTTTCAGCCTTTGCAACTGCAACTTCGTAACTAGCCCTTTTGATGCCAAATTTGTAGAACTTCCACTGTCAATGATCACTTTACAACATTTTCTAGCCATCTTACATCTTGTCTTGAAAAGACTTCTCCTTAAAACAAGTTCCTCATTACCTCCCTTATTACATAAGGTTCTTCTCACCATCAAATTTTCTCCAGCCTCAGGTCCACTTGGTGAACTCTCAATGTCTTCTTGAATCATAGCATTTCTATTATTCTGCCCACCTTCAAAAGATCTACATTCAAAGGATCTATGCCTTCTTTGCCACATCTAAAACAATTACCATGAAATCCACCTCTAGAATAAGAATTACCTCTTCCTTGGTAAGAATTAGTGCCTCCTCAATAAGAATTACCACTTTTCAATTCAGTCTTGCCTTTTTCATCATTCTTCCATTCAAATTTTCCTTTATCCTACATAGAACTATCAGATCTACCACTTTCTCCATAAGATCTACCTCTGCCTCTCTAGAATATACCACCTCTACCTCTTTATCATTTTCATGCTTCTTTGTCAAGATCTCAGCTTTCAAGGCATATTGATATGCTTCTTCTACACTTTCCAGCTTCATAAACTTATTTCATCTTTTATTCCAAATCTCAATCCATTAATGTACCTTGCAATTTTCTCAACATCATCATCCACATGTCCAGATCTGATGTCTAGTCTATAGAATTCCTCAGTATACTCTTTCACAGTCATGTCTTTTTGCTTCAAAATTTGCATCTTTCTCAACAAGCTAACTTGGTAATCAGCAGGAAGGAATTTTTTCTTTAACTTATTCACCATCTTTGGCCAAGTTCTGATCTTCTCCTCTCCTCTCCTTTGCCTATCAGTTTGCAAGTGCTCCCACCATAGTGATGCATGACCTTTCAACCTAGTGACTACAATCTTCACCTTTCTATTATCAGAAGTGTTTTCATACTCAAAGAACTTCTCCATATTAGAGATCCAATCCAACACAGTATTGGTGTCCAATTTTCCATCATAAGGAACAACTTCTACAATAGGCTTTGAATTTTCTCTAGCTAATACTCTCAACAATCTTTCTTCATCTTGATCTTTTTTAGGTTCTAGATTATGGTTTGGTGTTGCTACTTCATCATCACTTACATCATCAAGATGTGCTCCTCTCCTTTGGGCTATCTCCACAACATCTAATCTGGATACAATTTGTATCAACTGATCCAATATAGCATTATCAACATTATTTCCTTTACCATGAACCATCTTTACAAATC
Organism: Cupressus sempervirens; assembly: GCA_028749045.1. Classification (NCBI taxonomy): domain Eukaryota; kingdom Viridiplantae; phylum Streptophyta; class Pinopsida; order Cupressales; family Cupressaceae; genus Cupressus; species Cupressus sempervirens. The sequence goes on from CM053786.1 coordinate 734,153,831, forward strand.
AGGTTCTTGCAAGATCGTAACCCTTTGCAAGTTATAGGTCAAATCTGTAGATCTTCCACCCTACAACCAAATCCAAATCATGTTTCTACATGATCCAATCTGCATAAGGATGAACCTCAAGCTCTAATGCCAACTAACACAGGCAAGAGGACAAATAACTAGGGCCAAAGGCTCACCCAACTATCCAAACCACCCTACAAGAGTTACACAACGGAAACAAACACAAAGAACAACAACCAAAGGAGGAAGAAGAGTGAATTTATTTTATTGATTCATCAAAATATCTTCATACATGCCCAGCTTTGAGGCCTTCTAGGTTATAACCAATTATAAATACATTCAAATTCAAAGATCCTATTGCAAATTGGCACTTTTAGTTATGCTCTCTAATCTGCTCTCTCTTTGAAACTTGCCTAATTCTAAGCCTGAACATTCTATTTATACTTGCAAAATAGCTTACAAATCATTTTAGAAACATTACATAAGAAGAAGGCCAACCCAACAATGGTCTGGACTCATCCCAAGAAGAGATCTTAACATAAATGTTGCAAATGAAATAAATCTCACAAGTTGACTTGCAAAATCACATCCAAATATAGACACTCGACTTATACTGGGTAACTCAACACATGAAGAAACACTCAACATGCACTGAGTAACTTGGCACATGAAGAAACACTTGGCATACATTGGGTAACTCAACACATGAAGAAACACTCGACATACACTAAGTAACTTGGCGCATGAAGAAACACTCGACATACACTGAGTAACTTGGCACATGAAGAATCACTCGGCATACACTGGGTAACATGGTACATGAAGGAATGCTACAGTAACTCGGCACATGAAGGAATTGCTATAGTAACTCAGCACATGAAGAAAATAGGGTTACTAGGCACATGAAGAAAACAAGGTTACTAGGCACATGAAGAAAATAGGGTTACTAGGCACATGAAGAAAATAGGATTGCTAGGCACATGAAGAAAATAGGATTGCTAGGCACATGAAGGAATTGCTAGGCACATGAAGAATTTCTAGGCACATGAAGAACATGCTAGGCACATGAAGGAACTACTAGGTGAACAAAATGAGTAGGATAAAAAGGCAACCCAAGATGCTCCTACATCAGAGTTCTTCATTTTGGGATGAGGCTATCAATTGTTTCAACTATATTCAAAATTAGATTCCTCACAAGGCATTGTGATATTTGACTCTTAAGGAGGCTTGGACTAATGTAAAGCTCGATGTTTCTACATTTTGTATTTTTGGTAGTGAGCCTTGGGAATTTATTCTAGATTCTCAAAGGAAAGTCATGGAGAGGAAGAGCGTACGACTCATATTTTTGGGTATTTTGAGGATGTAAAGGCATACAAGTTATTTGATTGTAATTATAGAGAGGTACTAATTAAGCAAGATGTCTAGTTTGATGAGCACTATCCTCAGATGGATCCTCTATCATCAACTTCTCCCTCACTTCCTAGTACTTCCTCTTCTCCTCTATGGGACTTTTTATCCTTTGAAAAAGATCTTGATGATGATCCACCTCCCCCAGATGTTCAACAAGTGCCCTAGTGGGCTCATGGTACTGTTGATGTAGTTGGACCTATGGTAGGAGATCCTTTAGATTCTCATCACACTTATTCTTAGACATATGGTATTGGACTATTGAGTTATGCCATTTTAGATGATCCATAGAATTTTTCACTAGCAAAAGGACACTCAGTTTGGAATATGGCTATGGATGAGGGGTACTCTTCTTTGATGAAGAACTACACTTGGGATCATTGTCCTCTTCCAAGAGGAAGAAATTTGGTCTACTATAGGTGGGTTTATTATGCCAAGTTTGTTGTAGATGGTTCTATTGATAGGTACAAGGAACATATTTTTTTTGTTAAAGTGTAGCTTCATGATAAGTGAAGAACACTATATATTTTAACTATATGATTCTATAATTTCTACACACACACACATACATATATTATACTAAATCATTGTTATATGTTTACTAATATATATCTATACTTAATCCTAGAGTTTACAATTGCTAACAAATATTGTTTATATTTGTTTTCTAAATCAATCAATAGTCACAATAATAATTAATTCATCAATCCATAGGGGCATGACCCTATGTGGCCTTTGGCCATATAGAGTCATGTTCCTATGGGAACATGACAGTATATAGCCTTTGGCCGCTTAGAGTCATGACCCTACAAGAACATGACTTCTTACTTCCTATATATTATACAATTGTTGATTGAATAAGAACATCAATTAAAACAACAATGCTCTCTCCTCCTTTAGCGATAACCATATTCAGAATACAATAACAAACCGATGCATAGATAGTCAATTTTGACATTAAGAATTAGATAGAATAAATCATCATAGTTTGAATTATAATCAAATTTAGATTCACAGAGCATATATATTATTTAGATAATACTATATCAATATCTTTTAGTTTATAATTAGGAAAGAAAAAGGAAGATATATGCATCTCTCTATTAAAGATCCTATAATAATTAACATGGTATCAAAGCCACCCTAATAGAGAAATTCAGATTTATAATAACTTCTTGTTAGAAACAATAGTCCACCAATATAACAAAGAGGGGGTGGGGTGAATTAGTTATATGAAAATTCAAAACATTTATCCTCTTAAACAATCTTGACCATTCAACCAAAGTAAACAACAACCATAAAGAGATGCACCTAAACAATTACACTAGATATTTTGACTAGGGAAACCCTTGATTAGAGGGAATGATGCCCACAAAATGATACACTAATATGAATATTCTTTGTTAGAGGATGGACCCTAGTAGGAGTCTATTACAATATTTAGTACAAAGAGTCCCTGTTAGGAAACTTTGAATACCTATTAGTAGATTTCAACCCTATTAGGAGTTGTGGAAGGCAGCTGAACCCACTATCCAAACAACTTTAGAATCAGATCAATCAACCCACTGTCCAATTGACCTCAATACTATTCTTTCAGAATAATAGATGTGTAACAAGCTTTCACTTCTTCCTCTATCTAGTATGTTAGACTCCTTCACCTTCAAATCATGCAAATAGATTTGGAACTCTGAACTCAGTAACAATAACCCTTAAGGTGACTTACACGCATAGGTAAGTCACTCTACTTTTGTATCACTCTGTTGCTCAGTAATTCACAAGTCTTCTCTAATCTCTATTTGTAAAAGAGGGAAAACATCTTTCCTTTATACCATGGTCAATAATAAATCCTTGAGTCTTCTTTCCACATGTTAATTAAATGAAATACATATTTAATTAATGTTGTTGACTCACAGTTATACACAAACTTTCACACTTGTGACTTCCATACATGTGCATTCTCTAACATCATCAACGATTAGTATACTATCTCTAGTTAATTGCACAACCCTTCACTACAATTTTAATGAACTATAGCAATCATACAATAGGAATTGCTTTCCTAATGCTCTATTTTCATATGATTTTATGTAGATCGACCATATATTCTATACATTGTTGCATTAGGTTCTGTACACTTCCCCTTGTAACAAATACACACTATAGTATGTGTTGGTAATTGCACATCATCAGATAAGTAATATAATGTTCTCAATACAAAAAATATAGTTTTTCACCCTATTTACAAACTTATAACTATGTTTTCATCAATGAAAAATATAGTCATGAAAATGTCACATCAATATTTTGCAATGTTCCCCCATAGCATCAACATTCATGCTAACAATCTTCCCCTTGGGCATTGATGACAACATAGATGAAAAATATCTAAGTTCCAAAAATACCATCATGTTCTAATTTCTTCTCAATTGAACTACATAGAATATTTTTCATGTCACTTTCTTCCCCATTGACATCAATGTCAAAGATAATATACAAATGGTTTAGTTTCTTGAACATACAATAATTTTTCAACACAACCACAAGTCCATCTACTACTTTACAACTTTTGTATGTATATCCATAATCAATTATAGCATCTAAAGACATTGTTGTATAATAATTACCAATTACCAAGAGTCCTTTGCTGATTTTTTTCATCACAGATACTCCCCTATTGATGAAGCATCAACATTTAGTCCAGTCTAGCAATGGTGCTATGTACCCTAGACTGATGCACTTTTGCATCTTCTATTCAAAAGTAGGTAGGGGCATAACCCCAAGCATATCTCTTAGATACTCAAATGTGTCCTTTTGTAAGGCCTTTTTGAAAATGTTTGCAATCTATTCCTTATTATTAATATATTCCAATTTGATTTCTTCCTCTAAAACTTTCTCTCTCAACACATGATACTTTATAGAGAAGTGCTTAGTCTTAGAATGCAAAATAGGATTCTTAGACATGCTTACTGTACTTGTGTTGTCATAGTAAATAATAATAGGTTCTTTGAATGTAATTCCAATATCCTTCATCATCTACTTCATCCATATAACTTGATTATAGTTGTTTGCTACTACAACATATTCTACCTTTGCAGTACTTTGTGAAATGCAATCTTGTTTCTTGCTAAGCCAAAAAACTAGTCTTCCACCAAGAAAGAATGTTCCTCCACTGGTGCTTTTTCTATCATCCATATCTCTAACCCAATCAACATTAGTATAAGTTCAAAGGGTAAAATAATTACTTCTATCATACCAAATGCCATAATCAAATGCCCCTTTCAGATATCTAAATATCCTTTTTATAGCTGCGTAGTGATATTCTTTAGGATTAGCTTAAAATCTTTCCAAATTCCAATTGCATTAGCTATATCTGGTCTACTATGAGTCAGATACTGCAATCCTCTAATCATAGACCTGTACTTTTTTTGTTCAATAGTAGGTGTCTCATCCTTGCTTGACAACTTGTGACCAATTACCATAGGAGTTGCAATAGGTTTACAATTTTCTAGTCCAAATTTTTTTAACAAATCTTTCAAATACCTGGTCTAAGAAATAAAGATTTCTTCTTTGTTTGAACAATTTGTAATCCTAGGAAAAATTTCATTTCTCCTATCATGCTCATCTCAAATTCATTCTTCATATCTTCTGAGAATTTGTTATTGGTTTCATCATTTCCTCTAAAAATGATATCATCAACAAATACAGTGATTATCAACAAACCATTTTCTATTTCTTTCAAGTATAAGTTGTTATCTACTATTCCTTTAGCAAATCCAAGTTTTGCTAAGTATTTATCCAACCTTGCATACCACATTCTAAGTGCTTTCTTTAATCTATACAAGGCTTTCTTTAATCTACAAACCATATCCTTCTCTATTGTCAAAAGAAAACCTTCTGGTTGCTCAATATAAACTTCTTCTTCAAGTTCTCCATTAAAGAATGTTGACTTAACATCCATCTGATATACCTTGAAATTTTTATTTGCTGCATATGCCAAGAATATTTTGATTTCTTCTATTCTTGCTAAGAGTGCATATGTTTCCTCATAATCAATTCCTTATTGCTGAGACTAGCCTTTGCATACTAATCTTGCTTTGTTTCTTATTACTTCTCCATGTTCATTCATTTTATTTTTGAATACCCATTTTGTGCCAAACACATTTTTGTCCTTGGGTCTAAGAACTAATTCCCATGTGTCATTTTTTATTATTTTTTGAAGTTCTTCCTCCATTTCTTTTATCCAATGATCATCCTTGATTGCTTCATTTCTATTTTTCTATTCTACTTGAGATATTAGCAATAGTTCTTCATTGATTCTACTTCTTGTCATTATTCCTTTTTCTTTACTTCCTATCATCTGATCAGTAGGATGATTTCTTATCACATTCTTATTTGGGGTAGGAGTTGTTGCTTCAACTCTAATTTTAGATATTGCATTCTATTCTTCTCTTACTTCTTTAGCTTGCACATTATTCTACAAGTAATTGTTAGTCTTGAGAAATAATTCATTACATCTATTGGTCATCCTAGAATAATTATCTTCATCAGAGTTATAATCCACCATCTTCTCTTTAGTGTCAAACTTTTCATCTATTCTCACATTTGTGCACTCTAGTATAGTTTTTGTTCTATAGTTGAAACATTTTTAAGCTTTACTTTTTAATGAATAGCCAAGAAACATACCTTCATCATTCCTTAGATCAAACATATTGATATCATCATCTCTTTTGATGTAGCATTTTCTTTCAAATATTCTAAAATATTTGACTTATGGTGAGTGACCGAACCATAAGTCATAAGGTATTTTCTCCATACCTTTTCTAATCTATACTCTGTTTAGTGTGTACACTGCTATATTGACTTCTTCTCTCCAAAAAGTCTTTGGTACATCATTCTTGAATAACATAGCTCTTGTTGCTTCAACAATTGATCTATTTCTTCTTTCAACAATCCCATTCTTCTCAAGTGAATGAGGTGAGATAGTTGTCTACTGATTCCATGTTCTTTGTAGTAGATATTGAAATCTTTAGAAGTGAATTCTCCTCCTCTATTAGATCATAAGCTCTTAATTTTAACTCCAGATTCATTCTTTTCTTTGTTCTTGAATATCCAAAATTTCTCAAATGCCTCTAATTTTTCGTTAGGAAAAGCTACCCACATCATCTTGGTAAAATCATCAACAAAAATCATAAAATACCTCTCCATTAAATTCTCTTGTTCTTGTGAGGCCACTGAAACCTATATGAACCAATTCTAGCTTTTGTGTAGTACCAAACTACTTGCTAGGAAATGAAACTTTCTTCTCTAGTTCTTTTAATAGTACCAAGAAATTTTCCTTTTTTGTCCTTGATGATGCATGTTTCATTACCAAACTGTAATTGGTAACCTTTGTCCATAAGTTGTCCAACACTTAACAAGTTATGTTTTAGTCCATTAACAAAATAAACATCAATAGTATTTGTTTTACCATCAAGTGTGATAAATCCAATTCTTGTAATGTGATAGGTTGCATTGTTTGCTACTCTGACAATTCCTCCATCATGGCTTTTAAATTTGACAGATTTTCTCATATCACCAGTCATGTGATGTGAACAACCACTATCAATGATCCAATCTTTCCTTTCAACTTGTGAAAATAGTGCACTTTCTTCTTTGATCTCTCTATCAAGATTATCCTCCTTTATAGCTACAAATTCTAATTCATCTTCACTTTTGTTTTGATCAGATTCTTCTTCTTCTTCTTCTTTTTCTTCATTAGCATATAAACAATTTCTAGGTCTTCTTGATTTGAATCTTCACTTATACTTTCTTTCTCTTTAAGGACACTTAGATGCATAATGACAATATTCTTTACATGTCCAACATTTAAATATATTCTTACCATCTTTTTCTCTTTCCACAAGAAGAGCCACTCCTTCCTGGATCTTTTCCTCAATAGACTTGCTATTGCTAGCAATGTCTCCTTGCACTTTTGTGTTCCTTGCTAGACTAGGTTTAATATTTAATGTGCTAAATGTTGTCTCAACTTTTGCTAATTCTCCAGATTGTTTTAGATCAAATACTTTAGCTTCCAATCTACCAAGCAATGTTTCTTTGGTGAAATTAGTAGTATAGGATATCATCACCTGCATCATCTATGTTATTGTCTTGAAAGTTGGTTTTAGACTTTTCAAGATCTTCCATATTACTTCATTGTCATATTTCTTTCCACCAAGAGATGTGATTCCTGCAACAATCTTAGATATTCTACCAATATAGCTTCTTATAGATTCATCTTTCATCATTCTAGCATCTTGGAATGCAAAATGCAAATTTTGTAATCTAACTCTTTTTGCATGTGTATCACCCTCATAATTGGCTTCTAAGGTATTTCAAATTTCATAAGATGTTTTGAGTTGTTTTACCTAGATATATTGACTTTCAAGTAGAGCTACCAATATTGATTCTCTTTCCCTTATGTTGCACATAAATACGTCTCTTTGTTCCTTGGTACAACTTTCAAGATTGTCTTTTCTGCAATGTTTTAGATGCCTTAGTTACAAGCCAATATCCTAGACCCATGCACAAAGGATGAGTCTTCATTTTATCCTTTTAGCTGTCATAATTTGTGCCATCAAATCTTGGACTATCCTTTCTGAACATGTTCTTCATGGATCACCCAAAGTTGTTAAACTTTTTCTTCATGGATCACCAATTGTTAGAAACAATAGTCGACCAATATAACTAAGGAGGGGAGTGGGGGGGGGGGCGGGGGGTGAGGGGGGCGGGGGGGTGGGGTGGTGGGGGCTGAATCAGTTATATGATAATTTAAAACATTGATCCTCTTAAACAATCTTGACCATTCAACCAAAGTAAACAACAACCATAAAGAGATGCACATAAACAATTGCACTAGATATGTTGACTAGGAAAAGCCCTAGTGGAAATGATGCCCACAAAATGATGTACTAATATGAATATTCCTTGTTAGAGGATGGACCTTGTTAGGAGTCTATTACAACATTTAGTACAAAGAGCCCCTATTAGGAGACTTTGAATCCCTGTTAGGAGATTCCAACCCTATTAGGAGTTGTGGAAGGTAGCTGAACCCACTATCCAAATAGCTTTAGGATTAGATCAGTGAACCCTCTATCCAATTAACCTCAGTACTATTCCTTTCAGAATAATAGATGTGTAACAAGCTTTCATTTCTTCCTCTATCTAGTATGTCAAACTCCTTCACCTTTAGATAATGCAAATAGACCTGGAACTCTAAAGTCAATAAAAATAACCCTTAAGGTCTCTTACATGTATAGGTAGGTCACTCTTCTTTTGTATGGCTTTGCGGCATAGTAATTCACAAGTCTTCTCTGCTCTCTATTTGTAAAATATAGAAAACATCTTTACTTTATGCCATGCTCAATAATAAATCTTTGAGTCAGCTTTCCACACATTAATAAAATGAAATACACATTTAATTAATGATGTTGGCTCATAGTTATACAAAAACTTTCACATGTGTGACTTTTGTACATGCACACTCTTTAATGTCATCAATGATCAATATACTATCTCCAGTTAACTGTACAACCCTTCACTAGAATTGTAATGAGTTGTAGCAATAATACAATAGCAATTGCTTTCCTAATACTCTTTTTCCATATGATTCTTCGTAGATCAACCATATCTTCCATACATTATTACATTAGATCCTACGCACTTGCCCTTGTAATAAATACACACTGTAGTATGCACTGGTAATTTTGCATCATTAGATAAGTAATATGATGTTCTCAATACAAAAATCACAATCTTTTTCTTTGTCATTCTTTTAAAAACTTATTACTATGTTGTCATCAATGGAAATCATGGTCATGAAAATGTCACATCAATATTCTGTAATGCTCCCCTGTAGCATCAGCATTCATGCTAACACTTCCATATTAGAATCTATATAACCTTAATTCAAAATGTTGAATAATGTAAGACTAGAAGATAGGAATGAAGGAGCCTCAAATTTTGTATCATGAAAAATCAGAGTAATGATTGTACCATGCAAAATGGAGTTAGAAGAGTTAATCGAGGAAAATAAATTTATGCCATAAAATGATCTAGACAAAATAACTTGGAAAAGACACAAAAAAAAAGCCATGAAGATCATCATAGATTCAGTTAAAGATCACATTCTTCCATCCATAGAAAATCTTAAGACAATCTTTGAGATGTTCTCCACTATAAAGAATATTTTCAAAATGAATAACACAAGAAGATTGCTAACATTGAAACAAGATCTACTATACATCAAGATGAATAATGGAGAAACTATTACTTTCTATTTCCTAAGAATCTCATAATTGAAAGATCAACTTGCAACTACTAGAAATCAAGTAGATGAAAAATAACTTAGCATTATAGCCCTAAAAGGATTGCCACTATCTTGGGAGACATTTATTAGTGGACTAAGTTCTCAACTAGAACTTCCTAAGTTTGAACTACTAAAAAATGAATGTACTCAAGAAGATTCAAGATTAATTATGAGAGGAATCTGTCATGTCCCCTTTTCAAATAATTAAAAAAAATAATGTTTGCTAAGGCAGGCAAGCCCAAAAAGGTGAAGTTTTGGAAAAAGGGGATAATATTTGGAATCTAATGGACTAATAAATGAATATTATTATTAAAATATGTTTTAGTAACCCCTCTTGGACGTGAGTTAGGGTTATGCCCTCTTTTAAGGGGTTTGGAGGCATTTTGGGCTCATTCCAGAACTTGATTTTTGCTCATTTCTTTGTTATTCTTCAGAGGCTACCGAACCTGTGGAGAAGGAGACCCAAGAATGGGAGTTTGTAGTTTTATAGGAAGGCTAAGGATGGGAGTTTGAAGCCATTCCATGTGCATGCTCATGCAGAGTTTTCCTTTGTGCTGAACAGTGCAGATTGTGGTTTTTTCGGGTGTGCTTTTTGTAAGAGTTTGGTGTTTCCGGTTGAGTATTTCATATCAGTTTGGGTTGCTGCCGTATTTAAAGATTTTAGATGTTAAAATAGAGCTGAATATATTTATTTTATTTTTATTATACTTTTGTGATAGATTATTAGTTTTTTTTGGGTGTTTTCGGGCTATTCTATGTTGTTTTCAGGAGCCCGATGAGCATTGTTTTTTATCCTCCATTTGGGAGCTGTTGTGTAAATGTTATAAAAATCTAAAAATATAATTTTTTAGGCTGTTATGATGCTGAAATTTTTATAAAAATTTCCATTTTCAGATTTACTAATAATATGTGAAGCTGTGAAGTTTTTGGCACTATTTTTGGCATACTTGATTTGGGGTTTATTGAGAAATTGGTGGATCTTTGAAAGATTGGTTGTTTGATATTAAAGATCTGATTAGAGGCTTGAAATATCATAGAAAACTAGAGAAAGGGATATTTCAGTGGTATCAGAGCTATGATCTTGCTAGCCTGAGGGTTTGTAGAAGTTTGCATGTCAGTTTTGACAACTACCCAAATCTTGCATGTCAAAATTTATGGTTGCATGCTACTTCTAATCATTTGCATGTTAGTTCTTGGTGAATTTGGTGGTTTCATGTTGCTTATAATTAGTTTCATGTCAAAATCTATGGTTGCATGCTACTTCTAATCATTTGCATGTTAGTTCTTGGTGAATTTGGTGGTTGCATGTTGCTTCTAATCAGTTGCATGTCAAAATATATGGTTGCATGCTACTTCTAATCAATTGCATGTTAGTTCTTGGTGTTTGAAGAAGTTATAACCTATTGGGGTTACACTCTACTTTATCCAGAATGGATAGGTATAGTACAGAGTCTCAGAGGACACGATCTTGGACAATTGATATCTAGAGTCAGAACAGTAGAAAGGATGGTTATTTAGACATTCGAGATAAACTTAGGAAATTAAGCCATGACATGTCTGAATAGTTGGTTGAGCACCACCATATGATGAATGACATGTTGTCTGACCTAGCTAAGGTGGATAAGTTGACCAGATTTCTATTTGGCAGATTTTCTCATAGGGCAGATGAAACAATTACCAAGAACTTGCATGAGGAGTTTGAGAAACTAGCTTATAGCCAGGCAGAGGTCTTAGATTCTACTCCGCCATAGGAGGTAGTGAGAAAGGATATTACACAAATTGATAGTAATGGTCAACTTGATACTCAAATTGAGATAATTGTATACAGGTCATTAAAGGGTGATATCAGAGGTATTCAAGATGGTATAGTTACAATAGGTAGTGACTACAGCGTAGTGGGTTCAGATGATGATTATGAGGATGTTGTTGTGCATGATGGTGAGATACTTGGTAGAGATGAGCAGACATTGAGCATTCATGACTTTGCTAAGAAAGAATACCAGGTACAGTTAGTTGCTTCATCACATGAGGTTGAGGCTGGTAGTACTTCAGACGATTTGTCCAGCCAACTGAAAGTGAACAAAGATAGTATTGTGACTTCATTATCTCATCATGACAAGTATGTGGAGTTAGTTGGTATTGGTCATATTACTCAAGTGAGGATTTTGCTTGAGTTACCAACTGATTCTACTTTACAGATATGGACTCAAGATTGTTATATTGGCATTTGGGATTCAGTTGACTGGAGATCTTTAACACTTTTTGGTAGCAGTGTTTGTTTGGGTGCTATCATGGATTTGATTAGCAGATTGCACAGTGTTGTCTTTTCTTGTGCTAGCAGCTTGTCCGATGTTGGTATTAGTTTTTATGCACCGGTGTTGGGCTTTGTTCATATATCCAGTCGACCATACTTGTTGGAATGTGTTGACGATCTTTCATATTTGGCAGTGTGTACAAATGAGTCCCAGGATCATATTGGCATTGATGACATCCAGGAGGATGCAATGGGTAGTTTTGAAGACTTAGTTTCCTTGGGTACAAAGGAGTTGGACAGCAATGCTACAATTTTTGATACTCCATATGTTGATATGAGCTTTAGAGTTGATTCACAAGATATGGATGGTAATACTCTAGAGACTAGTAACTTTGAGGATACTCCTTTAGATAGTGCATCAAAGGAGGTTTTTAGGAGATAGTCAAGCCAGTGCCATCATGTGTCTAATCAGTTGAGAGTTAGTGAGCAAGACATTGCTATCGCTTGCCAACATTTTGATGCTTCTCATCAATTGTTAGTAGTTTATGGATGGGGTTCTCCTACTAGTGATGAGCAGGGAGGTAGTTATCTTTTCTTGACAGAGTTCCACTCTTTATGGGAGGCTATCCAGATTCTGAGATAGGATTATATGCAGTTGGTAGCCAACAGAGATTATCTTATGGAGTGGGGCAGTACAGCATATGATGCATTGTTGGCCAAGGAAGATGAGGTGAGTGAGCTTACTGAGCAGCTTGAGGTGACTTCTAAGATTCTTGAGGGTACATAGTTATCTTTCAAGGAGTCACAGTTTCATTTGGCTAAGGTGACCATGGAGTTAGAGAAACTACAGTCTTTACTAGATTTTGTACAGTCACAAGTTGTGGTGTTTGATGATCCGAGGATGTCCATGGTCGAGATTGTCAAAGATAGTGGAGATGGGGATGCATCCATCCTTGATACTAACATTGGCATATCGGGTTCATCCCCACTAGAGTCAGGTTCAGTTGAGTTGGGTGCTGTAGCAAATTATTGTGGTATGCCTGACATGGTGGTGACCTCTAGCACTAATGGCACGAAGACTAGAGATGCTGTATCAAAGACCATGCGTGATGTTGGTGGGCAAATAGTTGGCATGGTTCTTGCTAGTAATAATACTCCCTTGGCGATGTCTTTAGAGGTAGTAATCAGTTCCAACTTGGTTAGTGATTGATTGTAGTTAGTTATATCTGGATTGTAGTCTGAGCCACTGACTAAGATTGGCACATTCTATCAGCATTACATTGTGAGGTATGCTCATCAATTTACCTTTGATGACTATTTTGATGAGATGATGATACAGAGATGTACTTTGGTTCCTAGTGCTTATCATTAGTTATGGGATAGTTTAACACCTCAGGATGAGAGTTGTGATGGGCACGACATGGCGATAGGTTTTGCAGTTGACAGCTTGATAATACATGACTTAAAGTAGGAGTTTCAGAGTGATGCTTCAATGGGTGTTGTTATTGATTCTACCCCTTTGGCTATGACATCTCCTAACTTAGCTGGTGATCAGTCACAGTGGGTTGTATCACTTGTTCATGGTGAGCTATTGAATGAGGTTGGTTTTTTTTATCAACATTATATTGCAAGGTATGTACATCAGTTAGCATTTGATCCTTGTGTTGAGGAGTTGCTAGCAGGAAAATTTGGTTTAGGTTCCAATTCTTGCTATTTATTTTGTGATGTCTTTTCACCATCAGGGGTGCATGGGAGTTATGGTTATGAGATACTGGTTGGTGATCTACAGAGTTGTGTTGAGTGCAAGAGTTGTATAGTGTGTGGATTCTCCATACTTGGTACAGTTTCATTCGGGAGCATTCACCATTATTGCAGAGTTGGATTTTACATTCTGTATAGGCCAGTGGAATGCGTTGATGGTATTTACTATGTTGGTAGTTTGATTTGTCCACTTTACTTGGGTTTTGATGTTCTAAGAGTTTGTGTCTCATGGGTTTTTGACTGTGGCAGTGGTGATTTTGGAGTTTTGTTGAGCTGTAATTGTCAGTTTGATTATGGATTCCTCTTGGTCATATTGCAAAGGATAGTGTAGGAGCCTATGTTAATTGGTAGTAGTATAGTTCATGACTACATTTGGGATCTAGGTGGATTGATTGGTTTATTTTTCAGCGATTTCTTGAGGACAATCAATATTTGGGAGGGAAGGACTTGTCATGTCCCCTTTTCAAATAATTAAAAATAATAATCTTTGCTAAGGCAGGCAGGCCCAAAAAGGTGAAGTTTTGGAAAAAGGGGATAATCTTTGGAAGCTAATGGAATAATAAATGAAGATTATTATTAAAATATGTTTTATTAACCCCTCTTGGATGTGAGTTAGGGTTATGCCCTCTTTTAAGGGGTTTGGAGGCATTTTGGGCTCATTCCAGAACTTGATTTTTGCTCATTTCTTTGTTATTCTTCAGAGGCTGCCAAGCCTGTGGAGAAGAAGACCCAAGAATAGGAGTTTGGAGGTTTCCAAGAAGGCTAAGGATGGGAGTTTGAAGCCATTCCATGTGCATGCTCATGCAGAGTTTTCCTTTGTGCTGAACAGTGCAGATTTGTGGTTTTTTCGGGTGTGTTTTTTGTAAGAGTTTGGTGTTTCCGGTTGAGTATTTCATATCAGTTTGGGTTGCTGCTGTATTTCAAGATTTTAGATGTTAAAATAGAGCTTAATATATGTATTTCATCATTATTATACTTTTGTGATAGATTATTAGTGTTTTTTTGGTGTTTTCGGGCTATTCTATGTTGTTTTCGGGAGCCCGATAAGCATTATTTTTTATCCTCCGTTTGGGAGCTGTTGTGTAAATTTTATACAGATCTGAAAATTTCATTTTGTAGGCTGTTATGCTGATGAAATTTCTATAAAAATTTCCACTTTCATATTTACTAATAATATGTGAAGTTGTGAAGTTTTTGGCACTATTTCCGACATACCCGATTTGGGGTTTATTGAGAAATTGGTGGATCTTTGAAAGATTGGTTGTTTGATCTTAAACGTCTAATTAGAGGCTTGAAATATCATAGAAAACTAGAGAAAGGGACATTTTAGAATCATCTCAAATCAAGAGGGAAAAATTAAATATATTCAAATTAGTACCAATAATAAGGGAAAAAGAAAGGGAATTCATCAAAACAACAAGGAATTCAACAAATCATACAAGAAAAGAGATTGGTCCAAAGTACAATGCTTCAAATGTGAAAAATTTGGTCAGACTCATAACATCTATCTAGAACAGGAGAAAATTCAAGTAACCCTAGTGGAAGTTAAGGATGAAAATCTTTCATTTTAAGTTGTTGAACAAAGAGATAAAGTGGATAAATTTAAAAGAGAATGCCAAAGTGAGGAATCAGGGGGAGATTGATACATTTCAAAAGTTTGAATACATAAATGACATATGCAATGTTGTACTCAAATCTACAAATAAATTAGTTATCTATAAATTTAATTTTTCTCATCAATATAAGCATATTGATTTAGAGATATAGTATAACAAGATGTTCTCAAATTGGTTTATATAAGAACAAATGAGTAAACAATGGATATTCCTACCAAACCTCTTGCCAAGGTTAAATTAGAATATTTCAGAGGTAAAATTACATTATATATTCAAAAGGTAATCATTGTAAGGTGATGATCTTACGAATGATAGGCTTTTTATCATGCCATTATTCTAGATATGTTAGAAATCATTGATAATGAACATATTATGATCACCATGTTTGCAAATCTGGAGTGCTAAAGAGCATAATACATGTTATGATAGTGTTCATAACATTGAGGTTATAGTTATTTGGCGAGTCACTATTTCAGAGTGTTAAAGTTAGATACTTTTTTCTTTCAATGCATGTTGATATCATTTTTGAGTTCATAAGAAATCTTTGTTATTTATCTTCTTCCTTGCTAAGAGGTAGTGTTAAAGTGTAGCTTCAAGAGAAGTGAATAACACTATATGTTTTAAGTATATGATTATGTAATTTTGTTAGGAACCTGTGTGTTCCTTCTGTTTATTTTGTTAGAGTAGTGTTGTTGGACGCATATGCTTTGTAAGTCGTCCCGTGAGTATATTTTATTATCCCACATGCATAGGTAGTATTACTTTTCTAGATCGTACCCAGTATATAAGAATAGGTTGAGGCCCTTGATGGGTACGAACGAATTTATTGTATTGAGCTTGCTCAAAGGAGGTTACCCCCTCGAAGTGGCCTGCGATCAGTAGATTCATTCTGAGTTCTGCTATCACTTGGTATTCTGTTATTTCGAGCATTCTCATGATATTGCTATAAGGAGGTTCTTCACATCTGGTATCAGAGCACTCTCTTGGGTTTGCCCTAAATCCCTCATTTACATATCAAAGCCCTAAATCCCTCATTTATCTAATTTTAGGGTTTGCCCTATCTTTTTCACCTCTCATCCAATCGCCACCAAACTGAGCCACAAGATTCAATTCCTCATTTTGCTCCCTTATCCCTCTTGGACTGTTCGCCTCATTTCGCCTCCCTACCCTTGAAACCCTCATTTTTCTTTTTCCCTTGTCCCCAGGTAGTCTCCCACCACCCGTCGAACACCCATTTCCTATATAATTTTTACCCAAATCCAAGTTTGCCGTAACTAAAAAAGTTTTTGTTTCTCATCTTCTACCCATTCCAAAAAAAAAAAAAAAAAAAAAAAAAAAAAAAAAAAAAAACCTTGTTTTATGGTTGTTACGCGTACAGGAGCAAAAATCATGGAAGAGGAAATTGCATCCCTCAAAACCAAACTTCAAGATCTGGATGACAAAATTCTGGGTCTTAACTTTCAGCAGTCAGCCATGAGCCGAAACCATTCAGGAGATACTGGGTCCTCTTCTAGCAATTTCCGTGGACCAAAGCTTGATTTTCCACGCTTCGATGGTTCTGATCCGACTGGATGGATCTATAGGGCAGAGCAGTATTTCAGCTTGCATAATACTTTGGATAACCACAAAGTCCCCCTTGCATCTTTTCATTTGGAACATGAAGCTCTTCAATGGTTCCGTTGGTACATCAAGGCTAATGTAGGCCCAACGTGGAGCGAATTGTGCACCCTCATTTTGGAGCGCTTTGGCCCTAGTTCCTTTGATGATTTCAAAGGAGCACTCACTAAACTGCGTCAAACAGGCACTGTAAGAGAATACCAGACAGAGTTTGAAAAATTAGCTAATCACACAGAGGGCTTGTCTGATGAATTCTTCCGTAGTTGTTTTGTCAGTGGTCTGAAGGATGCACTTCGCTCAGAAGTCAAAATGTTTCGACCTACTACAATGATGGAAGCCCTTGGGTTGGCTAAGTTAGCGGAAGACAAGATTAGTGCTCTACAACGCTCCAGACCTAATTTTGTTCCATTCAGAAATACAGGTTCTCACAACCCTCCAGTCATACCAGCTCCTAGAACTACTCCGATCAAGCACTTGTCTGAAACAGAGATGCGAGTCAGGCGAGACAAAGGGCTTTGTTATAATTGTGATGAGAAATGGTCTCGGGGCCATAGATGTGTTCAGCAAAAGCTCTATCTCTTGGATGTGGATTCTCCACCGAAACTGGAAGAATATGTAGATGCTCAGGAAACAGTGGATGATGAGGTTGAGCCTCACCAGCCTGAACCTCCTTCACCAGAAGCTCCACCAGAGATATCTGTCCATGCTTTGGCAGGAGTCACTACTCCACAAACCATGCGGGTCCAGGGTTTCTTCAAGAAGATCCCTCTTACTATACTCATTGATTCTGGTAGCACTCATAACTTCATTGATCCACGAATAGCCAAACAGGCTGATTGCTTTATCCATCCCTGCTCTAGCTTTGAAGTCATGATTGCCAATGGGGGCACTTTACCTTGTAAAGGGAAATGTCGCAATGTGTGTCTCTCTATTGGAGATTATAACATGCGCTCTGACATGTTTGCCTTACCCTTAGGTGGCTATGATGTGGTTTTGGGTGCCCAATGGTTACGCACTCTTGGCCCCATTCTCTGGGATTTTGCTGAACTTTGGATGCAGTTTTTAGCCGAGGGGCACCAACACACTTTGAAAGGCTTACAACCAGGGTCTCTCAGCATCATCAGTTCACACCGTATGGAAAAACTTCTTAAGAAGAATTCACATGGTGTCATTGCTCAGCTCCATTCCATTCAGATGCAGCCATCAGCAGTCTCTAGCACTCCTGCCGATCTCCAACACATTTTGGACAAGTATTTTGGTATATTTGCTGAACCTGTGGGATTACCTCCTTCTCATCCAGAGGACCACCGTATTCAGCTCCTTCCTGGCAGTGTTCCGCCCAACCTCAGGCCCTACCGCTACCCATTTCATCAGAAGACCGAAATCGAGATACTTGTCCGTGACTTACTGAAGCAAGGTATTATTCGCCCTAGTACCAGTTCCTTTTCTTCTCCAGTTCTGCTTGTTCGCAAAAAAGATGGGTCATGGCGACTCTGCATTGATTTCCGAGCACTTAATCATCTCACTATAAAGGACAAGTTTCCCATTCCAGTTGTTGATGAACTTCTTGATGAACTTCATGGGGCTCATTTTTTCTCCAAGTTAGATCTTCGTTCTGGGTATCATCAAATTCGGGTTCATGAGGAGGATATACCTAAAACTGCCTTCCGCACACATGATGGTCACTATGAATTTTTAGTCATGCCCTTCGGCCTCACCAATGCTCCTTCAACATTTCAGGCAGTGATGAATAACATATTTCGACCATACCTCCAAAAATTCATTCTAGTCTTCTTTGATGATATCCTCATATATAGCAAAACTTGGGCTGAGCATCTCCATCATCTGGAGCTTGTCTTGCAACTTCTCTCTGATCATCAACTCTGTGCAAAACTATCTAAATGTGTGTTTGGCCAGGAGGAAGTGGAGTATCTCGGGCATATTGTTGCACACCATGGAGTGCGGGTGGATCCTACAAAAATAGATGCCATGAAAACTTGGCCGCATCCTAAAACTCTCAAGAGCCTTCGAGGTTTTTTGGGGTTGACTGGCTACTACCGCAAGTTTGTCAAAGATTACGGGAAAATTGCAGCACCATTGACAGCTCTGTTAAAAAAGGATGCCTTCTCCTGGACCCCTGTTGCTGAGACTGCATTTGAACAACTGAAACAGGCTATGTGCAGTACACCTGTTCTCGCGATGCCAGATTTTTCCAAACCCTTCACTATTGAGAGTGATGCTTGCGGCAATGGATTGGGTGCTGTTCTCCTGCAAGATGACCATCCTATTGCGTTCACTAGCAAAGCCCTCTCTGGTAAGAATCTAGCCCTCTCTACTTATGAAAAAGAAATGATGGCTATTTTGCATGCTGTACAGAAGTGGCGGCCATACCTCTTAGGGAGTCATTTTTGCATCAAAACTGATCACCAAAGTCTGAAATACTTCCTGGAACAACGGGTATCCTCTCCTACACAACAGAAATGGGTCAGCAAACTCATGGGGTATGATTATGAGATCACCTACAAGAAGGGTAAGGAGAATATTGTGGCAGATGCTCTTTCTTGCACATTTGATAATCAAGCTTCCCTTTCCGCTATTTCTATGCCCATTCCCAATTGGTTAGCGTCTGTTCAGCAGGGCTATGACAGTGACTCTTCTTTATCTCAAATCATTCACCAGCTAGCCAATAATCCTTCTGCTATACCACATTACTCTTGGGATGGTGCTTCTCTTCGATACAAGGGTCGGCTAGTGCTTCCTCAGAACCCAGCTCTACATCAGGCTATTTTTTATGAACTCCATGCTTCTCCTTCAGCAGGGCACTCAGGCTTCCTCAAAACTTATGAGCGAGCAAGGAGAAACTTCTTTTGGAAAGGGATGAAACAGACGATTCAACAGATGGTGGCTGAATGTGATACTTGCCAACGCCACAAGGGTGAAACGACCCTCCTTCCTGGCTTGCTCGAACCATTGCCCATCCCTACACGGATTTGGACTGATATTTCTATGGATTTCATTGAAGGGCTTCCTAAATCTGGGGGCAAGACAGTGATCTTGGTTGTGGTTGATCGTCTCTCGAAATATAGTCATTTTTGTGCCCTCAGCCACCCCTATACTGCCTCCTCTATTGCACAAATCTTCATGGACCAGATATTTCGTCTTCACGGACTCCCTTCTTCCATTGTCTCTGATCGTGATGCAACTTTTACCAGTCATTTTTGGACTGAACTGTTTCAGAAAACTGGCACCAAACTGAAGATGAGTTCGGGCTATCACCCACAAACTGATGGTCAAACTGAAATTGTCAATAAATGCTTGGAAACTTATCTTCGTTGCTTCACTTCCGAGCAGCAACATCAGTGGGCCAAGTGGCTCCCTTTAGCTGAATGGTGGTACAATACCTCTTACCACACTGCCTCTAAAATGACTCCATATGAAGCAGTCTATGGTCAGGCACCTCCAGTGCTCCTTCCCTACACTCCCAACAGCTCACCAGTCCAGGCAGTTGACATAGTTCTCCGCAGCAGGGATCAGATTCTTCGTACCTTACAGGATAATCTTCACATGGCCCGTAATCGGATGAAACAACAAGCAGATCAACACCGTTCTGAGTGATCATTTCAAGTTGGGGATATGGTTTTTCTTTGTCTACAGCCATACAAACAATCCTCCCTAAAGCTGAAAGGGCGTCATAAGCTGGCCCCAAAATTTTATGGGCCTTATAAGGTTCTGCAGAAGATTGGTTCAGTTGCTTATAAACTGGAACTTCCTCCTTCTTCCCGCATTCATCCAGTCTTTCATGTTTCTTGTCTAAAGAAAGTTCTGGGTACCACTGTCAGAGCACAAACTACTCTCCCTGAAATGGATACGGAAGGATCCATTATCCTGGAGCCGGTGGCAATCATTGACCAGCGCACTCGCCAGCTTCGCTCTCGCTCCATCTCTGAGGTCTTGATTCAGTAGCATGGCATGCAACCAGAGGATGCTACCTGGGAACCCCTTCTTCAGATTCAACAACAATTTCCACACCTTAAGCTTTGAGGACAAAGCTTTTTTCTAAGGGAGAGGGGATGTTAGGAACCTGTGTGTTCCTTCTGTTTATTTTGTTAGAGTAGTGTTGTTGGACGCATATGCTTTGTAAGTCATCCCGTGAGTATATTTTATTATCCCACATGCATAGGTAGTATTACTTTTCTAGATCGTACCCAGTATATAAGAATAGGTTGAGGCCCTTGATGGGTACGGACGAATTTATTGTATTGAGCTTGCTCAAAGGAGGTTACCCCCTCGAAGTGGCCTGCGATCAGTAGATTCATTCTGAGTTCTGCTATCACTTGGTATTCTGTTATTTCGAGCATTCTCACGATATTGCTATAAGGAGGTTCTTCACAAATTTCTACACACACACACTCTCTCTCTCTCTCACATATACTTAATCATTGTTATATGTTTACTAATATATATCTATACTTAATCTTAGAGTTTACAATTGCTAACAAATATTTTCTATATTGATTTTCTAAACTAATCAACAATCACAATAATAATTAGTTCATGAACCCATAGGGCCATGACCCTACATGGCCTTTGGCCACATAGAGTCATGTCCCTATAAGAACATGACTTCTTACTTCCCTATATATTATGCAATCACTAATTGAAGATGAACATCAATTAAAATGGAAATGATCTCTCCTCCTTCAATGATAACTATATTTAGAATACAATAACCAACCGATGCATAGACAGTCAATTTTGACATTAAGAATTAGATAGAATAGATCATAGATTGAATCGTAATCAAACTTAGATTCAGAGAACATATATATTATTTAGATAATACTATATCAGTATCTTACAATATATAATAAGAAACGTAAGAGGAAGATATATGCATCTCTCTATCAGAGATCCTATAATAAATAATAGTTGTGAAGGGATTTCATAGGTGGAGGGTATTAATTACTCTCAGAACTTTTCCATTGTCACCAAAATATTTTCTATTGGTCTTCTACTCCGTCTTGTAACTTCTCATGGATGGATAGTATTTTAGATGGATGTCAAAAGTGCATTTTTTCATTGAGACCTACATGAGGAGATTTATATGGAAAAATCTTATAAATTTGTGTAGAAAAACTCTATGGTGTGCAAATTTTTAGAGGTCTTTGTATGGTCTCAAACAAACCCTGCTAACTTAGTGTGAGAAGATGGATTCCTTCTTTCTTGCATCACAATTCACACACTATCATTCCAATCCTACAGTATTAGTTTCATAGGGATGATCTATTGATACTTGTGATATATGTTGATGATCTCATTATTATAAGTATCTCACCCTCTATGATTCATAATGTTCAATGGGTTTTGAGAGAGTAGATTGAGATTACAAACCTTGGTCTTTTGCACTATTTTTTGGGCCTATAAGGTGTTGAGTTTTTGGATGGGTAACCACACTTCAAAAAAAGAATGAATTTGATATGCTTCAGAGATTCAATGTGTTTTAATGCAATCTTGTTCCCATACCTTATTAGTTGGGTGTTGTTTTATCTACCACTTTCTCTACACGTATGGTGGATTCTACTTTATATAGACAACTTGTGGGTCATTTGTTTTACCTGATGCACACATCCTAATTTCTCCTTTGTAATTGTTCTTGACTCTAGATTCTCTCATGATCCTCATGAGAGTCATTGCTAAGTTTCCAAATGTATTTTGAGGTACATTCAAGGTACTACATGTTATGGAATTCACTATACATCAATGATCCTCACATTATTGGTTGTACAAACTCAAATTGGGCTAGTAATATTGATGATTGGAGGTCTACTTTTGGCTTTGTTTTTTGTCTTGGTTCTAGTTCCATCACATGGTCTTGCAAGAAGCAACATGTGTTGGAAACTACAATTGAAACAATTATTTTTTTGTCATTGATGTCAAATCTACTGATGAGATATGTTGTTATCTAATCTAATTGTCATACCCACTTTCATTGAAAAAGAGGATTTAAGAAAAAGAGAAGTTAAAATGGGCAATTAATTAGTTAGACTTTGACAAACCAAAGCGATTCTTTATATCATTGATGTAAAGCTTAACTTATAAATAGAGTAAAAAAATAATGAATGTAGAGTGATGCTAGTGTCAATTGAGCCACAATACAAGTTGAGGTAATCTAGTATTCACTGAGCATTAGTATTGACTGAGCAAGCTAGTTGATGCTAAGCCAAGAAGTTTCTACAACAACCAAGTGTTAGAACTTAGTGATTGCCAAGTAACAATATTTTGAATGAATTTGAGGAATCGTGATTTCTAGCCAACTTAGTTGATTTCTTGGAATATGGAAATCATGTTAAAGATAATATTTATGAGTTAGATCATTTAATTCAAGGAGAAGATTAGGTATCTAACCTAAGATCAAATTTAATGGATGAGAAGTTTCTAGAAAAAAAGGAAGATGGACAGATACAATAAACTTGATGAACCAAATTGTATACCCTAAGATCTATGGTGATCATGAAAACTGAAAAAGAAAGAATTTCCTATTTAATCTGTAGAGCCAAAATTTAGAGACATAAACATAAAGAAAGGCAGAAAAATGGTGCACAAGGGAGAAAAAAAGTGTATGTGTGTGAGAGAGAAGCAAGAGATGGAAATGCTTGTGTAAATGTTGTTGAAGTTGATAAGTGAATTTGAATGAAAGATTTAAGTTTGATGTGAAGAAGGATGACTACTTAAAAGGTTTCCAATCAAGTTAAGAGATAAAGTTGATAAGAGGGACTTATTTGTGAATCAAAACATAAACCAAAAAATGATCTGAACCTGCAAAAGTGAGTTGTAAACATATCGATCAAAACCCTACTATTCTTTCTACTAATTGTAAAAAAATTGTATTGAAAGCCTTTTTATCAAAGGTTGACCTAATAACCATTTGAAGGACATAACAATCTATGTAAATTATTTAGCTAGGTGACATTCTAAATGGAATGATCAAAGTCCTCTAATAAGACCACTCCTAACTGTAGACACCTAAAAATTCTTTAGAAAATAAAGTATTTTTATTTTTTGAAAAAGTCCTGATGACATCATCATTTATTAATTAATTAATTATTTATTTAATTTATTTATTTTTATGCCATTAAATCCCTTTATCTTAATTAAAAATATTTAATTAAGGAATCCCTCCCAAAAATGTTTAAATCTTATTTAAACATTATTTCCTTATTTATTAATTATTTAATTAATAAATTGACCAAAAAACCCAAAATAAATAAAAAATTTATTTTTTGCCCAAAACTTGGCCAATTTCCTTATGACCAATAACCTCTTCCAAAATCTTCTAATCCTTCTTTAATTTTGATTAAAGGCTAATCCCATCATTTCCTACCCCTAATCCCAACTCAAAATATTTAATTAAGATTAAATATTAATCCTCATGTTTGTTAAAAAAGTTTTAATAAATATCTCCTCAACCCAAACCCTTGAAATAAATAAAACTTTATTTATTTCATAAAATCTTATCCTAGGAAGTTCTAGACTCTTCTAGAAAGTCTTTATCCTCATCCAAAGTCTAGACTCTTCTAGAAGATGTATTTAAACCTAATCCTAATCCCCTCCTAACCTTGTCACATTCCCTAAACATGGGTTAAAACTTACTAACCCAAGCCAAAGTTAACAAATATCTCCTCCTTAACCCACCCTCATTAAATGCCATCCACTTGCCTATCCCTAAGCTAATCCTAAACCATCCTAATCCATCCTCTAATCATTTGCACAAGCCTAAGCAAGCTTAAAACCTTCCTAATCAAGTCCAAGTCGAAATTGCTCTCATCACCCTCAAAATATCTCAGCCATAAAACTTTATGAAGCCCACTAGGCCATAAATGACTCTTCCAAGCCCTTTTATTGCTCTTACAAGTCACTTATGAAGGGTCTTTATGAAGATTTTATCCCTTGAGCCTCCTTTGTTGACTCATCCTTCCCCTTTCCTCCATCCTCTCACCATGTGACATGTGTCACTCCTTGATTGGTTGTAAGGAAGCACAATCCATGTGCTCTCTTCTCATGCAATCTAAGCCCTCCATGAGTTTTTTCCCATCCTTGCATCTTAGCCCTCAATCTCTCAAGCCTCTTGCCTATAAATTGGATCCTTCCCCTTTGCAAAATAACACAATGCATGAAGTAAAGTTATAATGCTATTTTGAGAGCCAAATCCATACTAAAGCCATCTATCCACACCAAAAATCCACAATCATTCATTGAAGCCTTTGGAAGCATATTGAGCATACATCCTATCCATTTAGATAAAGCCACTCAACAAGAGAGCTTCTCATTGAGAGAGCCCATTAATGGCTCATATTTTCAATTGAGAGCTCATCTTAGTCTATCTTGAAGTTTATGAATTTTGTTTAGTTTGTAGAAGCTTTATTTAAATTTGGTTTCTATTAGCATACTAACATTGCTCATATACATTTTGGCACGCCCGGTGGGACCCCGCATGGGTCATCTTCATTAGCTTTTTTAGTCAAGTTTTGTATGTCATTTGCTGATTTTGGCTAATTTTGCTTGTTTTTGTGATTGGTAGGATTGTATAAATTGGTTTTTTAGGTCCACATGAGCATGAAGAAGACAAAGGAACTCATGGTCTATCTCATAGTATTTGCAGATTTTTCAAGCTTATAGGTGGACAAAGCACTTGGAATTCTTCTTCCTCTTCTTGTCTATATTCTTCTTATTCCATCTACTTCTTCTTCTTCTTCTTGTGGGAGATCTTGGCCATTTTTTTTTTAAGGAAGCAAAATCATACACACTTCTTTTTAGTGCTTAAAATGAACCCCCAAATCATACTTAAATCCATTAAAAAATTAAAAATTTGCAAAAAAGAAAAAAATATTTTAACAAGTGAAACTAAACTAATCTAATCATTTGCATCCTTGCAACATCAAGGTTTTAGATGCATTCATGCAAAGTTAGGAACACTTCATTTTTGGGAATTTAAAAAGAACTTCAAGTTTCCATTTCAAAAGGTTCAAAATCAACACTAAGTGCACACTAAAATCTAAATCAAACTCAAAGCATCAATCAAGGATAAAATGAACCTCATTTGCAAATATGTTAAAGTTCTTTTAAAAATCTCATGAAAACTAAGAGTCCTAAATGGTTGCCAAAAATTGTCCTAAAAGCTTTGTTATTTGTTCCAAACAAATGTCTTGTTGCAAAATCTTGAATGTTTCTTAGGTTTTTCATGCATCAAAACAATCTAAGAATATCATTTTTGGGCTTAAAACATGCAAATTAGAACACAAAATCTTGAATAAAGACCAAATTCCAAAGAGTGATTTTCACTTTTGAGTCAAAAACAATCTTGAATGATCTAAGGTTAAAACAAAGCACTTCAAAGTTCTTAAAACAACACACAAAATCTCAATTTTGAATGCTCAAAGGAAAAAACTTGAATGTTTAATCACTTATCTTTGAATGCATGTTGCTAAAATCACTCTTGAGTGCCATGGATTAAAATCAAGTTTGTTTTTTTATGAATGCATGATTAAAACAACAAATCCAATCTTGAATGCCATAGATCAAATAATCATCTTTTGGGGCATAAAAAGAATCCACATTTTTGAAATCTTCTAAGTTATAAAAACTAATAAAGATGCTTTGAGTAAGTTTTTCGTTGGACTCACCCTCTTTAATCACCCATCAATTTAACCATTGGTTGCAATCTCAGTGCCATCTATGGGGATGGGTCTACCTAAGAGGGTGTTAAGTGCTCCACAAAGATCAAACTCCACTCACTTGGGTCTTTAGTGGTTTTTCTAAGTTAGAAAATTCTTTGAATGTGCATTAATCTCGCTCAAACTTCATTTGGGCATAAAAATTGGACAAATCTTGACGTGGAGGGCCTCCGGGCACGCGCTTGAAATCGAATCTCACACACCTTTGTTTTGGGCTTAAAATAAACTCACACTCAATCTTGAATGCCTTAAAGAAAAATCAATCGATACTTGACGTGGAGGGCCTCTGGGCGCACATGTTTACCTTCTTGTTGACCCTAACTCTTCTTCTTGTTCGCATTCTTCGATCAATTTTATTTTTGTCGACGCTTCAAAGTTGGAATAAACATTGTATCTTAAACATGAGTGCTTGCAAAGTCTAGATCAGAAAACTTAAGCGTCAGTTGGTAAAAGAACAAGCATTTTTTTTAGCCCAAGATCATCCAAGTCTTCTCTCCCCTTGTCGTCTTTCGAGGCCATCTTGGGTGCATAAGATTAGGATCCAAAATCTTGTCTTAGCTTTTTAGGAGGCCTGCTTGGGGATTTCATCACCCCTTGGGACGACCTCAACTCCAGCGTTCTAGCGGAGTATAAAGATCAGGAGGTGAATCCAAAGACACCTCTCTTGGGATCAAAATTTTGTCACTCAGGCTAAGCCTCAAGGAACTTTATACCCTTGAGAAGTGAAAGAGGAGAAGTGGGGTACCGCTCCTCTCGGCTATGTGACATCTTTTTGGTTTCATCTACGGATTTGGGCCTCACGTACCTTGCGTATATCGAGGACTCCTTAGCTAAACAAAATTTCATCCTTGTAGAAAGCTTCCTAGGATGTTGGTGTGTTTGACGTGCTTGCTGAAAACTTTTGTGTGCTTGTTTGTTCATAGCTTTTGAATGAATGTTTGCCAATTTTGGTCAAACTCCCAGAAAAGTAGAAATCTCCCAGCTCAAGGCATACTTAGCATAGTCACTACCTTATCAAAAAATTATCCAAGCTCCCGCGCTGCAACCGAATCTATCTAGTTCTTTGCCTTAGAACAATCCCAAATCCAAAGTCCATCCAAATCATCCCCCCAACCAGCTAGAAACCCAATCCAAAATCACCCAAGCCTTTAAAGATTTGTTGTCACTTTGCTAGATTTTGCTATCCAATCAATCCTACCAATCAACCAATCTCACCAAGGTTATCCCTTTGACAGAGCATTATCTAGGGTAATCCAGCTGTCACTTGTATCCCTCATCACCTTGAGCTAAAGGTTGGGATCCACAAGTGGTCAATCTCGTGTCATGCCATAGGATCACTAGTCTATCCTTAAGTTGACACAATCACCATGAATCCTGCACATAGGAAAGCAAAACTCTCACTTTTTGATAGCATACCCTTGAAGTCTTCCACCCACAAGAAAGCCAAAAATCTCCAGCCAATCCTCCTTAGGTCTGTCATACAGCTTTGACTCTCCCTAGGAAATCTTTCATCAGCCAATCCAAAATCTGTGCTTAATCCAAATCCAATCATGAGCTTCCATGTTCATCCATATGCAAGACCCCATCCCCATCAAACTCATCATCAAAGCATGAAGTACCAATCCTATCATGATGTGTTTGGTCGCATTGTCCTTGCTCTCGCCACCTCCTATTCCAATGATGATGAAAATCTTGTCGACTATGACGGGTATATTGAAAGCCTTAGAAACATTCCCCCAAGCATCCCCCAAAATCCAAGAGTTATTCCAAACTATCTAGTCATGCCATATGATATTTTGGCTTCCCCTCCATCACCCCATCAACCAAGCTTCCAATCTTCCACCCCCATCACACTAGCTATTCCTGTCAATCCACCTCCACCTTCGACACATGAGTCTCCAAGGAATCTCCTAGAGGAAATACAAGAAAAGTTTCCTCCAACAGTCGATAAGCCATGTCATCTAATCCAACCATGTGAAGTAGTCAGTGATGAAGCTTCCCCATCTATAATATCACCTCCATCTCCCATAGCTATCATCCCCATACCATCCATCAAATTGCTTAAAATCCTTCCACTTCCCGCAAGCATCAAAATCCCACCACCTATCAAATCCCTCCAAATCCTATCCACATCGCCTCCAAGCATTTCCCATATCTCTCGTAATGACCCTTATGCATCCATCTTCTACTCACCCATCTCCACTACTGAATTTCCCATCTATCCATCCACTGCCTTTGAAGAATCCATCCCTTCACCTCCTATTGCACCATCCACTCCAAACCAATCCTATCAAGATCCTACCCAAAAGCATGTTGAAATCCCCCAAAGCATAAATGAAGATATCATCATACCATGTCTTCCATCCATAGTGCAGTCACCATCTCCTCCATCTCCAAAACCTCAAGTCATATCTCCTCCACTACAAGATATCTTGTCATCCCACCAGCTACATCAAGATCCTATCCTTCCATCTCCCCTGCTCCATGCTTCCATCTTACCACCTATCCAAGCTATTCCACCATCTATAATCTACCCTCTTAGTTCACTTACATTCATCCATGGTGGCCCTCTCTTAGCAGAAGAATTAAGAATAGTATCTCCCCATTGCAATACACCTAATAAATCACTTCTACCATTTTCTACAAGAAAAAAGTTTCCTCAGCTTGTTCAAATGCTCAATCAATGGTATTATCAAGGTCAAGGTTTAGGACCACAAGAGCAAGGAATCAGAGAGCCTATTATTGCACAAAAAAATCTAGGATTTCATGGTCTTGGATATGTATCCAAAGGCTCACCATCTAAAGGTGTTGGTACACCACACCCCCAAACCAAGCCTATCTCCAAGCCCACCATGCCAACCTCCCATCACTCCTTCAAGAAATTTTATGTCATCCCCCCTCCACCATCTTTGCAACCCAAAACAACCTACCATATCCCCCCTTCATCTGCTAAATCCATTTTGGGTCCCTATGTCCCAAAATCTACCATCCTCCATCCTCCTATTAGCCATCATAAAAATCCTATTCCATCCATTCCTATGCAAGATCAACAAAGGCACATATCAGGGCACATCATCCATCATCATCCCCCTACATGCTCTTTCACATCCTCTCCATCTCACAAAGCTTCTCCTAACCATCTACCCAAAGCTTACCACAACAATGTAAATGCCAACTTCAAAATGCATAAAGCTAAAAATCCACATCCTAGGAAATCATATGTCTATTCTAAAAGACATACTCCAAAAATGAAAAATCCAATCAAAGAATGCAAATCAATGCAAAAGCCTATGAAAAGAAAATCCAAAACCATGTGGATCCCCAAGAAAAAATTTGAAACCCAATGCATAATGGCATCCACCATTGCTAATCCCCCATCTAGTGACTCATGTCCCCCATCTCCTAACTCCATCTTGGGTGCCTATATCCCCAAGCACGCTTCCACAAATCCTCCATCATGCCCGCATCTACCATTTATCCCCCATATGCTCTTTTCACACCCGTCCCAACATGTGCCAATGTTGCTCTTGCAAGCATCCCCATATCATGCTCCTTTCCAACCTTTTCATCCCTCCATCTCCTACCATCAATCCCATCTAATCCAATCTATTGCACAAATCACACATCCGGTGTACCAACAACTAGCAACAAAATTGAACATTCCAACAGCCAGTGAAAAATCCCAAAAAAGCCAAAATAGCTGAAGAAAGCCAAAATCATTCCAGCTAAGTCCAAAAGTCAAAAAGTCAAAAAAAAAAAAGGAAAAAAAAAAGCATCCACTGGTGAAAACTTGGCAATTCAAGCACCTTGGACAAGTACCATGATGAAAACTTGGCAAACAAGCATCATGCGTAATCTTGCCATCTCCAACTTAGCCTATCACCCTCATGCTTTTGGTCATCTCTTGACATCCAACTCCATCTTCCAATCTATCCACCTATCCTCCACCCTCCATCTTCCATCTCACACCATCCACTTATCTCCTGCAGCTTCAGCCAACCATCCCAGCTATCATCCATCTCCCTAGCCCCTTCAGCTTTTTCCATCCTAGCTTTAATCCTATCACATCCATCATAAGACCTCCTTCCGCATGTTATCTTCTGATTGGGGGCACTATATTCCTTGGAGATCTTGTCTTGTCCATCCTTCCTTGTCATTGGTATCTAGCTCTAGGCTATCCTCATGCAAACCCAATGTCATCTCTTTATATCCATCATAATCCTAGCTATCTACCATCCTATTTAACCATCTCATCCTGCTCCTCTAGCTATCCTTGGTCACAAAATCTCTCATCATCATTGGATGCATCCTGCCAAATCCATATCTTTCGCTATCACCCCACCCTTAGCTTTTGCATCTTGCACAACATCGAACCATTCCGCTATCCTATCATCCTGAGCTTTTGCCTGCTTGTAACTATCTTGGTCAGCTTCAGCTTGTAAATATCTCGGTCTGTCAGCTTGTACATCCTCTTTAGCTTAGTACCATTGTATCTATCCAGCATTCGTGTCAGTTCATCCTTGATTAGCATCTTGCACCCATTGCACATCTTGGTTAGCTATTCCAATGCATCCTTTAGCTAGATTTCCTGTCACCAAAGTGTTATCTTTCTTAGTTCAGCTTGGCAGACGCATCACTCATCCAAATCCACTAGCTTAGGTGCTCTTCGATAGGTCCTTGCAGGATATAGCTTTCCTCATGTCTGATCTTGGTCTGTTAGTACCTCGTCCTACCCATCTCGTTGGCAAACGGTTCTCTTTTGGATTTTCACTTTCTTTTGATTTGGACTCTTCCCTGTTGGGTCTTGAAATATCTTTTCCAAGCAATCTCCTTGTTCCCTCCTCAAGGTTGCCATGATCTTCCATATCATGGTATGCTGCGAATGGGGCAATTAGAGTGTAACGTCTTGATCAAGTCCTTCATTTGTTTTTCTTTTCTGATTGTGGGTTACCCAATGTCGGTTCCGCACTGCTTCCTTTGGGATTCGTGTGTGATGCTCGGGCAACCCTTGCGTGTTTGTTTCGAGTCAATTTGTCAGTCCTCTGGACAGTTGGTGAACAGGCCTTGATGTTCTTGGTAACCTTGGCAATTAACCAACAGTCCTATAGCAAATCTAGTGCTCAACTACATGGTGGTACTTCTCTTTGAAGTATCCCTCCGCTCAAAAAGCTTCAATGGTTTTCCTTCATCTCCATTATCCCCCATCCATATCCAACATCCATCTCTCCTACCCCAGCTTATGCATCCATATCTCTTTGAATCACTCCTCACCTTTAGCTTTAGGGATCCACAATCCTAGTCTTAGGGATCCACTAATCCAAGTCAATCCACCAAGCCTCATCTTTCGAGATCCACAATCCTAGTCCTAGGGATCTTTGAAACCCATCTTCCACCAATCTGACTCTTTGAAATCCTGTTGCATCAACTTTTTAATCCCCTCATCCATCTCCCCATCCTGGATTCCTTTTATAGCGCTCTGCTCCTTCATCCTCTGCAATCCCTGAGATCTTAAGCTTGCTTCCCCTTGTGCCTCTGATTTTCCCTTTATCATCCTCTCGTAGTGAGAGTTTGAGCTAATTCAGCCCCTTCTCTTTGCCAAACCTGTGTCTTAGCTCATCTCAATTTCTTGTACTTTTCAAGAAGCCATCGAGCCTTGCTTTCTCTCCCCGCTGCCTTCTTGAGGGGGCAACTCGCAGTCCATTCTCTCCTCTTCTGCTCTAGCCTTGGGCATCTTATTTTCTTATCTTTGATGCCATGCCACTTGCGGCATCACATCAAAGAGGGGCAAAATGTAGACACCTAAAAATCCTTTAGAAAATAAAGTATTTTTATTTTCTGAAAAAGTCCTGATGAAATCATCATTTATTAATTAATTAATTAATTTATTTTTATGCCATTAAATCCCTTTATCTTAATTAAAAATATTTAATTAAGAAATCCCTCCCAAAAATGTTTAAATCTTATTTAAACATTATTTTCTTATTTATTAATTATTTAATTAATAAATTGACCAAAAAACCCAAAATAAATAAAAAATTTATTTTTTGCCCAAAACTTGGCCAATTTCCTTATGACCAATAACCTCTTCCAAAATCTTCTAATCCTTCTTTAATTTTGATTAAAGGCTAATCCCATCATTTCCTACCCCTAATCCCAACTCAAAATATTTAATTAAGATTAAATATTAATCCTCATGTTTATTAAAAAAGTTTTAATAAATATCTCCTCAACCCAAACCCTTGAAATAAATAAAACTTTATTTATTTCATAATATCTTATCCTAGGAAGTTCTAGACTCTTCTAGAAAGTCTTCATCCTCATCCAAAGTCTAGACTCTTCTAGAAGATGTATTTAAACCTAATCCTAATCCCCTCCTAACCTTGTCACATTCCCTAAACATGGGTTAAAACTTACTAACCCAAGCCAAAGTTAACAAATATCTCCTCCTTCACCCACCCTCATTAAATGCCATCCACTTGCCTATCCCTAAGCTAATCCTAAACCATCCTAATCCATCCTCTAATCATTTGCACAAGCCTAAGCAAGCTTAAAACCTTCCTAATCAAGTCCAAGTCAAAATTTCTCTCATCACCCTCAAAATATCTCAACCATAAAACTTTATGAAGCCCACTAGGCCATAAATGACTCTTCCAAGCCCTTTTATTGCTCTTACAAGTCACTTATGAAGGGTCTTTATGAAGATTTTATCCCTTGAGCCTCCTTTGTTGACTCATCCTTCCCCTTTCCTCCATCCTCTCACCATGTGACATGTGTCACTCCTTGATTGGTTGTAAGGAAGCACAATCCATGTGCTCTCCTCTCATGCAATCTAAGCCCTCCATGAGTTTTTCCCCATCCTTGCATCTTAGCCCTCAATCCCTCAAGCCTCTTGCCTATAAATTGGATCTTTCCCCTTTTCAAAATAACACAATCCATGAAGTAAAGTTATAATGCTATTTTGAGAGCCAAATCCATACTAAAGTCATCTATCCACACCAAAAATCCACAATCATCCATTGAAGCCTTTGGAAGCATATTGAGCATACATCCTATCCATTTAGATAAAGCCACTCAACAAGAGAGCTTCTCATTGAGAGAGCCCATTAATGGCTCATATTTTCAATTGAGAGCTCATCTTAGTCTATCTTGAAGTTTATGAATTTTGTTTAGTTTGTAGAAGCTTTATTTAAATTTGGTTTCTATTAGCATACTAACATTGCTCATATACACTAACAAAGTGATTAAATTCTCTAACCAGGTCATATTTAATAGTATATATTGTAACCTTGAATAGGGTAATTAAATTCTCTAACTAGGTCACATTTAACACTATGTATACTAACCTTTAATTGGCTTGTCTCCTAATAGAGCTCACTTTAAAAGAGTGAAAAAGTGGTGACATGTTGCTAGTGGTTTTTCCTAAATTGGGTTTCTACATAAAATTCTAGTGTCAAACTTGTGTTGAATGTTTTATAGTGTTTTGCATTTACATGTTTTACATTCAGCAAAGTCTACTATATTAGGATAGTGAACTACTAGTAATTTTTTTTATCAGTATACAGTAGAGATTGAGCTACAATAGGATGAGTAGAATTGTGAATTGTTAATGTTTTATTTTTTAAATGGTACTTAACTAATTCACCCTCTTGGTTATTATAAACATTTATAATAATTGGTATCAAAGCTCAGTTCTTAAATATAGAAGTTTGAAGGTAATTAAAGCTAAAGATCATGACTCACAAAAGGGAGGCACCAAAGTTTAACAAGGAGAACTTTCCTACATGGAAACCTTTGATGAGGTTGCATATATCTAGTATTAGTAATGCTGTTATAAAATTTGTGGACAATGAGTATGTGAAAGTAACAACTAATGCTTTTACAACTGAACAACTGAAGCAAAAGAAAGAATACAACCAAGTGATGTTGGAGATTGCCTCAACCCTAATATATGTTTAATTTGATGATATAAAAGAATGTGATAGTGAAAAGATGTGGAAAAAATTGAAGATCATATATGGAGGAGATGACAACATCTTAAGAGCCAAATTAGAAAATTTGAGAGGTAAATTTGATGACATGAGAATGATGGAAGGTGAGAAAATAGTACAATATCACACAAGAATCAAGGAATTTTTCAACATTATTCAAGGTACAAATAGAACAATTGAAGATGAAACAATGATAAGAAAGGTATTGAGGACTTTACTTCTTATATATGCCACTAGAGTTTTTGCAATAATAGAATTGAGATGTACTCCAAGTAACACTCTAACTTTGGAAGGTGTAATTGATAGACTTACTACTTTTGAGATGTCTAACTTTGATAACTACACACCTACTATTGTTAAATCTAATTTCAAGTCACATTTGGTTCTTAGCAAAAGAAAAGGCAAACATGTGAAGAGTGAAAGTGACAATTTTGATGATGAGCTTGATCAACTTGAAGCCCTTATTGCAAAAATATTTGGAAGAGGTAGAGGTAATTACAAAGGTAAATTGCCTATTATTTATTTTTCATGCAAAAAGGTTAGTCATATTGCTGCTAGGTGTCCTAACAAAGAAGACAAGGATGAAAGAAAGTACAAAGGAATAAAAGATGACCAAGATTAAAAGAAGAACAAGGATGACAAAGGTAAGAGGTCTTGTTATATTTCTAAAGAAGAAATTGACACTAAATCTGAAAGTAATGATGATGAAGTTGTCTATGTTGCTATGAAAGAGGATTCTGATGAAGATGAGAAAATTGCATTAATATCTTATGTGAACAAGAGTGATATATGGATAAATGATAGTGGTTTCTCTAATCATATAACCAACAAAAAAAAAAAATTTGAAGTGATTGGACCATACAAAGGTGGTTTTGTAAAATTAGGTAATGATTTTCCATGTGTTGTGAAAGTTAAAGGAACAATTCAATTGATTGACAAGATCAAGTGTGATAATGTTTACTAGGTTGAAGGACTTAACTATAATCTATTGAGTGTTTTAGGTTGAAAAAATTAGTATATAGATTTGAATCCATCACAGAAAGATCGAGATATATGATGTTGATGGTAAGCTAATTGGAAGTAGTGATCAGATATGAGGTAAGTTGTTCTATCTAGATTTATCTAATGAGACTTTTTTTTTGCACTTTGAGAAGATGCTTGGTTATGGCACAAAAGGTTATGTCATGTGAATTTTTACAATATGGTGAATATTAGTAAAATGAAGAAAGTAAGAGGGTTACCAAAACTACAAAAGTCTGAAAATGCTATGTGTAACCAATGTCAATTGGAAAAATTGACCAAGTCTAGTTTCAAGAGAAAAACATACACATCCAGAGATATTCTAGAATTGGTTTATACTGACCTATGTGGAACTATTGATGTTCAAAGCTATTGTAGAGACAAATATTTCATTTTTTTTATTGATGACTATTCTAGGATGATGAATGTGATGTTTCTAAAAGATAAATATGATGTCTTTTAGTTATTTAAATGGTATTTGGCCAGAGTTGAAAAAGAATTAGGTAAGAGTCTAAAGTGTTTGAGATATGATAAAGGTGGTGAATTCATTTCCAATGAGTTCAATATATTTTGCAATGACAAAGGAATTAAAAGATAGATGTCAACACCAAGGAACCCTCCTTAGAATTAGATAGTTGAAAGAAGAAACATATCAATTATGGGTTGTGCAAGAAAATTGATGATGGAGAAGAATGTATTAGGAAGTATTGGAGATAGGTTGTTAGTATTGTTATTTATACCCTAAATAGAGTACAAGTTAAGAAAGGTTCAAATGCTACACCTTTTAAACTATGGTATGAATATTCTCCTAATGTGAAATATTTCAAGACCTTTGGAAGTAAATTCTATATAGTCAAAGATAATAGGAATTGAAAACTTGATGCAAAGAGTGATGAATGTATATTCCTAGAATATTATACTAAGAGTAAAACTGACAAGTATTTGAACTCTAACACTAACAAAATTGTGAAAAGTGCAAATGTGAAAGTTGATGAATTTGTAGAAAGAAATGACCTTACTTGTAAATAAGAACCTAAATATTATAGTTCATTCATCTATGTGGATGATGATTCTCCAAGAACTTCTAATGAACAAGAAAACCAAGTTGTAGTTGCCCAATAGACAAGGAATGCTGAGGTGCAATAGTAGGTTGGTGAGCAATAGACAATGGGTGTCAATCAACAAATTGAAAATGTTGAGTCACATACATGTAATGCAGAACATCGGAGATACAATGTTAGGCATGCAGAATCTAGACTAGAACTTGAGCAAGGAAGAGAAAATGATCTTGAGATTATTTTTCAAGATGAACTTGTTCAAGAATAGAGAAGGAAACCACTTATAGTAGACAAGTTTTTAAGAAAACATCACAAACCTAAATAAATCATTAGTGATGTTGAATCAAGTGTCATGACAAGAAAAAAACTCAAAGATGATACATGCTTACTTTGTGAATTTGAGCTTAAATTAGTGAAGGATTTCTTAGACAATGAAGATTGGATTCAAGCAATGAATGAAGAAATTGAATAGATTGAGAAGAATAATACTTGGACCTTAGTAGCAAGAATAAAAGACAAAAGTGTTATTGGAACAAAGTGGGTTTTTAGGAATAAGCTGAATGAAAATGGTAAGTAAAAAGGAACATGAAAAGACTGGTATGCAAAGGATATGGTCAAGAAGAAGGAGTTGAATATGGAGAAACTTTTTCTCCTATTGCAAGACTAGAAGGAGTAAAAAATCTTCTTGTATATTTAGCCAACAATAATTTCAAGGTATATTAGATGGATGTCAAATTTGCATTTTTGAATGGTATACTTGAAGAACAAGTATACATTGAACAACCTAAATGATTTGTGGACATAGATAAGAAGAATATATTATGTAAATTAAACAACGCTCCTTATTGATTGACACAAACCTCAAGAGCATGGTATGAATGAATTCATAATTATTTGGTGAAGATTAGTTTTGAAAGGACAATTGATAATAGTAACATATATTTGAAGATTGGTAAGAAAAATGAAGTACTACTATCTGAAATATTTGTTGATGACATTATATTTGGAGGAAAAGAAGCACTATGTGTAGAACAAGATTTTTAGTGTGCAAAGAACATTAACAAATAAAGTAAACATTCACAAACCAAAAAAACTAAATTCACATTTATGCTTAGACAAAGAAAGAAAACAAGAAGTGCAAACCTCACAAGAGAAAACACTCCATGCTTTCTAGATTCTATAGATGTGTCCTTTTGCTGTGGATGTATGCTCAAGATGCTCAAAAGTTGCTTCAATGGAGATGGGTAATGGCAAATTGGTAGCTTTGTGAGCTCTCAATTTGACATTATAAGGGTAAGATTGATAGCTTTGGTTCTCAAAATAGCATGGTAACTTTAGCTCAAAGATTGTTGATGAAATGGCTTGGGATGGGATTCAATTTATAGGCTAAGGGGTAGAGGGATGGAGGGCTTAGATGCAAGGATGGATGAAGGCTTAAGCAGGCCTAGGATGCACTCAAAGGAGAGCACATGGATTGTGCTTGTTTAGCACCAATGGGAAGGTGACACTTGTCACAAGGAGGATGAGTGTGAGAGGGTAGGGTAAAGGGTTGGTTAAAGGCATGATGAGTGGGGTTGAGTATGTAAGAGGGATGTAAGAGGAATGAGTGTGGAAGAGGGAAGAGTGTGGAAGATGGGTGTAAGAGTCATGAGTGGGCTTGTAAGAGTCTTTTATGTTTTGTAAGAGCACTCATGACTTAGTGGTTGGGTTTTTTGAGGGGAGACTTTGGTTTGGATTAGGAAAGTCTTAAACTTGTTTAAGGAATGTGACAACATTAGGGGGTGGATTAGGCTTGGGTTTAGGATTAGATTAGGAGTGTTAGAGATGTGCAAGTGGATGGCATTAATGAGGGTGGGTGAGTTAGTGGCTAAGCTTGGTTAGTATGGGTGGATGGGGTGGATTAGGCTAAATGGAGGATTAGAGATAGGTTAGGGGTTTTTGAATTCGAGGATTTCATTTATCAAATAGATTTATTTAATAAATGGGGATTTTTGGAATTAGATAGAAGAATAGGATTTAATTGATAAATAATAGATTATTTGATTTATCAATTAGGACTATAGATGATTAATTAAATTAATCAACTAGGGATGGAAAAGGATTAGTTAAATAAGAAATAAGAATTTAATTAATGATGCCTTTAAGATGGCTAAATTAGATTACCAAAGCAGTGTAATCAAATTTAGGTGTCTACATTTTGCCCCTCTTTGACATAGTGTTGAGACAACATTATTTCAAAGAAGTTCGAATGAAGATGACACGAAGAAGATGTTTTAGCAACAAGGTTGCCCCAGTCTTGGATAAGAAGAGGAGAGACTAGACTTAGATGATGCCCCCTCAAGAAGGTGGCGGGGAGAGAAATGAGGCTCGACAACTTCTTGAAAAGTACAAGAATTTGAGATGAGCTAAGACACAAATTGGAAAAGAGAAGGGGCTGAATTAGCCCAAACTCTCACTACGGGAGAATGATAAAGGGCTATCAGATGCACAAGAGGAAACAAGCTTAAGACTTTCCAAGATTGGGGGGGGGATGAGGGAGCAGAGTGCTATAAAAGGAATCCAGGATGGAGAGATGGATGAGGGGATTAAAAAGCTAATGCAACAGGATTTCAAAGAGTCAGATTGGCTTGGTGGATTGATTTGGATTAGTGGATTGATTTGGATTGGTGGATCCCTAAGACTAGGATTGTGGATCCCTAAAGCTAAGCGTGAGGAGTGATTCAAAGAGATACTGATGCATAAGCTGGAATAGGTGTTGGATATGGATGGGGGATAATGGAGATGAAGGGAATCCATTGAAGCTTTTTGAGCGGGGGGATACTTCAAAGAGAAGTACCACCATGTAGTTGAGCGCTAGATTTTCTATAGGACTGTTGGTTAATTGCCAAGGTTACCAAGAACATCAAGGCCTTTTCACCAACCATCCAGAGGACTGACAAACTGACTCGAAACAAACACGCAAGGATTTCCCCAGTATCACACATGAATCCCAGAGGAAGTAGTGTGGAAATGACACTAGGTAACCCACAAGCAGAAAAAGAAAACAAGCAAAAGACCTGATCAAGACCTTACACTCTAATTGCCCCATTCGCAGCATACCATGATATGGAAGATCATGGAAACCTTGAGGAGGGAACAAGGAGATTGCTTGGAAAAGATATTTCAAGAATCAAAAGGGAAGATCCAAAATCAAAAGAAAGAGAAAATCCAAAAGAGAACTGTTTGCCAACGAGATGGGTAGGACGAGGTACTAACGGACCAAGATCAGACATGAGGAAAACTATATCCTACAAGGACCTATCGGAGAGCACCTACGCTGATGGATCGGGATGAGTAATGCATCTGGCAAGCTGAACGAAGAAGGATAACACTTTGGTGACATGAGATCTAGCTAAAGGATGCATTGGAATAGCTAACCAAGGTGTGCGATGTGTGCAAGATGTTGATCAAGGACAAATTGACACGAACGCTGGATAGATACAATGGTACTAAGCTAAAGAGGATGTACAGGCTGATAGACCAAGATATGTTACAAATGTACAAGTTTGTTCATGTTTTGGTTTTTTGTGAGATGGAAATGTTTGTGAAGGATGGGATGTCTATAATAGTTGATAGGTGGATAGGTAGATGGTTTGTGAAAAGCTTAAGGAAAATAGGATTCTGTGTGTGCATGTGATAGGATACAGGCTAGGATACAAGATTATTTACAAGCTAGAATATGGTACAAGCTTTGGACAAGATTCGGATATATACAAGGTAT
Source organism: Cupressus sempervirens (assembly GCA_028749045.1). Lineage (NCBI taxonomy): Eukaryota > Viridiplantae > Streptophyta > Pinopsida > Cupressales > Cupressaceae > Cupressus > Cupressus sempervirens. Next base: position 734,194,387 of record CM053786.1, read on the forward strand.
GGTACAAGATTTACAAGGTATAATACAAGCTTTGGTACAAGATTTACAAGCTGTACAGGAGGTATTGACAAGCTCCATCAGATTTTGGATATTTGATTGGAACACCAAGGGAACAAGCAGGTGTTTTATGGGATGGTGGGTGGATGGATGAGGGATAGGATAGTGATAGATAATGGATTAGTCTTTGGAGCACAAGGTTCCTGAATTACCAATTTTTCACCAAGGTACCTGTCCAAGGCACTTGAATTGCCAAGTTTTCACCATTGGACGCTTATTTCTCTTTACTATTTTTTTTTTTTTTTTGTATTTTTCAAAAGCTGGGTATACCAAGGATCTTCAAGCATAGAACTTCTTGAGATGAATGATTTTAGTGGGATCATTCAAGAGTTCTCCTTCTGGTGTAGATAATTGATAGGCTCCGGAGCCAAAGGAGGCAGTAACCACATAGGGACCAAGCCATGTAGGTTCAAACTTGCCTTTCTTTTCTCGATCTGCTTAGACCTTCATATTTTCTTTGAGGACCATGTCACCTGGCTGAAAGTGTCATGGGAGAAGCTTCTTGTTGAAATTCCTTTTGAGACGAGTTTGATAGATTGTAAGATGGTCATAGGCTTGTTGTCTCTTCTCGTCTAAGAGATCTAGCTGGGTGAGTCGAGCTACTCTGTATTCTTCATCTGAGATTTGCCCTCGCAAAGATATGTGTAGTGAGGGAAGTTCAACTTCTATAGGTAATACCACTTTGGCACCATAGACTAGGGAGTATGGAGTTGTCCCTGTGGATGTATGAAAGGAAGTTTGATAGGCCCATAGAGCCGGATTTATTTGAAGGTGCCAATCACGGCCGAAATCATTGACAACTTTCTTTAGGATTTTGAGGAGGGTTTTATTAGTTGCCTCTGCCTGGCCGTTACCTTGTGGGAAATATGGGCTAGAAAAGTGATGATGGATGTGGAGGGAAGTGCATAATTCTTCCATGTTGAGATTTTCAAAATTACCTCCGTGGTCAGTGAAGATGGTGGATGGGATCTCGAAGCGGCAAACAATGTGGTACAAGATGAACTTGGAGACTTGAACTCCTGTAGCTGAGACTAGGGGGACTGCTTCCACCCACTTAGTGAAATAGTCTGTAGCTATTATTATCCACTTATGTCCATTAGATGAGAGAGGTGTGATAGTTCCAACTAGATCAAGGCCCCAACAAGCAAAAGGCCAAGGTGGTGCAATAGGCTATAGATCCTGTGCTGGAGCGTACACAAGATTTGCATGCTGCTGACATGGGAGACACTTTCTGATAAAGTCACAAGAGTCTTCTTCAATGGTAGGCCAATAGTAGCCTGCTCTAAGGATTTGTCGTGCTAGGACAATACCACTCGTGTGGGCACCGCAAAGTCCAGAATGTACTTCTTTTAATGCCATCGCGGCCTCATTTTCATCTAAACATCGAGAGAGAGTATCGTGATAACCCCGACGATATAGGGTATTGGCTATGATAACATAGCGAGATGATTTTCGGATGAGGTTCTAGCATTGGGTACGTGTGAGGTGAGGGGATATGATACCATCGTTAAGGTAAGCGTGAATTTCATGGTACCAAGGGGATTGGGGACCAACCAAGATACAAACACGATTTGAATCCTCATTCGCATAGGCAGGTGTGAGGAGCTGCTCAACTAAAAACTCATATTGTGTAGGTTCTTGGGGAATTTCCAAGAGCGAGCCGATAGTGGCCATGGCATCTACTGCCTTGTTCTGCATTCGAGGCACTTGTGTAAATTGAAGCTTTGTAAAATGTTGGGTCAGCTGATCAACTAGCTCTTTGTAGGGTAATAGCTTTTCATCTTTGGTTTGATATTCATTTAAGACTTGTTTGATGATGAGTTGGGAATCACCAAAGATTTCTAACTCAGTGATATTCCATTCAATAGCTATCTTTAACCCTCCTACAAGAGCTTCATATTCTGCTATATTGTTGGTGCTGGGGAATTGTAGCTTGAAGGCTTTTGGAATATAATCTCCTTGAGGTGTAACTAATAATATTCCTACCCCTGATCCATGAGACATGTATGAGCCATCAAAATAAAGCTTCCATGAGGGTTGTTCTTCAATTAGGTAGATATGCTCATCTGGGAATTCTGTGAGCAAAGGATATACATCTACTAGAGGTGCATCAGCTAGGTGATCTGCTATAGCTTGCCCTTTGATTGCCTTTCTGTCCACGTACTGGATGTCAAACTCACTTAGTAGCATAACCCATTTGGCCAAACCGCCTGTAAGTGCTGTTCTGGAGAGCATATACTTGAGAGGGTCAATCTTGGAGACTAGTTGGATGGTATGACTTAGCATGTAGTTGCGAAGCTTTTGAGTTGAGAAAATAACTGCCAAACAAGCTTTTTCCATAGGAGTGTAATTGAGTTCATAACCAACTAGGGTTCTACTGATATAGTAGATGGCTCTCTCTTTGCTATAATCATCATGTTGTGCTAGAAGTGCCCCTAGGGTAGTAGGTGTTGCTGATATATACAAGATCAAGGGACGACCAGGAACTGGTGGAACCAAGATAGGGGGATTGGTGAGATACTGCTTGAGGTGATCGAAGCTGCACTGACATAAAAGATCCCACTTGAAGTTCTCATTTTTCTTTAGCAAGTGTGAAAATGGTTTACACTTATCTGCAAGTTGGGAGATGAACTGTCGGATAGATTGAAGTTTTCCCTGAAGAGAGCGAAGCTGTCGTAGTGTCTGGGGAGGAGGCATGTCTAAGATAGCCTTGACCTTTTTGGGGTCGATCTCTATACGTTGTTTAGAAACTATGAAGCCTAGAAGCTTGCCAGATGTGACCCCAAAGACACACTTCTTGGGATTTAGCATGAGATGATATTGGGCCAACCTATCAAAGACTTTTTCTAGGTCAGCAAGATGATCCATGAAGGTGTGAGATTTGACTAGGATATCGTCCACATAATCTTCCAAAATGCTATGGATAAGATCATGGAAAATGGCTGTCATAGCTCTTTGATAGGTAGCCCCAACATTCTTTAGGCCAAAAGGCATCATGGTGTAGCAAAAGGTTCCCCAAGGGGTAGTGAATGTTGTCTTATGCTGGTCCTCTTCTGCAATCTTGATCTGATTATACCCAAAAAATCCATCCATAAGGGACAGAATTTCATGTCTAGCTGTAAGATCTACAATCATATCTATGTTGGGCAAGGGAAAATCATCCTTTGGACAAGCTTTGTTAAGATCTTTAAAATCAGTGTAGATTTTGATGTCACCGGAAGGCTTAGTGACAGGGACCATGTTGGAGATCCATTCTGAGTAGTCAATAGGTCAGATAACCTTAGCAGATAACATTCTTTCTAGTTCAGCTTTGACTAGTAATGCCACCTTGGGGTGCATTTTTCTAAGCTTTTGTCTGACGGGCTTGATCTTTGGATCGACTGCAAGATGATGAACTACAAGCTTTGGATCAAGTCCTGGCATGTCTTGATATGACCATGTAAATCGGCCAATGTTCTCTCGTAAAAACTCAAAGAGGAGGTCAGCTTGGTCTTGTGATAGGGATGCAGCAATGTGAACAATTCTAGAGATCTCTGAAGAACCAATGTTGACTTCTCTAGTATCCTCTATTAGAATAGAAGACACCTCTAGTCTATTATCTTGAGGAGGCAATACTAAATCCTCATGTTCTGCTTGTGGCTCTGGATTTTCTTGCTGAGGGGTTCTCTTCGCTGCCTTAGCTAGTCCCAGATTTACCTTAGTTCCAGTTTTGGGTGTATCGAAACTAGGTTGGGGATTTTCTCCAAAATACCCCTTGGGATCTAGCTTGTAGATGTAGGCAAAATCTGGCTTTTTCTTCTTATGAGGAGTTTCAGCTCCCATGAATCTTAGAAGTGCTTCCTCTGATGCGAACTCATCAATATGTATGACACTTGGTTGGTCCCAATCTATGAGTTGTGGATGAGCAAGTGGTAGGTCAATGAGATGGATGAATAGTTCTCGGAGAACAGAGTCTCCTAGGAAGATTTGGTCTGGGATATCGTCGTAGGCTCTCTTTTCAACTTCCTCAGGAATGTCTTCGATTTCAACAAGGTCACGGTGGATGTTCAAAAAAGCGTGACTATTCTTGTTGGTGCCCCCAGTTGTGGGTATGCCAAAGCCAAGACCTGACTTTGTTTCCCAATTATGTGCTTCGATGGGACATTGCATGCCCCTTTCTTCTGGTCCTAGTCCACCTCCTTGATAGTTCCACTTTTCAGTGATGAGCTTATGTTGTTGGGGATACTTTTGGCTAAAGTGATCAAGGCGTGCTTGATTTCTTGGAGGTGCATCCTTATGTAACCAATTGTTGATATCTGGAGTGAGCTCCTCATGAAGAGGGGTTTTTGAGGACACAAAGGTGGTTGGGCCAAACTGTTTGTATCAGGGAGGTAGAATCTCCCTAGCTTTGTGATATGTCGGTCGTCCATGGGTATGTGGATCAAGTGGGATTGCTCCGACAGCAAATGCATCTGACAGACTATATTCTCCACAGCCTTTGTTTTTGATCTTTACAGTAGATAGGGTGGAGGCGAGGATGGTTTCTGTGTCATTACAAGTGTGGGATGAGCTGGCGATGGCTGTGCTGATGTCTATTCTAGGGCAATGGTTTGTATATGAAGCTTCAACCGCATTGCAGTAAGCAAAGGGTTCTGGATCGGCGTGGATGGTTACCTCAGTGCCCTGATGCGGAAATTTGATGCACTGATGGTAGGTGGATGGAACGGCCTTCATAGCATGAATCCATGGGCAATCGAGGAGGATGTTAAATGGTAGGTTTAGATCAATAACATGGCAAACTATCTCTTGGATGACCGGCCCAACCTTGATTGGTAGCAAAATAGTCCCTTCTGTGGTCCTTTCCAAGTTGTCATAAGCTTTGATGGTGATAACCTCACTGATCATATCTGCCTCAGTATACCCAGCTTGTTTTATGAATTTTAGGGTGCAAATTTTCAAGGCTGATCCATTATCTATCATTACTCTTTTCACGGCAAAATTGGATACCATTATGGCTATGCGAAGCGGAAGGGTGTGATCTGGCTCAACCGTGGGTATGTCGGTGGGTTTGAAAGATAGGGCACATGAGGATGAAAGGTGTCCAACAAGATTATGAAAATCAGTAGCATTGATATCAAAAGGGACACGAGATTCTATGAGAGCACTATCAAGGATGTCTTTGTACACAGGACTAGTGCGGAGAAGGTCTAAAATGGATATTTGGGCTGGCATGTTCCCAAGGTGTTCCAAGATATTGTACTGGCTTTTTGATGGAGCTGATGATGCTGATGAAACTGGTGGGCCTACGATGTTAAATTGCACTCTTCGAGTGGTGACCGCACACTCATTGTCTGGTCCTCGAATATTGATAACATTGACAGAAGGATCTTTCTCAAATATACAACCTATAAGGCTACCATAGTCTATATAGGATGAAGCGTGGTCATTGTTCTTCCCATGTTGTTGGTTTGGCTGGCAGTTATTGGTGTTGTTTTGGATAGGTGCTTTTCTAGGATTTTGGTTGTTGTGTGGAGGAAAAGCATTTTAATAAATCTGTAAGCCTGCATTGGGAGAGGTTTGGGCACCAACAGTGATTTCCTTCCGATCAATGAGGTCCTGCACATAGTCTTTTAGTTTCATGCATCTGAGGGTGGTGTGACCATTTACCCTATGGAACTTGCAATACTCATTGTCCTTGTACCATGCAGCTTTGGATTGGCTTGGATCAATTTGCTGGGTAGGAGGAAATTTGATGAGGTTTTCCTTAGCCAATTTCTCAAAAATAACATCCAATGGCTCACCAAGGGGTGTATAGTTTCTAGGTGCAGGTTGGAATCTAGGCTTTTGCCCTGCAGCTACATTGATGGCATTAGCTTGATTGTTAGACCCTTGAAAGTTGGGTCTTGTGTTGTGGTTTTGATAGCTTTGGTTATTTTATTGTTGGTAATTGATAGCTTGTTGGTTGTTTGTTTGATATGGTGGGTTAGACTAGTTTTGAGAAGGACCAATGATATTCACATGTCTAGTGTCAGTAACCCCATCTGTTGCAACATGCTTGTTTTTGTTCCAATACCTAGACTTGTCATTGGAATGTGATTGATTTTGGTTGGCCTCTTTGTAAATCTTTACCACACCATCTTTGATGAGTCCTTGCTCAAGAATCATTCCTTTCTCTTTGATATCCTTATAGGTCTGCAAATAGTTCATGGTCATGTGGTGAGCCAAGCTGGGATGTGCATTATCAATAAACATTTTCACCACATGGCGTTCTGGCAAGGTGCAGGGTATGCGGGTGGTAAGGGTTTGCCATCTTTGTAGGTATTCGGCAAGGCTTTCTCCAACTTTTTGCTTGGTGTGGACAAGATCAACTATTGATAGCTCTGTTTCAACAAGATGGGCATATTGGGCTACAAATGCCTCAGATAATTCAGCAAAGTTTTTAATTGTGCCATAGGGGATTCTATAAAACCATTCAAGAGCTGGTCCAGCCAAGCTTTTGGGAAAAAGGCGCAAGAGGAAGACATCATTGTATGCCACATCCTGGCAATGCATGTAAAATTCTTTGATATGTGTGACAGGGTCTCCTTTTCCTCTGAATTTGTCAAATTTAGGTACCTCAAAGTGTTTGGGAAATGGTGTCATGGTAATGGCTCTGTCAAATGGGTAAGGACACACATTCTCAAACTTGAATGTCTTTGGATCATTCCCTTCTTGGATGGCTTTTAGAGCTGTCTTCATTTTCTCCCACTTTGAATTGATAGGTGATGTTTGGGGTGCCCCCAATGTAGGAGTGCTTTGAGGTAGGTATGTGCTGGATGGGGCTACTGAATATGGATGGCTGTGAGGGATTTGCTGATAGGGATTGTACCTTGTTTGGGCAGCTGCATGGTGGATGACTGGTTGTTGAGGGGGAGGTGGCGCATATTGCTGCATGTGCTGCGAGGCTTGCTGTTGATATGGGATTTGAGGTTGGGATTGAGGAACATAAGCTGGCTGTGGGATAAATGGATTGCTTTGTGGAGGTAAGGTATAAGATGGTTGTGAGGCTTGGGGAAAGGATCAGAGGGCTTGTGGGGTTTGACCAATATATGTGGGTTGTGCCCCCATTTTGGATGGTATCTACAAATAATTGGTGGTTGGCTGGGGTGGTGGATTACCTCCTAGAAGTGGCATTGAAAAGTAGTTGGTAATTGGAGGTAATGGATTAGTTCGTGGTGGAGGTGGTGGGAATTGAAAGCTTGGGAATGGAACTGATGGGGTTTGATAGCTTTGTGGCTGGATTTGGAAGCTTGGTTGAGTGGTGGTGGGCGCTGGGGTCACTTGGGAGCTTGGTAGAAGATTGGCAGTAGCTTGTGGGTTTTGATAGCTTTGTGTAGTGAAGGTAGTAGCTTGTGGATTTGTGGCTGGTGGTATTGAGCTCCCAATATTTAATGGAAATTATGGGATTGTACTTTGGGCTGTGGTGAACAAGCTGGGGGCGATGAAAGGTTGATTACTTGGCCCCATGGGTGGCATCCTTGTTGTATATTGCTGAGGTTGGCCAAAGATGCTAGCACTGATTTGGGAGATGGGTGGATTTGGAAGGCTGGGTTGGGGAGCAGCAACAATAGTGAAGGGGGTGAACGGTGAGGTGTTTTGAGTAAAGGGGGTTTGGAGCGGAGAGGTATGAACCAAGGATGGAGTAGTGGTGGCTCGGTTGGCTTGCGGCATGGAGATTTCAACTTGGGTGGATGATGGTATGTTTGGGTCTATTGGGTCATATGGATTGGTTGGAGGCTCTTCTTTTGGAATATATTGAGGATAATTTGGGTCATAAGAGCCTATGGGTGGTGGCAGCTGCCCAAACAACGGGTGAGATGGATTTGATAATGGAGGGGGTCTTCCAAAGTCAAAGGTTCCTACATTGTCCCTTCGAAAATTAGCCATGATTGTCTCTTTGTTTTTGTCTATAATGGCATTTACCAATACTGCATTTCCTGGTTGGTTCATGAAAGCTTCAATGTCAGTAGGTGATGGCATAGCTTGCTTTGGGCTGAAGGATGGCTGAGTGCTCAAGGGGGGTGAGGCTGTTCGATCCAAATGATAGGGCCCCATTGTTTCTTTCTTCTTGGCTAAGCGAGTGACGGGTGGCATGAAAAATGCTCCTAGGGATGAGATGCAATAATGCTGATGGATGTAAAAGGGGGAAGGCTTTTCTATGCAAATGATTTCATAGGTTGAGGCAAAGCTATATGGAAAAACCTAAGGAGGATTGGGTTGGGGATTCTAACTTCAAAGATATGTTGTCAAAGCACAAAAGGCTTGCTTTCCTATGTGCAAGCTTGGTGGTGATTGTGTCAACTTAAGGATAGACTGATGATCCTTTAGGAAGAACACAAGATTGACCACTTGTGGATCCCAACCTTTAGCTCAAGGTGATGAGGGATAACAAGTGACAAAGCTAGATTACCCTAGACAAAGCTTTGTCAAAGGGATAACCTTGGTGAGATTGGTGGATTTGGAAGATTTTAGGAATGGCAAATTTTTAGCAAGGTGACAACAATTTTGAAAGCTTAGATGTGCAAATTTTCGATTATTGGCTAGATGGTATGATTCTAAATGAGATGGATGAGCTAATAATGCTTAAGGGGATAACCTAAGATGGCTGGCTTTTCTACAAAGATGACTCTAAAGTGAAGCTTATCCAAGAAGATGTGGAGAAACAAGGGTGTCTAATCATAGAAATCATGCCTAGTTGGTAAGGCATAAGCAGGATTAACTCCTGGATGTTGGCTAAATTTGATGGTATGCTCTAACCAGGCCTCTTGAAGTGCTTCATCGGTAGCTTTTTCCTCTGCTTTGTGGAGTTTGGCAATTCATGGGCTTGGTGTTATTTCTTTTCTCTTGGCTGAAAGTTCTTGGTATGCTAGAGATGGCTTGAATTTGACCTTGTGAAACTTCTGTTTGGGTTTGGGTTGTTCTGACATAAATTCTTGAATTTTCTTGGCTTTGGGAAAAATCTCAGTTGTTTTGCTTCAACTTGCTCAACTTCCAAAATAGGCAGTGACTACGCTAAGTGTGCCCTAAGCTAGGATTGACCAAGTTTGGCAAACATTCATTCAACAAGTAAAATAAAAACAAGCAATAGATAGGAACACCCAGATAGAAGTTTTTGGTTCTCAGAATGTGGTACTTGCGCCAAGGAGTGTGTATGTTCTACAAATGTTTTGATCAGTCACTCCAAACACATTAACATCCTAGATGGTTTTCTGCAAGGCTGACAAATTGGTTTAGCTAGGGAGTCCTCGATATACGCAAGGTACGTGAGGCCCAAATCCGTAGATGAGACCAAAAGGATGTCACACAGCTGAGAGGAGCAGTAACCCACTTCTCCTCTTTCACTTCTCAAGGGTATAAAGTTCCTTGAGGCTTAGCCCGAATGACAAAATCTTGATCCCAAGAGAGGTGTCTTTCGATTCACCTCCCGATTCTTATACTCCACCAGAATGTTGGAGTTGAGGTCGTCCAAGGGGTGATGAAATCCCCAAGCAGGCCTCCTAAAAAGAAACAAGGTTTTGGATCCTAATCTTATGCACCCAAGATGGCCTCGAAAGATGACAAGGGGAGAGAAGACTTGGATGACCTTGGGCTAAAAAACACGCTTGTTCTTTTACCAACTGACTCTTATGTGTGCTAATCTAGACTTTGCAAGCACTCATGTTTAAGAGACAATGTTCAATTCCAACTTGAAGCACCAACAAAAGTAAATCGATCAAAGAATGCAAACAATAAGAAGAGTTAGGGTCAACAAAAGAAAACTCGCACGCTCGAAGGCCCTCCATGTCAAGTATCGATTAATTTTCTTTAAGGCATTCAAGATTGAGTGTGAGTTTGTTTTAAGCCCAAAACAAAAGTGTGTGAGATTCGATTTCAAGCGCGCGCCCGGAGGCTCTCCACGTCAGTTGTTGTTCAATTTTAGTGCCCAAACTTGAAGTGTGATCGATTTAATCTAGAGTTTTGGCCATTTAAGAATTTTGATAAAGTTAAAGCAAATGTTCAAAGACCAAGTGAGTGAGTTAGATTGTGGAACATTTAACACCTTTTTCAAGTAGACCCATCCCCATAAATGGCACTAAGATTGCAACCAATGGTTAATATTTGATGGGTGATTAGAAAAGAGGTGAGTCCAAGGAACTAATCAAATTGATTTTTTTAAATTTGTATTTTAACTTAACAAAGTTTCTTAAATGTCCAAAAATCAAACTTTACCTAGATTGCATGTGGAAAATAGATTTGTTTTGTTCAATTTTAGAAGCTCCAAATGAAGTGTTTGATATTGCAATGGTTAATTGATCCTTGGCATTCAAGATTGGATTTTTTTTTTTAAGCATGCATTCCAAGGAAAGTTGATTTTAATCCATGACATTCAAGAGTGTGTTTTGAGCAACATTCATTCAATGGAAAATGTGTTTAACCATTCAAGTTCATTTTTTTAGCAACATGCATTCAAAGACAAATGGTTAAACATTCAAGTTCATTTTTTAACAACATGAAAACCTGCAAGAAACATGGTTAGTGGTTCCATACGTGCTCCAACCTACAATGAGAGAAAAAAAAGCAATTTAGTTAGTTAGCCAAAATCTTCAAAAATGAGAGCTTAACTATGGGAAATTTTTTTAAAACTTTTTTTGCTGTTTTTTCTACGCGTAAAAATGCTTAAAATGGTGACAAAAAATGAAGACGACAGAATAGATTTTGCAGCACAAAAAATAGGTGACAAGCAGAGATGCCGATTCACGCAGATGCAGATTTTCGCAGACGACGATTTGGATTGGCGGTGGCGGAGACGTCGATTTGTGCAGACGTAGATTTTTGCAGACGTCAATTTGTGCAGACGCAAATTTTTACAGACGTCAATTTGCGTAGACGCGAATTTTTGCAAACGTCAATTTGCGCAAACACGGATTTTTGCAGACACGGATTTTCACAGACAGAACAGGTTGCAGACCAAAACTGTGCCAAAAAAATTGAAAAACGCGATTTTTTTTTATAGATAGTATTTCTTCTTCCTAAGTGCGTTCTTTAACCTACAAAAACAAGAAAAACACCCTCACAACACACTCAAACAACAACAAACATTAGATGGTTAGAAAAATGACATATAGATGAAAATAGATGATTAAATGACCCATAGTGGGGTCCCACCGGGCGTGCCAAAATGTAGAACAAGATTTTTAGTGTGCAAAGAACATTAACAAATAAAGTAAACATTCACAAACCAAAAAAACTAAATTCACATATATGCTTAGACAAAGAAAGCAAACAAGAAGTGCAAACCTCACAAGAGAAAACACTCCATGCTTTCTAGATTCTATAGATGTGTCCTTTTGCTATGGATGTATGCTCAAGATGCTCAAAAGTTGCTTCAATGGAGATGGGTAATGGAAAATTGGTAGCTTTGTGAGCTCTCAATTTGATATTATAAGGGTAAGATTGATGGCTTTGGTTCTCAAAATAGCATGGTAACTTTAGCTCAAAGATTGTTGATGAAATGGCTTGGGATGGGATTCAATTTATAGGCTAAGGGGTAGAGGGATGGAGGGCTTAGATGCAAGGATGGATGAAGGCTTAAGGAGGGCTAGGATGCACTCAAAGGAGAGCACATGGATTGTGCTTGTTTAGCACCAATGGGAAGGTGACACTTGTCACAAGGAGGATGAGTGTGAGAGGGTAGGGTAAAGGGTTGGTTAAAGGCATGATGAGTGGGGTTGAGTATGTAAGAGGGATGTAAGAGGAATGAGTGTGGAAGAGGGAAGAGTGTTGAAGATGGGTGTAAGAGTCATGAGTGGGCTTGTAAGAGTCTTTTATGTTTTGTAAGAGCACTCATGACTTAGTGGTTGGGTTTTTTGAGGGGAGACTTTGGTTTGGATTAGGAAAGTCTTAAACTTTTTTAAGGAATGTGACAAAATTAGGGGGTGGATTAGGCTTGGGTTTAGGATTAGATTAGGAGTGTTAGAGATGTGCAAGTGGATGGCATTAATGAGGGTGGGTGAGTTAGTGGCTAAGCTTGGTTAGTATGGGTGGATGGGGTGGATTAGGCTAAATGGAGGATTAGAGATAGGTTAGGGGTTTTTGAATTGGAGGATTTCGTTTATCAAATAGATTTATTTAATAAATGGGGATTTTTGGAATTAGATAGAAGAATAGGATTTAATTGATAAATAATAGATTATTTGATTTATCAATTAGGACTATAGATGATTAATTAAATTAATCAACTAGGGATGGAAAAGGATTAGTTAAATAAGAATTTAATTAATGATGCCTTTAAAAATGGCTAAATTAGATTACCAAAGCAGTGTAATCAAATTTAGGTGTCTACACTATGCAACTCAATTGCTTATGAAATGAAGAAGGAATTTTAGATGTCTATGTTTGGTGAAATCAAATTCTTTATTGGATTGCAAGTATATCAAATGAAGTTTATTATTTTTATTACTTAGTCCAAATACATCAAGGAGATACTAAAGACTTTTGGAATGGAAGAATCAAGACTAGTGAGAAAAACTATGTGTATAGGACATAAGTTATCTAAAAATGATGAATCCATTGATGTGAACCAGGCACTATATAGATCAATTATTGGAAAATTGCAATATGTTGTTCATAGTAGACTAGATATTGCATTAGTAGTTTAGATAGTTGCTAGATTTTTAACAAATCCTAAGGAGAATCAAATTATGGAAGTAAAAAGGATATTGAGGTATCTAAAAGGTATAGAAGACTATGGATTATATTACAAGAGAAGTGATAGCTTTGACTTGAAGGTATTCACAGACTTTGATTGGGCAGAAAATATTGATGATAGAAAAAGCACTAGTGGAGGTGCATTCTTTCTAGGAAAGAGATTGGTGTCATGAATAAGCAAGAAACATAATTGTATTTCCCAATCAATAGTTGAAGCTGAGTATGTGGCAGCTCAATAAAATCCTCAATTATTATGTGGATCAAGCAATTTTTGAAAGGAATGAAAGAAGAAATTACAGATCTAGTGGTTATTTATTGTGACAACACAAGTATTATTAAGTATCACTAATTGAGATAACTAGTTCTAGAGAAAGAATTCAAGTTAGAATATGTGCACACCAAAGGATAAGTCGTAGACATATTCACTAAAGCCTTACTTAAAGATGCTCATGAATATCTTAGAGGTATATTAGGGGTGATTCCCCTAAGAAAAGAAACTTAAGGAGATAAGGTGAATTGAATCAAGTGTGCTACTTAGAATATCATACATATTGATGTAGATAGTTATACTTTAGGAGATGCCTAGGGTAGAGAAGATTGAGAATAAGATGACCAACATAACAAATCAATCATAAATAGATGACAAAATTCAACCAAGCATGCAAATATCTACATGATCAAGATGCACATGAAGTAATTAAGTGTCTTTGGAATTTTTTTCAAAGAGGGAGAGAACTATTGAAGAATGAGGGAGAGAATTACTAAAGAGAGAGATAAACCTCAGAGGGAGAGAATCATGAAAGAGAGAAATATACTATAGAGGGAGAGATTTTAATATGAAGAATCACACAAGAGGAGAATTAGAATGAGACTAAGGATATTGTTCACTCACGATAGTGAAAATATTTTGGATTGCATGGTAACAAAGAGAGAGATTTTATTCCTGTATTGTAGGATGTATTGAGGTGTTTCCATCAATACCAAAGAGGGAGATTATTGGAAACTACAATTGAAACAATTGTTGTTTTATCATTCATGTCAAATCTACTAATGAGATATATTGCTATATGATCTAAATATAATATCTACTTTGAGATATGAAGAGGATCGATAAAAGGAAGTTACAATGAATATTTGATTAGTTGGACTTTGAAAACCCAAAGAGATTTTTTATATCATTGATGTAAAGTTTGACCAAGCAATAAAATAAAAGACTAATGAATGCCAAGTGATGTTAGTATCAACCAAGCCATAGTACAAGCTGAGAAAATCTAGTATTGACCAACCATCACCATCAACCAAGCAAGATAGTTGGTGTTGAGCCAAGAAGTTTCTATAGTGATTGAGTGATTAAGTGATGATCAAGTATCATAACTTATTGATTTTCGAGTAACAATATTTTGAATGCATTTGAGGAATCATAATTTCCAGTTGACTCAGTCAATTTCTTGGGATAAGGATAGCATGTTAAGCATGTTAAAGATAAGATTGATGAGTTGGATCATTTAAGTCAAGGAGATGATTAATTATCAAACCTAAGATCAAATTCAATGGATGAGAAATTTGTAGAAAAGAAAGAAGATAGAAAGATACAATGAACTTGATCGTAAATCTTAAGATCTATGGTGATCATGGAAAATGGAAGAGAAAGGATTACCTATTTAAGGAGGTATATAGCTGAATTTTAGAGACCTACACATAAAGAAAGGTGGAATAGAGGCACACAAGGGAGAACCCAAGTGTATGTGTGTGAGAGAGAAGAAAGGGAAGGAAATTCTTGTGTAGATGTTGTTGAAGTTGCTAAGTGAATTTGAACAAAAGGCTTAAGTTTGGTGTGAAGAAGGATGATTTCTTGAAGGGTTTCCAAGAAAATGATACAAGAGCATCTAGTGGTGTAAGGGAAGTCCTATATCACCCAAAAATATACTCAGTGTTAGTTTTTTTTTAATGTGTTTATATTTATGGATACCCATTTGGGCTAAATAGAGATTCCATCTCTCATAGTTCTACTATAAGTTTTATGTGTTAGTGTTTTTGAGCACCTCAGGATATGTGCTAGTGTAGAAAATAGGTTATTTTGTAATTAAGATATTATTATAATGAGTTAGAGGGTTTAAGTTGGAGGGATGATTCTACTTGTAATTTAAAGTATTCCATAAAAATAATTAGGTCAAAAGGCTTTATGGTTTGAAATTTATTGCTACTTTAAGTTTCCTAGAGACCCCTTATGAATGCTTCAAAGTTAGATTTGAGGCACTTAAAAACATCATACAAGCATTAAAAAGTTGGTAACAAGCCTAGCTGGTCCATAGGGCTATAGAGCACTTGGAGATATTTCTAAAAATGTAAATGGTTCTTCAATCAGAGTCCTAGATCAAAAGTTATGCCTCTAGAAAATTGGACTACCATTTTTGAATTCTTCTAATTTTGCACCAACTTCTGATGTGTCTTCTAGAACATTATGATTTGTCAGTGGATGCCAAATGAAATATTCTAAAATAAATTTCAAATCCTAAACCTAAATCAGGTTACTTAAGGTTATTTATTGCATTATAAAGGCAATTTTTCTAGAGTTTGGGAGAAGGTATTATGAGAAGGGTTTTTCTCCAGAATATGATAGAATTGTAAGCCTATAGGACATGTAGTTGAGTCTATTTTCTCTATATTTAAAGTAATATCTTATCATATTTCATAATAAAATTATTCTTTTCCTATTGTGTTCATTACCTCTTGGGTTGTGCCCTCATCAAGTGGTATTAGAGCAAGAGTTCCTAAGTGTGTAGAGAAAGCACTAACTGTGAGGTAGTTTGCACTAGGACTATATGGTTGTGGGTTTTGAGATAGTGTGAAGATGCCTCAACAAAGAGAGCATGGTGGAACATCCAAAAGTGTTCCCCTAAGGTTAGATCCCTCTAAACACAAGTTCAAGCATGGCAAGAGGAGATCTATAGAGGGATGAATCTTGTTGTAAGGGATGAAAGTGAGGAGGAAAATGAAGAAGAATGAAATGTTTTGCAAAAAGAGGAAGAAGAAGGGGAAGTCCTAAACAAGGAGAAGGTTTTACATTACCTTAATGGGTTAAGACCTAGCATTCAAGAGGAGCTAAGTCTAGTTAGAATGAATAGTATTGAAAAGGTGTACTAGTTTTCCTTGTGAGTAGAGGAGAAGCTAAACAAAAATTTTGATGGAAGGAAAAGAGGGAAAAATCAAGGACAAAGGGGAAGTAGTAAGTCATTTGGAGGCCAAAATGAGGACCAGAAGAAAATTGAACATGTGGGTGCCAGTTGAAACTAGAGAAATGAGGGGTTCAACCAATCTAGAGATCAAAAATTTAGAGACCAAAGAGGAAGAGGTAGAGGATGTGGAAAAGGTTTGGGAAACAAAGACTTTTTTGGGATCTATTTCCATTATAAGAAAGAAGGTCATCACACATATGAGTTCCCTCAATGCCAAGGAAGGAAAGTTAGGAGAGTTGATGGTCAAGAAAGGGTTTCTCATTTGGATGATGATGCTAAGTCATCACATGTAAAGGATGCAGAAAGAGGAGAAGTTTTGTCTAGTGAAAGGGTCTTGCTAAGCAGTGAGACTAAACCTAGAAAAAGGAGGAGTTTTTTTCATACTAGGTACAAGTGTGAGGATAAATTTTGTGATGTGATTTTTGATGGTGGGAGCACTGACAACTTAATGTAAAAGGAGATGGTCTAAAAGATAAGGATGACTAGAGAGAAACACCCCCATCCATATCGGATTTCTTAGGATTAGGATGATTATAAGGTCTGTGTTAGTGAACAAATTTTGGTAAAGTTCAAGATTGTGAGCTACCATGATGAGGTTATCTGTGACATCATCCCAATGGATATATGCTAGTTGTTGTTGGGAAGGTTGTGTTAGTTTGATAGGTGTGCTATACATGATGGTCATACAAATACATATTCTATGATGAAAGATGGAGTTCATCAAAAATTGAAGCCCAAGAGGGTGAAAATATATGTAGTAATGCTAAGGTATGTCTTGTTGATGGAAGAAATTTTTTGAATAGCATGAAACATCACCATATGTGTTATGCTTTAATTCCTAGATAGAACAAGGAAGGTAGTAGTGAAGTTTTAGTTGAAGTTTCAAGTCTATTAAGTGAGTATGGAGATGTCATATCTGATAATGTCCCAGAAGGGTTACAATTAGTAAGGAAAATTATTCATCAAATAGATTTATTCCCTAGAGCTAGTTTCCTAAAAAGCCTCCTCATAAGATGACTCCTATTGAGATTGAGGAGCTAAGTAGACAAGTTCATGAGTTGTTGAGAAAAGGTCTAATTTGAGAGAGCATGATTCCATGTGTTGTACATGTAGTACTAGCACCAAAGAAGGGTGGAGAATGAAGGATGTGTATAGACTCTTAGACTAAAAATAAGATAACCCTAAAGTATCAATTTCCTTTGCCATGGATGGATGATCTTATGGACTTCTTGAGTGGAGCTCAATACTTCAAAAAGATAGATCTCAAAAGTGGTTATCACCACATATAGATAAGAGAACGAGATGAGTGGAAGACTGCATTCAAGACCAAGGAGGGTCTATATGAGTGGTTAGTCATGAACGTTGGAGTGACCAATGTGTCGAACACATTCATGCAGCTTATAAATGAGGTATTAAAGAAATTTTTGGGTAAATTTGTTATAGTCTATTTGGATGATATTTTTATTTTAAGTAAGTCTTTCGATGAACATTTGTTGCACATTCATAGTATCCTTGAAAGATTGAGGGCAAATAAATTGTTTATCAATTTGAAGAAGTGTAGCTTTGTCAAAAAGGAGTTAGTCTATTTGGGGTTTGTTGTATTAGTTGAAGGTCTCAAAATGAAACCAGACAAGGTGAAAGTCATCTTGGAATGGCCTACTCCAAGGTCTACCACTAAGGTGAGGTCATTCCATAGTTTGGCTAGTTTTTAGAGGAAGTTCATTAGGAATTTTAGTACTATGTGTACACCCCTAACATAAATATTGAGAGGGGATAGAAAAGAGTTCAAGTGGACTACATGCACTACAAGGAGTTTTGATTTGCTAAAGAAGAAAGTGACAGAGAAACTAGTGTTGGCACTTCCTAATTTTAACAAAGTGTTCTAGGTGGTTTGTGATACTATTGGCAATTTTACTGGGGCTATGTTGAGGCCTATTGCCTCTTCTAATGAAAAATTGAATGATCATAGAAGAAGTATTTTGTTTATGACTAGGAGTTCTATAGAGTTGTTCAGGCTTTAAAGAAACGAAGGCATTATTTGTTGCCAAAAGAATTTGTCTTATATACTGATCGTCAAGAATTACAGTACCTAAATAGCCAAGGTAAACTAAATTAGAGACATTTGAAATGGGTAGAGTTCATGCAAAGCTATTCATTTTTATTGAAACATAGAAGTGGAAGGTCTAATAGGGTTGAAGATGCATTAAGTAGGAGGTAGTTGTTGCTAACATAAATACAACTTGAAGTGGTTGGATTTGATGAGCTCAAAAATTTGTACCCTAAGGATCTTGACTTTGTAGAGGCTTGGAAGGCCTTGTAAAGAACTTGTTACTCTAGATAGGACTAGGTGGCTAGATTGCATGATCCAATATGGTATGATGTTCAAGGGTAGTCAATTGTGTATTTCAAGGAGTTCCGTGAGGGAGAAATTAATCAAGGAGAAATATAGTGGATGGATGGTATGACACTTTGGTTGCAATAAGACCATTTCCATTGTTAGTGAACATTATTTTTGGCCTCAATTGTCACAAGATTTGAGTAACCTTATGCAAAGTTGTCAAGTATGTCAAATAGCCAAAGGAGTTAGAAAAAATACTAGACTCTATCATCCATTGCCTATTCCATCAAAGCCCTAGGAGGACATAAGAATGGATTTTGTTCTTGGATTGACAAGGAAATAGAGGGGTAATGACTTAGTATTTGTGGTGGTTGATAGGTTCTCCAAGATGGCATATTTCATTCCATGCCACAAGACTCATGATGTAGTGCATATTGCAAATTTTTTTCAGAGAGGTGGTGAGGCTACATGGTCTCCCAAAAAGTATTGTTTCTAATAGAGATAATAAATTTGTTGGGTATTTCTAGAGGATGTTGTGGAAGAATTTGAAGACAAAGTTGAAGTTTAGTTCTACACATTATTTGTAGACTAATGGACTAATAGAAGTAGTGAATAAAAGTTTGGACAATTTATAAAGGTGTTTAGTAGGAGATAAGCTCAAGGAATGGGATTTGATTCTACCATAAGAGGAATTTTCTTACATAATTATGTGAATTGGAGTACTAGTAGGTCTCCATTCCAAATTGTGTATGGGAGTAGTCCAAGAACTGCACCAAAGTGGAGGAAGATGGAGCAAGGAGAGAGGACTAGTGCTGAGGCAAAAGACTTTGTTGAACATGTCAAGAACCTACATGAGGAGGTACATGTACATATCACCAAGATGAACCTATAGTATAAGGCTAGACCAGATCAAATTGAGGACATATAAGGAATTCCAAGTTGGGGATTTGGTTATGGTGTACTTGAAGAAGGAACAATTTCTAGTGGGTACCCACAACAACCTGAAGATGAAGAAATTTGGTCCCTATAAGATTTTGGAAAAAAATGATTTACTAAATGCATATGAAGTTGAGTTTCCAGATGAGATCCATATTTCCCCTATTTTAAATATTACAAACTTAATAGAATATCATGATGATGATGCGTAGGATGAGTTGATGCTAGAGCCATATCTCATTCCCACTTTTGAGAAGGAAAAGATTAAAGAAATTTTGGATAGTCGTGTGGACCTGAGTACTAGAAACATGTGGTATGAGGAGTACCTAATAAAGTGGGAGGGATGAGCACTGGATGATTCAACTTGGATATTCATGATAGAGGTTTCCCATTTGGGTTATCCTCTAGCATCTATAAAGTGCCAGGGTCATTTTTCAATTTACCCTAGATGTCTTATGTAGGAGCATCTAGTGGTGTAAGAGAAATCTCATATCACCCTAAAATGTTATTTTTTTTTTAATGTGTTTGTATTTCTACATACCTATTTGGGCCAAATAGGGATTCCATCTGTCATAGTTCCACTATTAGTTTTCTAGGTTAGTGTTTTTGAGTACCTTGAGATATGTGCCAATGAAGAAACTAGGTTATTTTGTAATTAAGACATTATTATGATGAGTTAGAGGGTGTAATTTGGAGGGATTATTTTAATTTTAATTTAAAGTATTCAAAAAAAATAATCAGGTCAAAAGGATTTACGGTTTGAAAGTTATTGCAGTTTCAAGTTTCCTAGAGACCCCCTAAGAATGCTTTAAATTTATATTTGAGGCACTAAACAACCTTTTATGGGCCCAAAAAATGGGGAAAAAGAATAGTTGATTCATATTGATATAGAGTGCTTGGAGAGATTTTTGAAAATGTAAACAGTTCGTCAATTAGAGTCCCAGATCAAAAGTTATGCCTCCCAAAAGTTGGACTACCATTTTTGGATTCTTCTAATTTTGCACTGACTTCTATCATGTGTTCTAGAACCTTCTATTTTTTTTGTGGATGCAAAATTATATAATCTAAAATGAGTTTCTAACTATAAACCTAATTTTGGTCACTTAAGGTCATTTCTTGCATTGCAACTATAGTTTTTGCTAAGTTTGGGAGAAGGTACTATAAGAAGGGTTTTCTCCAGAATCTAATAGCATTGTAAGCCTATAGGGCATGTAGCTAAGTGTACTTTTTTGTACTAAATGTAATAGTTTATCATATTTGACAATAAAATTATTTTTTTCCTATTGCGTTGATTTTTTCTTGGGTTATACCCTCATCAAGTGGTATTAGAGCAAGAGTTCCTAAGTGTGCAGATAGAGCACCAACTATGAGGCAATATTCATCAATACAATGTAGTTGTGTGTTTTGAGATAGTGAGAAGATGCCTCCATCAAGAGAGCATGGTGGAAGGGCTAGAGGGGTTCCCCCTAAGGTTAGAGCCCTCAAGAGACAAGTTCAAGCATTGCAAGAGGAGATCCGTAGAGGGACAAATCTTGCTATAAGGGATGAAAGTGAGGAGGAAAATGAAGAAGGAAATGTTGTGTAGGAAGGGAAAGAAGAAGGAGAAGTCCTAAACTAAGTAGAGGAGAAGATTTTTAGGGCCATTTCCAAGTTGGGAAAAAAACCTAAACTTGAAGTTGGAATTTTTTTGGGAAATCTAAACCCAGATGATTTGATCGATTGGATCAATGAGCTGAAAGAATATTCTAAGTGTGAGGATATAAAGGACACTAATAGAATTAAGTTCATGAAAGTCAAACTAAAAGGCCATGCCAAAATATGGTGGCAAAAGATTTAGTTAGAAAGGAATATAAGAGGGAAGGAGAAAATCACAAGATGGGATTGCATGGTGGACAAACTAAAGAAGTAATTCATTCCCATTGACTACGAGCTTGATTTGTTCAAGAAGATGCAAGAGTTAAAGAACGCAAGAAAATCTATCCAAGAATATACAGAGGAGTTTTAACCAAGTCCTCATTAGGATGGGGCATGTGAAATAAATCAAGGAGAAGGTTTCTCATTATCTTAATGGGTTAAGACCTAGCATTCAAGAGGAGCTAAGTCTGGTTAGAATGACTAGCATTGAAGAGGCATACTAGTTTGCCTTGAAAGTTGAGTAGAAGCTAAAAAAAGGTTTGATGGAAGGAAAATATGGTGTGGTGAAGGAGGAAAAGGTAGTGATAGGTCATTTGGAGGCCTAAATGAGGACTAGAAGAAAAATGAAGATGTGGGTACCAGCTAAAACCAGAGGAATGAGGGTTTCAACCACTCCTTAGATCAAAACTTTGGAGACCAAAGAGGAAGAGGTAGAGGAGGAATCCATGCTAACTATTTCCATTGCATTGAAGAAGGTCACCATGCTTATGAGTGCCCTCAACATGAAGGTGTTGAGATTTGATTGAAAAGATCATTGTTGAAAGAGATTATTAAAAGAAGATTGTTGAAGAAGACTATGTTTTAATCATTGTTTTATCACTAATGTAAAACCTACAATTTGTTGGTAAGACAACTTCTTATAAGATTCAAGTACTATCACTTAGTTGATTGATGAAGAGGATTTGATCAATAAGATGTAACAAAAGCACCTAGAGGAAAAGTTGTGTTATGATTATGTAATGAAGTACAAGGATCAGTTAAGATAGTGATGACATGATGTATTGATAATCTACTTAAGGTTACAAATGTTGGCTATACTAAGAAAGTTTAGAAGAATAAGTTACACAAAGTTTATCTACCAAGCTTGACCAACTAGATAGTAGGTTTTGAGCAAAGACAATGCAAGCCAAGCAGAAAGTCAATTGGAGCCGAATGAAAGAAAATTTTAGTGGATGTCAAGCAAGACAGTTGATGCTGAGTAAAGTTTAGTTGATGTCGAGCATCAATAAACTTTAATTGATGTTGAGTGATCTTATAATAGATGTCAAGTAATGCAGTAGGTGTCGAGCATTAGAAAGTTGACAATGCCAAACAGTTGCATTATTTTAAAGATCAAAGATTCATTGAATCTGAGCTAACAAGTTTTTTTTTTAAAAACTTGTGAACCAGGAGGAAGATAAGGTTAATGAGCTAGTGGCACAAAATTTGATGTAAACCATTTTTAGGAAAACTCAAATGGATTCTACGAGAAATTTCTAAAAGAGATACAAGATATAGGGTAGATATAAGGTAGATACATTCTATACCTAATCCATCTAAACCCTGATTTGGATGATGGAGAATGAGCGACAAAATATCTAAATTTTCTATTTATAGGAATATTTAGTTATGAAGTAAAGTTGTTATGTGCGAGAACCTAAGGAAGAGAAGGAGTTAAGGGTTTTGCTTCATCAAGTAACCTAAGAGGAGAGTCTACAATGGCATGTTAAGCAAGAAGGCTTAAGGAGATGAATTTCTGAATGGTGAATAAGATATTAGAATTGCAAAGTATGAAAGTCAAGCAGAATGGAGGACTGAATAGAGATTTCTAATCTGCAAGAGAAGATTTAAGTTATATTAGATCAAAAATCTACTATTACTGTCTAACAATTGTATCAATCTAGGGTAAATCCTTTGGATTAAGGTTGGCCTAATACGCATTTGTAAATACTTTAACTAGGTGACATTCCCCTAAGTCCTCTAACAAGGCTCACTCCTAACAAGGTGATTGAAATCCTTTAATAGAGTCACATTTAAAAATGTGTGTTGTAACCTTTAATAGGGTTTTCCTTTCACATGGCATCACTTAAAAAGAGTGAAAAGGAGTAGCATGTTACTGGTGGTATTTTCCAAATTGGGTTTTCACATAAATCATTGTATCAAGTGTGTTGATGAATCTGTTATGTTTCATGCTTTACATTTCTCCAAGTTGATTTGATAGTAACCTACAAGTTTTAAGTGATTGCATAATCTTATGGATGCATGCATGAGTATAAATATTTAATTGGTTCACTAAGCTATGAAAAGTTTTATTTATACATCTAGACCTTGGATAATATCAGAGCCATTTGCTTAAGAGGACTAGTTTGAAGGTACTAGAAGCACAAAGATCGAGATGTTTAAAAGAGAAGTACCCAAGCTCAATAGAGATAGCTTTCTTACATGGTAAAGTTTAAAGAAGCTACACCTTGGAGGACTTGGAGATCATGCACAATCTACCATTTTTGTGGAACATGTTGATCTAGTTGGAAACCTAACTATTGAAGATATGAAGAAGAAGAAAGAACACAATCAAACAATGTTGGAGATTGCCTCTGCCCTAAGCTATGCCAAATTTAATGATATCAAAGGACTTGACAATGCAAAGAAATTTGGGATTCCTTAGCCACCATCTATGGAGGAGACAAAAATGTTTAAAGAGCCAAATCTAAGAGTTTCAAAGGTAAGTTTGATGATATGAGAATGGAAGAAGGTGAGAATATTGCTCAATATGTTGCTAGGATAAAAAAAAGTTGTTAGTACAATAAAAAGAGCTACTAGTTAGATAAATGATGATATTGTGCTAAGCAAAGCCTTGAGAATACTACTACCTATTTATGCTATTAGAGTTTTTGCAATTCAAGAATTGAGATGTATTCCAATAAATGATCTAACCCTTGAAGGTTTGGTAGGTACACTCACTACTTTTGAGCTATCTAATTGTGATAGTTACAAACCTAGGAGTCTTGAATCTGCTTTCAAAGTTAAGTTGTTATTGAAAGATTATGATGAAGTGAAGCAGAAGAAGAAGAGAAAGATAAAATATGTATCTAATGATAGTGATACAATTGATGAAGATGTTGAACAATTGGAAGCACCACTTCCAAAAAGATTCCACAGAGGTAGAGGCAAGTTCAAAGGTATTTTACCTATCACTTGTTTCAATTGCAATGAGGTTGGTCATATTGTTATATGATGTATACAAAAGAAGAACTATAGAGGTGGTGATAAGTATTAGATCAAAAGAGAAGATGATAGCAAAGATTACAAAGATAAAGGCAAGAAGTCATGCTATATTGCTGAAGAGGAAATAAGGGATGACTCTGATGAACATGATAATGAAGTGGTGTATGTTGCAATGAAGGATGAATTTGATGAAGATGAGGCAACTACACTTGTTACTTGTGTGAACAAAAATGATAGATGGATCGTTAACAGTGGATGCTCACATCACATGACAGGAGACAAAAGTAAGTTCATTGCCTTAAATTGTTATGATGGAAATAGTGTAAGATTTGGTAATGATGCACCATGTTTGATAAAAGAAAAAGGTTTTATCAAACTCATAGATAAGATTTCATGTAACAATTCTTACTATTTTGAAGGACTAAACTATAATTTTTTGAGTGTGTCACAATTGAACAATTTGGGATGCAGGGTTGAATTTGAAAACAAGATTGCTAATATATATAACACAAATGGGAAACTGATTGAAAAATGTGATCAAACTAGAAGTAATCTATTCTATCTTGATATAGAGGATGCTACTTGTCTTGTTGTAAAATTTGATGATGCATGGCTTTGGCACAAAAAGTTATGTCATATTAATTTTGATAACTTTGCTAGTATCAGTAACATGAAGAAAGTTAGAGGTTTGCCTAAGTTGAAGAAACTTGACAATACAATGTGCAAACAATGTTAGCTAGGCAAAATGAAAAAGGCAAGTCTTAAGAGTAAAAATTATACCTCTAAAAGAATACTAGAGATTCTTCATGCTGACTTGTGTGGACTAATGGAAATGCAAAGCTACAAGGGAGATAAGTACGCAATGTTACTTGTTGATGATTACTCTAGGATAATGATAGTTATATTTTTGAAACAAAAATCTGATGCTTTTCAAATGTTTAAGTGGTACTTGGCAAGAGTTGTAAAGAAACTAGGTAAAAGTATAAAAATTTTTAGATCAAATAGAGGAGGAGAATTTACATCAAATGAATTTGAGATGTTCTGTAATGACAAAGGAATCAAAAGAAAAAAATCTACCTCTAGAACCCCTCCACAAAATGGAATAGTTGAAAGAAGAAATAGGTCTATAATGGATTGCGCTAGAACACTCATGATGGAAAAGAGTGTTGATTTGAAATACTGGAGAGAAGTTGTAAGTAAATATGTCTATACTTTGAATCATGTGCAAGTCAAGAAAGGTACTCATTCAACACCTTTTGAACTATGGTATGGATATCCACCCAATGTAAAATATTTTAAGGTATTTGGAAACAAATGTTACATTCTTAAAGATGTTAGGAATGGAAAGCTTGATGCAAAAAGTGAAGAAGGTATATTCCTAAGATACTCTACAAGAAGTAAATCCTATAAGTGTTTGAATACTAACACTAACAAAATTATGTAAAGTGCAAATGTGAATTTTGATGAATATATAGAAGTACATGAGGCTAAACATATGAAAAATCCAAAAAATAAAAATTATTTATATACTTTTATGAAGGAATGTTTGTTGAAGAAGATGCTACAAATCAAGTTTCAAATCAATAGCAAGTTATGGTGACTATCAAATCATAACCTATGAACACCGAGTTGTATTCAAGAATCGAGCTACATTTAGATGTTGAGTTACAGAATGAAGTAGATGCACATTTTGATTTTGAGATTAGTATACATGAAAGAGATGCTGAGATACCTAATAGAGATGTACATAGTGATTTTGAATCTAAAAGACAAAATGAAGAAACAAGAGCTGAGCCAAGATTGACCAAATATGTCAAAAGACATCATCCTACTAATCAAATCATTGGAAATAAAGGTGCTAGGCCAATAATAAGGAAAATATTGAGAACTGAATCATGTTTGCTGAGTATGAAGGAACCCAAAATAGTGAAAGATGCATTAGAAGATGTGGACTGGTATAAAGTCATGGAAGAAGAGATTAAACAAATAGAGAAGAATAAAACATGGAGTCTAGTTCCTAGACTAGAAGACAAGAATGTGATTGGCACCAAGTGGGTATTCAAAAATAAGTCAGATGCAAATGATGAAGTCACAAGAAACAAAACAAGATTAATTTGCATGGGATATGCACAAGAAGAAGGAATTGACTATGGAGAGACATTTTCTGCTATTGCAAGACTAGAAGGAGTTAGAACTCTACTTGCTTATGTTGCATACAAAGGTTTCAAAGTTTATTAGATGGATGTTAAATCTACATTTCTGAATGGCATATTAGAGGAAGAAGTTTACATAGAACAACCAAAAGGTTTTGTTGATGATAACAATAAGAACAAGGTATGTAGACTGCAAAAAGCTCTATATGGCTTGAAACATGCATTAAGAGCATGGTATGAGAGACTTCATAACTATCTTATGAAGATTGGATTTGAAAGGATTGATGATAACAACAATCTGTACATAAAGACAAAGAAAGGAAATGGTATTTTTTTATCTAAAATATTTGTTGATGATATCACATTTGGAGGTCAAGATGCTTTGTGTAAGGATTTTGCAAATCAGATGAAGCAGGAATTTGAAATGTCTATGTTTGGAGAGATCAAACTTTTTGTGGGTTTGCAAGTCTATCAGATGAAATATGGTATATAAATCACTTAGTAAAATTATGTCAAAGAAATATTGAGGACTTTTGGATTGGAGGATTCCAGACCAGTAAGTAAACCTATGGTGACAAGACACAAGTTGTTAAAGAATGATGATTTAGCTAAGGTGAATCAAACATTATATAGGTCTATGATTGGCAAGTTGCAATATGTAGTGCATAGAAAACTTGACATTGCATTATCTGTAGGGATAGTTGCAAGATTCTTTGTTAATCCTAGGGAGAATCACTTAATGGCAGCAAAGAGAATAATGAGATATCTAAAAGAAATAGAAGAATTTGGTCTATATTGCAAGAAGAATAAAAAGTTTGAATTGAGAGCGTACATTGATGCTGATTTGGCTAGAAACATTGATGACAAAAAGAGCACCAATGGAGGAGCATTTTTCTTAGGCAAGAGACTAGTTATATGGACTAGTAAGAAATAAAGTTGTACTTCACAATCTACTGCTAAAGTTGAATATGTTGTTGTTGTTGTAAATTGCACAAACATTGTATGGATCAAACAACTACTCAAAGGAATGAAGGAAGAAATCATAGAACGAGTGATACTTTATTATGATAATACAAGTGCTATCAATATATCAAATAATCTAGTGATGCACAAATTGCAATCAAGTATCATTACTTGAGGGAGTTAGTTCAAGATAAAGAGGTGAAGATGGAATATGTTAACACAAAGGAGAAAATTGATGATATCTTCACAAAAGCATTACCTAAAGATACTCATGAGTATCTAAGAGGTAAACTAGGGGTGATACTCCTTTCAAAGACAAGCTAAGTAACAAGAGAAGTAACCTGCATCAAACAAGCCTGATATTCATATGTTACACATTGATCCAAAGGATCTTACTTTAGAAGCTACCTAAAGTAATCATAGAATTAAAACTTCAAAATAGTCACAATCAAGGTGACAGAGGGAGAAATTGAAGAAATTGCAAAAGCCTATATCTACATGTTTAATATGAAAAGATAATATATCTTTGGCATTGTTTTCAAAGAGGGAGTTATTCTACTAATCAAGAGTCGAGTGAGAATAGATAGGGAGATATTGATCAGAGAGCTAGAAAAGAGGGAGAGATTTACTAATAAAAAGGGAGATAGATCAAATCCAGAATGTATAATCATAGAGAGAGATATTCTGTTGATCAATTTAGTATAAAAGAAAGAGGGAGAAATCCTAATCTACCTAGAAAGAGGGAGATACAAGAAGGAACTTAGAGGGAGTTATAAGAAAAAGTTTTGTAACCTAATCAAAAGATGAAAGTTGTTGATAGAGGGAGAGATTTCAATACAAGGAATTATTTTCTTTTTGGTATTGTCTTACTATTTTAACCTAATTAGTTTGGTTAAACAAGATGTTCATCATTTGATTGACTTAGTTGATCAGTTTAGTTTTCCATCAATGCCAAAGAGGGAGATTGTTGAGATCTAATTAAACAGATCATTATTGAAAGAGATTATTAAAAGAAGTAGATTGTTGAAGAATACTATGTGTTTCAATCATTGTTTTGTCACTAATGTTAGACCTACTATTTGTTGGTAACACAACTTCTTATAAGATTCAAGTACTATCACTGAGTTGATTGATGAAGAGGATTTGATCAATAAAATGTAACAAAAACACCTAGAGGAAAGGTTGAGTTATGGTTATGTAAAGAAGTACAAAGATCAGTTAAGATAGTGATGACATGATGTATTGATAATTTACTTAAGGTTACAAATGTTGGCTACACTAAGAAAGTTTAGAAAAACAAGTTACACAAAGTTTGTCTACCAAGCTTGACCAAGCGGATAGTAGGTGCTGAGCAAAGATAGTACAAGCTGAGTACAAAGTCAGTTGGAGCCAAATTAAACCAAATTTTAGTGGATGTCAAGCAAGATAGTTGATGCCAAGTAAAGTTTAGTTGATACCAAGTATCAATAAATATTAGTTGATGTCGAGTGATGTTATAATAGATATCGAGAAACATGGTATGTGCCAAGTTGCTACATTATTTTAAAGATCAAAGATTCATTGAATCTAAGCTGACAAATTTATTTTCTTGATACTTGTGAACCAAGAGGAAGATAAGGTTGATGAGCTAGTGGTATAGAATTTGATGTAAACCATTTTTAGGTGAATTCAAATAGATTCTAGGAGAAGTTTCTAGAAAAGATACAAGATATAGGGTAGATACATTTTATCCTACCTAATCCATCTGAACCCTAATTTGGATGATGGAGAATAAGTGGAAAAATATCTAAAGTTCCTATTTATAGGAATGTCTAGTCATGAAGCAAAGTTGTTATGTGCGAGAACTTAAGGAAAAGAATGAGTTAAGGGTTTTGCTTCATCAAGTGACCTAAGGGGAGAGTCTACAATGAAATGTTAAGCAAGAAGGCTTAAGGATATGAATGTGTGAAGGGTGAACAAGCTATTAAAGCTAAAAAAGTATGAAAGCCAAGAAAAATGGAAGACTGAACAGAGATCTATAATCTACAAGAGAAGTTATAAGTTATATTAGATCAAAGCTCTACTATTACTCTCTAAAAATTGTATCAATCTAGTGTAAATCCTTTGGATTAAGGTTGACCTAACAATCATTTGTAAATCCTTTAACGAAAGGGCCTTTTTGAGCAGTGAGATTGAATCGAGAAAAAAAAGGAACCTATTTTGTACTAGGTGCAAGTGTGAGGGTAAAAGGGGTGATGCGATTATTGATGGTGGGAGCACTAACAACTTGGTTTTAGAGGAGATAGTCTCAAAACTAAGGTTGACAAGGGAGAATCACCCTTAGCCATATCAAATTGCCTAGGAGAAGGATGATCATAAGGTCCTAGATAACGAACAATGTTTGGTAAAGTTCAAGATTGGGAGTTACTATGATGAGGTTCTCTCATCCCATTGGATGTATGCCATTTGTTTTTGGGAAAGTCATGGCAGTCTGATAGGCATACTATACATGATGGTCATGAAAATACATATTCTCTTATGAAGGATAGATTTTGTAAAAGGGTACATGGTAGTGCTAGGGTATGTCTTGTTGATTAAACAAACTTTTTGGATAACATGAAACATCAACACATGTGTTATGTTTTAATTCCTAGAAAGAACAAGGAAGGTAGTAGTGAAGTTCCAGTTGAAGTTTTAGGTCTATTAAGTGAGTATGGATATGTCATATATGATAATGTTCTAGAAGGGTTACTGCCATTAAGGAAAAACACTCATCAAATAGATTTAGTCCTATGAATTATTTTTCCTAACAAGGCTACTCATAGGATGACTCCTACCGAGACTAAGGAGCTAAACAGAAAAGTTCAAGAGTTGTTAAGGAAAGACTTTATTTAAGAGAGCCTGATTTAATGTGTAGTACCTAAAGTAATAGCACCAAAGAAGGATTGAGAATGGAGGATGTGTACAGACTCTTGGGATATAAACAAGATAACCATCAAGTATCAATTTCCTTTTCCAGTATGGATGATCTTATGGACTACTTGAGTGGAGCTCAAAAATTCACAAAGATATATATGAAGGGTAGTTATCACCAGATATAGATAGGAGAAGGAGATGAGTGGAAGAATGCATTCAAGACCAAGGAGGGTCTATATAAGTGGTTAGACATGTCCTTTGGATTGACCAATGTGCCTAGCACCTTCATGTGGCTTATGAATGAAGTACTACAAAAAATTTTGGGAAAATTTGTTATTGTCTATTTGGATGATATTTTTATTTTCAATAAGTATTTGGATCAACATTTGTTGAACATTTTTAGTGTCCTTGAAAGATTAAGGAAAGAGAAATTATTGATTAATTTGAAGAAGTTTAGCTTTGTCAAAAAGGAGTTAGTCTATTTGGGGTTTGTTGTATTAGTTGAAGGTCCCAAAATGGACCCAAAGAAGGTGAAGGTCATCCTAGAATGGCCTGCTCCAAGGAATGCCATTGAGTTGAGGTTATTCCATGGCTTGGCTAGTTATTACAAGAAGTTCATTAGGATTTCACTTGTATATGTGCATCCCTAATAAAAATAGTGAGAGGGGATAGAAAAGACTTTAAGTGGACTATAGGAGCTACCAAGAGTTTTGAGTTGCTAAAGAAGAAGGTGACAAAGCAACCTATGTTGGCACTTCTTAATTTTAACAAAGTGCTCTAGGTGGATTCTGATGCTAGTAATAGTGTTATTGAGGCTGGATTGCCTATTTTAGTGAAAAATTGAATGATGCAAAGAAGAATTAATTTTTTTATGATCAAGAGTTCTATACAATAGTTTAGGCCTTAAAGAAATGGAGGCATTATTTGTTGCCAAAATAATTTGTCTTGTATACTAATCATCAGGCATAACAGTCTCTAAATAGCTAAGATAAATTGAATTAGAGACATTTGAAATGGGTAGAGTTCATGCAAAGCTATACATTTTTACATAGGGAGTGAACAGAAACTAGGGCCAAACACATGCCCAACTATTCTAACCGCTTGCACAAAGTCAACATAGCAGAAATAACAAAAAATACAAACAAATTGGGAGACAAAGGAAATAAAATCATTCATTCATATATTCATCCAAAGATCAATTACATTCCCAATTATAACTTCTTTTGGGTTACAACCACATATATCAATTCAATTTCCATTTTTGATGAAAACTTCACATTTCTCTCTCTCTCTTTAAGCACACTCTAAGACTCTAACCAAGGTCTCTTAAATACATGCATGGCCACAAGTCGACCTATTGCCAAAACAACTAAATAAATTATCATATTAAATGCTAGGATAATCCACAAGTCAGCTCATAGTATATATCTAACACTAAATTAAATGCAAATGTTGGCCTCAATAGTAAACCACACACATACAACTTAGCAAATGAAGATACCACAAAATACTGACACTCGATATCCAAAAAAACTTGACAAGCACATACATTTGGCATCTAATGAACTCGGTAACCACACAAACTCGGCATCCTAATGAACTCAGAACAACACAAACTCAGCATACAAAGGGTGACTCGACTACCAAAGAAAACTCAACAGCAACTGTGAATTGGCCAACAACCAAGGAGCTTCGTATCCACTAAATGCTCGACAACCACTAAGAACTAAATAATGAAAGACATTGCAACTCAGAAAAAAACTAGGAAAACTAAAAAAATCCAAGATAGCAGTACAACCTAGGATGCTCTTGCATCACATTTGTATTGAAAGATAGAAGTGGAAGGTCTAATAGGGTTATAGATGCATTAAGTAGGAGACATTTGCTGCTGACAAAAATGTAGGTTGAAGTGGTTGGGTTTGATGAACTCAAGAAATTATACCTCGAGGATCCTAACTTTGCAGAGGATTGGAAGGCTTGTAAAAAACCTATTTCTCTAGAAAAGACTAGGTGGTTGGATTACATGATCCAAAATGGTATGTTGTTCAATGGTATTAATTGTCTATTCCAATGAGCTCCATGAGGGAGAACTTGATCAATGAGAAATACAATGGAGGGATGGTAGGACAGTTTGGTTGTGATAAGACCATTTTAATTATTAGTGAACATTATTTTTAGCCTCAATTATCACATGATGTGAAGAAGATTGTGTATAGTTGTCAAGTATGTCAAACAACCAAAGGAGTCAGTCAAATTACTGGACTCTATCAACATTTCTTGTTCCATCAAAGCCTTGGGAGGAAATAATTATGGATTTTGTTCTTGGATTTTTGAGGACACAGAGGGGTAATGAATTAGTATTTTCAGTGGTTAATAGGTTCTCCAAGATGACACATTTAATTCCATGCCACAAGACTCATGATGCAATGCATATTGCAAATTTTTTTAGAGAGGTGGTGATGCTACATGGTCTCTCAAAAAGGTTTATTTCTAACAAAGATACTAAATTTGTTGGGTATTTTTGGAGGACGTTGTGGAAGAAGTTGAAGATAGAATTGAATATCAATTTTGTGTTTTATTTGTAGACTGATGGAAAAACAAAATTGGTTAATAGAATTCTAGGAAATTTTTTGAGATGTTTAGTAGGAGATAAGCCCAAGGGATGTGATTTGGATCTACCAAAAGTGGAACTTTCTTACAATAATTTTGTGAATTGGAGTACTGGTAGATCACCATTCCAAATTGTGTATGGGAGTAGTCCAAGGACTACATCAGAGTTGAGGAAGATGGAGCAAGGAGAAAGGACTAGTGCTAAGGCAAAAGACTTTGTTGAACATGGCAAGAACCTATATGAAGAGATACGTACACATATTACCAAGATAAACCTGTAGTATAAGGCTAGAGCAAATCAAAAGAGGAGATATAAGACATTACAAGTTCAGGATCTAGTTATTGTTAGAGTAAATAATTAATTAATTATTATTTATTCTATTTATTTAAGCTTACTTAGGTTAATGCATTTATTTAATATTTAGTATTTAATGCATGTAGTGATGAATTGTTGACAACATGAGAGTTTTTTCCCTTCCAACATGTTCCACCTTTTTGTGGAAGTGTGCTTAGTTGTTAACCTTATCTTCTACCACTTTCCAACTTGTTCTACAATCTTCCATGAGGCCTTTATATTCGGGCTCTCTCTTTGTATTTTCATAATGCATTCTTATTGTAAATGCAATTTACTTGCTTTGCAATATCTTTCTCTCTCATGTTCATTTAGGTTTTTTCCAAACTCCACCTCTTCCTTCTTAGTTTTCCTTCAACGGGTTATTTGCATGCAGGTGATCTTGGTGAGTTGTGGAGCTGGATTTTATCAACTCCTACATGGTATTAGAGCCTCCCTGCTACTGCTTTGTTGAAATTTTTTTGAAGCCGCAATTTAGAGACACAAACCCTAGTTTGTTTATGCATTTTTCTTTAATCTAGGGGAAGAGCATTTTTTTGGAGTACTTTGGGCCCAAATGGATGTTGCCATTGGATTTAGAAGGCATTTTTCAACTAGGATCCATATAAAATTTGTTGATTTTGGAGACAGGGCTCCGGGAGGCAAATAAAAATTTAGTCGAAGGGCTTGTTGTATAGTCATACAGACGAATTGAGCAAATTTTTTTTAAAAAAAATCAAATTTGGATGCACCACCAAAACACTACCCAATGATCACCACAAGGCCACTCGCGCACCACTCCTCTGGTAGTGCCTCCTATTCTTACCACTATGGTGACTTCATTCCCAACCACAACCCCTGTGTCGCTCTCCCAGTGGCACCCATGACTGCTCTGCCTCCTTTATTTAGCACTTAGCTCATTCGCTAGTTTTGGCCACTCTGCCTAGGTTCTACCACCTCCAACACTGCTCCAACTACTACAGTGCCACCAACCCACATGGAGTCATTGTTAGTGGACACATTGCACATTTGATTTCTTGCGTGGAGGGTTCCTGCATAGCCAGTGCACAACCTGTGTGTGACACATGGTAGGGCTGCCATGTGGCAATTTTCCATGTGACCCCTACTATGTCAGCCCTCTACCACATGGCTGCCATGTGGACCTATCGTGTGGCATGCTATGTGTCATTTTTTTTGCATCAAAAATTGGCAAGCTATCAATTTTAAGCTAGCTATCTAATGATATCATCATGACATCATCCTACATCATCCTCTTGTAGCTCTCTAGAGTCCTTTTTGACCTACCTTTAGTTTTTTGGCCATAATTTGAGCATACAAAGGTATTTTTTCGATCCGAAAGAAGCACTGAAAAGCTAGTTCTAAGATGGAGACATTGGTGTAGATATTTTAAGGTTTTGATGCAATTTTCTTGCTCATTTTTTTAGTTGGAGTCCAAAGTTATATTTTTGACTCTGGCATGCATATCTTTTGCATCCCATGTCAATTATTTGAAAATGTTATATTTTTGGAAAGCTAGTTTTGTCACATTTTCAAAAATGTGGTATTTTTCCTTAGATTTTGGCCCATGCTCTTTCTATCATATTTTTGGCATTTTTGCAA
This sequence comes from Cupressus sempervirens, assembly GCA_028749045.1. Lineage (NCBI taxonomy): Eukaryota > Viridiplantae > Streptophyta > Pinopsida > Cupressales > Cupressaceae > Cupressus > Cupressus sempervirens. The sequence continues at coordinate 734,229,130 of CM053786.1, forward strand.
AATGGTGGATATCTTGGGTGTTTCAAGTCTAAGAATCATTTTCATGGCATGGTTTCTTTTGTTTAGGGCTATACTATCTTTTGTGTTAGCTTTTTTCCTTTTCTGATCATTATAGACATCATTTGTAAGAACTTTTATGTATACACAGTAAGATAAAGTGCCACTTTTGCATTTTGGGCTCATGAATGCTATTTTTGAGATAGTTGTACTTGCACTATTTTTATAACGCACCATGGGGGGATAGTTGTTTGCTGTTTTAGGCTTTCTTCCTTTTATTTTCCCATGCAGCATCAGTGTGGCCATGTCTTTATAGGTGTTTGTACCTCTTCCTCTCTTGTCATTCTTGGTCCTATTTGTTTGGCCCACCTTCTTAGTTGCCTATCATCTCACCCCGTCTACATTAAGGGGGTTTATGTTATTGTTCTAATGCATCTATGGTTCAATGGTTCAATAGTGTGAGCTATGTATTCAATGGTTGATCCTATATATGAGGCAATTGTAGTGGTTGGCTTGTAATACCCTATTCCATCACATAACCAAAAGAGATAACCATAAGACAACAATCCATACATATTTATAAGATTAAAACCCTGAATATATTTTTTTTTTACAAATCTCCAATACATTTTAATCTTTACAAATCTAGTACAATAAAGTACTCATAACAGCAATGTATCACTTCAAAAGATTACATCAGAGTATATAACATATCTATAATCTTTTATTAGAAGTACAAAAACTTAAATACATTCAATTTAACACTTGTTCTAAATGTAAATAGTCATTTCTTCTAGGTCCATAACCAAACCTATCTCGATCCTGAAATACAAAAAAAACACAACCACAACACACCAAATAGGGCTTAGTAATAGTAATTAAATCGATAAGATCTCCAGTAAACTTGCATGTTAGATTTAATGACAAAACTATATTCATTTAATCCAAATAATAGATATACTTAAAATAAAATTCCCTTTTTACAATCACTTATAAAGCAAGTACATAATTTCTCACAGGCATATATGCAAAAATAAACTCACACAGAATATGACAAGATAATGATCTAGTAGTCCATGGGCATCAAAATAAGAATCTACGTTCAGCCACTTGTAGAACTCAATATGTCAGGTGAAACCATAATGTTCTTATCTTATTATATGATTACCAACCGATGAAATTTTAAATATTACCACTTGATTAACTATCATAAACTTTCCCATAAGGATCTAGACTAGTGTTGGAGGGCATCCGGCAACATAATTCTATCACCACAAGATACTCACTTTATGACAACCACCCAATCTAAAGGATCACACTTGCATAATCTAACACACACATTATAATTAGTTATACTAATTGAAAAGAAAAATAAATTAATTTTCCAATTCCAACTAATACACTTATTTCATTTTCTTCAATATAACAATTGCATTAGCAAAATAGAAATAATATATGAAACCAACCTTCAATCTTTTAAAGTAACCTTCTTTAAAAATTCCAATTGAAACCATATTTGTAACCTTTCATACAATCCACATATCACATTTCCAAAATATCCTTGTTCCTTTTACTCTTCACAAATAATCAAGCTTTTCTATTTACAAATTAACTTTATTCTAATAAAAATAAATAAATAAAGCATTGATTTTTCCAAATTTCTCTATTTATATTTCCTTTTGAAATACCCATATTAAAATTATCCACAATAGTATTTCAAAAGGAAATATAAATAGAGAAATTTGGTGGTCCAAAATTTTAATATACGCATATATGCAGAAATAAAATTTATACCATAACCCCAACTGAAAAACCAACAATGGTGGTCCAAACTCAAACAACATGAAAAATAAATGCTCATAACAGCAAGCATAACCCTTAACCCACTTTCTTAGCCTTCTCCAACACATGGCAATAGAAGTACCATATATGACCTGCAAGCATTAAAATTACATTTGCATTGCCACCTCACACCAAAACCCAAAACCCTTTGCCAAGTCCTTGATAATGCCAGGTGTAGTTAGGCATCGATAAGTTAGGCTATGCTCAAGTTAGGTTTTATGACTTAGTTAAATTCCATATGATAGGTTAGTCTAGTCACTAACTCTTACTAACATAGTATTAGGTACTAATATTAATATTAATATTCATATCAATATTAATATTGATATTAATATTAATATTAATCCTAATTAACATTAATATCATTGCTAATCAATAAGTATACATATATGTATACGTATAATTACAACTTGTATTAATATAAATACAAGCACATAAATATACCAAAATTACATATATATATATAATACTAATGCACTCATATTTATGTATATAATATATATAGTTATACAACATTATAAATATACATACATATATATATACATATACATATATATACATATATATATATATATGTATGTATGTATGTATACACACACACACACACACACACACACACACACACACACACACACACATATATACTTAAAAATTGGCAACAACAAATTTAAGGTACTGATAATATTTTTAAGCCACCTTATACATCAAACTGAAAGTATGAATCAGACCAAAAAAAAAAAAAACTGAAATCATACTAACATTGATTTATAAAATTTGATTTATGAATCTAGATTGATTCAGATAATAAGATTTTGAATATAACACAATATTGAAAATATTAAAATATCTGTTCTGAGAATCAGATTTTGAGTAATCTTTGACTTCTCAAAAAGTTTAACATAATAATACCAGAATTAAAGTAACTTAACAAGTATCAAACCATCTAGAAAAGTTAACTGATCTCAGATTCCAAGATGACAGATATAAAACTGTCTGGGCCATGACATGGCTACCTATGCATTTCAGTGAGATGGATCATCTACCATATAGACATGCTCAGTTCATGCCTTCTTCTTCCATGGAGGTTCTTTAGATTAGTAGTTTCTTTCTAATGGTAGATTTTGTGGCTTCTTCATGCTTCAGTGATGCTCTTCATTATCTCTCTTTGTTCCTATTTTAGGGGACATTTCCCTAGTTGGAGGCTTCTTTAGTTCTTTAGTAGATTCTTACCTCTTTTTGGGGGAGGGATTTTCCCATGTGGTTTTCTCTCTTTCCCCATTTTTAGAGGTTGCATCTTTTTGCATTGTACATGGGTACCTAACATGGCCTCATTGCCAGGACCCATTCTGCATTTTCATCTTAATTTTGTGAGCTTAAGGCATTCCCTTAAGTTGCACTTAAGAGGGGGTGTTAGAGTAAATAATTAATTATTAATTATTTATTCTATTTACTTAAGCTTACTTAGGTTAATGCATTTATTTAATATTTAGTATTTAATGCATGTAGTGATGAGTTGTTGACAACATGGGAGTTTGTTCCCTTCTAGCATGTTCCACCTTTTTGTGGAAGTGTGCTTAGTTTTCAACCTTATCTTCTACCACTTTCCAACTTGTTCTACAAGCTTCCATGAGGCCTTTATATTTGGGCTCTCTCTTTGTATTTTCATAATGCATTCTCATTGTAAATAAAATTTCATTTTTTTGCAATATCTTTCTCTCTCATGTTCGTTTAGGGTTTTTCCAAGCTCCACCTCTTCCTTCTTGGTTTCCCTTCAATAGGTTATTTGCATGTAGGTGATCTTGGTGAGTTGTGGAGTTGGATTTCATCAACTCCTACAATTATGGTGTACTTGAGGAAGAAATCATTTCCATTGGGCACCCACAACAATTTAATGATGAAGAAATTTGGTTCGTGTAATATTTTGAAGAAACATGATTCAAGAAATGCATATGAAGTGGAGTTGGTAGATGGGATCCATATTTTCCCTATTTTCAATATTATGGACTTAGAAAAATATCATGATGATGGTGTAGAGAAGGAGTTGATGATAGAGCCATGTTCTATTCCCACTTCTAAGAAGGAAAAGATTGAACAAATTCTAGATAGTCGTGTGGGCCGGAGTACTAGAAACATGCACTATGAGGAGTACCTAATGAAGTATAAGGGATGACTAGTGGAATATTTGACCTAGATATCCACAACATAGGTTTCCCATTTGGGTTTACCTCTACCATCTATAGAGTGACAGGGTCACTTTTCAATTTACTTTGGGTGTCTGATGTAGGAGCATTTAGTGGTGTAAGGGTAATCTAGTATCACCCAAAAATATTATTATTTTTAGTTATATTTTAATGTATTTATATTTCTTGATACCCATTTTGGCCAACTAGAGATTCCACATCTCATAGTTCCACTATTAGTTTTCCAAGTTAGTGTTTTTGAGCACCTTGAGATATGTGCCTATGTAGAGAATAAGTTATTTTGCAATTGAGAAATTATTATGATGGGTTAGAGGGTGTAAGTCAGAGGGATGATTTCACTTGTAATTTAAAGCATTCTAGAAAAGGAATTAGGTCAAAAGACTTTATGATTTAAAATTTATTGCAGTTTTCAGTTGCCTAGAGACCCCGTAAGAATGCTTCAAATTTAGATTTGAGGTACTAAATGACCTTGTACAGGCCCAAAAATGGGGGACAAGACTAGGTTATCCATAGGGCTATATATCACTTTGAGAGCTTTCAAAAAATACTAATGGTTCGTTAGTTAAAGTCTCGGATCAAAAGTTATACCTCTCAGAAGTTGGACTACCATTTCTAAATTCTTTCAATTTTGCATCAACTTTAGACTTGTTTTCTAGAACTTTATTCTTTGGTAGTGAATGCTGAATGGAAAATTCTAAAATTTATTCCTAACCCTAAACTTAATTTGGGTTACTTAATCTCATTGCTTGCATTGTAAAGGTAGTTTTTGCAGAGTTTGGGAGAAGGTACTATGAGAAGGGTTTTTCTCCAAAATCTGATAGCATTATAAGCCTATAGGGCATGTAGTTGAGTCCTTTTTCACTATACTGAATGTAATATCTTATCATATTTGATAATAAAATTATTCTTTCCTGTTGTCTTCATATTTTCTTAGGTTGTGTCCTCATCAACAAGTTAAAACAACAAGTTGACAAGAGGGACTTATGAATGAATCAACACATGAACCAAATAATGATATAAACCTACAAAAGTGAGTTGTAAACATATAGATCAAAAACCTTCTATTTTATTTCTAATAGTTTAAATAATTTGTATTGAAATCATTTTAATCAAAGGTTGTCAACCTAATAATCATTTGAAGGACTTAACCATCTATTTAAATCATTTAGCTAGGCAACATTCTAAATAGAATGATCAAAGTCCTCTCACAAGGCCACTTCTAATATAGTAATTAAATCATCTAACCAAAGTCACATTTAACAATGTGTATTGTAACCTTTAACATGGTTGGCTCCTCACAAAGCTCACTTCAAAAGAATGAAAAAGTGGTCACATGTTACTGGTGGTATTTCTCAAATTGGGTTTCCACATAAAATCCTAGTTTCAAACTTGTGTTGAATGTTTTATAATATTTTACATTCAACAAAGTTTGTTATATTAGGACAATAAACTATAAGTAATTTTGTTTATCATTATACAATAGATACTAAGATACAACGGGATAAGTAGAACAATGAATGGTTAACATTTGATTGTTCAAATGGTACTTATGGACCTTGAGTAACTGATTTACCTCCCCCACTCTCATTTATTCTCAACATTTCTAATAACATGGTCATGCATTATCATCTAAAGAGGCAGAATACATAGAAACTATGCTAGCTAGTTAGGAGGTTTTATGGATTCACAGTTTATGATAGAGTTTTGTTTCCCCACTAATAGTTTGAACTTTCTTTGGTGTGGCAATCAAAGTGTTACACACATTTCTTGCAACACAATTGAGAATTAGTGAACCAAGAACATTGAGCTTCATATGCACTTCATTAGGCATTTGATTCAAGATGACTCTCTTATCTTTGAGTATATTCTCATCACTGAGCACGTTGTTGACATCTTCAATAAACCTTTTGCATCCCCATGATATCTTCAACTACACTCTATACTTGGGGTGAAGAAAGTTGTCCTTGTGGGGTCTAAATGATGAGTCCTTTTTGTTTTAGCATTCTTCCATCTCTTTTTGGAGTAGGGTTTTTCCCACATGGTTTTTCCTATTTCTTCATTTTTCAATGATTTAGTTGTGTTGGGGATCTCATCAAATGATGTTGTGGAGACCCATTTATGCTTTTAGCATTGCAGTTTCCTTTATTTTTCATGCATATTTAATAGTCACATTGTTGCTTATCTTAAGGTGGTGTTAGAGTAAAGGGTTAATTTAATTACATTTATTAAATTACATGTACTCCATACTTAAGATTTCACTTTATACACAAGCATTTCCATTTAATAATTAAATATTAATTATTAGATGTCTTTTTTTTTTTTTAGGGTTTCCCTTTTAGGTTTTATGATCTCCTTGTTGAAAGGAGATTGTTGAAATGAAGAATATTTATGCATGGAACAATCATTATTTTGTCATTGATGTCAAATCTGCTACTTGTTGGTGAGACAATTGCTTACTTTGGTCTAAATGCTATCATTTGACATTTGATTGATTGATGAAGAGGATTTGAAAAGAAAGAATAACAAGAGAACCTATAGAAAGTTTCAGTTATATGGTGTATAAAAGGAGCACTAAGACCAAGCAAGACATTGATGATATAGTGTAGTGTTTATCTACTTAAGGCTACGATGAAAGGATACTTGAGAAAAGACTAGAAGGAGGCTAAGTAAAGAAATGTGTCTGTCAAGCCTAATCAAGAAAATAGTGGAAGCCAAGAAAGTTAGTGTAGGCTGAGTAGAAAGTTAGTTGAAGTCAAGAAGTAGGTTTAGTATGTGCCGAGAAAAGATAAATCTAGTGTTGGCCAAGCATCAAAAGATAGTGTTTGCCAAGAAAATAACTTGTTTATTGTCAAGTGCCAATAAAATGAGTTTAATCAAAGATTTGATGAATCTAAGCTAACAAGGTTGATTTCTTGAATTGTGTGAAGTGTGTGGAAGATAACTATGATGAGTTTGTGGCACAAAATTCAAGATAAACCATTTTGAGATGAATTCAAAGAGGATTGTAAAGGCAATTTCTAGAAGAGAATAAAATGGGAAGATGGGAAGATTCAATGAATCTAACCTAACCCTAAAATGGACAATAGTGGTTAACCAACAAAAGATCTAAATTCTATATATAAAGAGATAGCATGTCAAAAGTAATTAGTGAAGAGTTTGAACCTAAGATAGACAAGGAGTCTAGGTTTTTTTTTGATATGCTAGCCAAATGAAAGAGTCTACAATTGGCATACTAAGCAAGAAGGCTTGACAAGATGAAGGTTAAAGGGTGAACAAGCTATTGGAGATGAAGAGGATGAATGCCAAGTAGAATGGAGGACTGAATGTGAGATCTATAATTTGCAAGTGAGTTATTTTATAATCAAATCAAGTCCTATTGTTACTTTCTAACTACTATATTAGTTTGAATAAATCTTTTAGACTAAGGTTGACCTAATAGTCATGAGTAAATCCTTTAACAAGGTGACATTTGTTACCCAAGTTTCAGTTAATATATTTTTTCTTTAAAGTTTTGACTCAAGTCAAGTATCAATATCTTAAGTCTGAGTCTAGATTGCCCATAGGACAACCTTTCTTCTCATCATTCCTTTGAGTTAACCTAATGCAAGGGTTCATATGACCAATGCACTAGTCCAAGGCTAGGTGATTAGGATTTGGGAGGTTTTAATGAGTCACCTCGATGGGAAGAAGGTCTAGATCTTCTATTAATTTTTTCCTAACCATGATAAAGAAAAAGATTCAACATTACATTAAAGTTTCCATGAAAGACATTGCAGATAAGCAAGATTAGTGAATAGAAGAAGCAATTCATGTAGAAGAAAACATTTGAAACCCTCCTAGAGTCAAAATATGAAGATAAGAAGATATGTGTCACCAATTCAGTACATGAATGGTTTAGATGCAATTATAATAAGCTATATGGTGGAGAAAAGAAAAATGAATGAAAGAATGCACACCATTGGCTAGTTGACAAGTCAAATGGCTCAAAGACTAAGTCTAGGTCTTCAAATAAAGACTAGGTTGAGGGATAGTAGTTTAAGGTGGAATTTTAATTGACCTTAGAGATGTATTTTCCTAACAATCAGATAAAAAAAGATCCATGATTATCATTATGTTGCTATAAAAAGTTTCTCAATCATTATTCATAGCGACATAACAATAGAACTACACATATCGGTTGATCTCAAATTGGTTTTGACAATTGAGTGTCAACACAGTTAAGAAATTTTCTAAGTTGATGTTGAGTAAGCAATATGTGCTGGCCCAAAAATTCAACAATCTAAGTCATTTAGATGTTGAGTAAATAGATAGTATTGAGTGAATAATAAATGTCGAGCAAGTTCAAGTGCCGAGCCAGATAGAATTTTAGTATATGTTGAGCATCAATAATCAGTAAGTGTCAAGCAATATAGAATTAGCATAAGAGTTTGTGCCTTCACAAACTAAGATGTAAAATTTTTTTGAGTTGACATATGGATAGATCTTGAAGCTTAGAGATAAGATTGAATCTATTTGGATTCTCTATGCAACCAACATGAAACCAATGAGAAAAATAGAAGGATTTGAGTGAGAAAGTTGGATGAATATCAATTGTAGATTCATACCTAAACCTAAGTCAAAAAAAATGTAAAGGAAGTGAAGTCCCATAATTCACAGATAGAAAGAGAGTGCAAAAGAGAATGCATGTGAGGATATAATGTTAGCAAAGATTTGAAGAAAGTGAAAAGGGTGAATTGATCAAGTTGAAGGTGACTTAGAAGGAGAGAATTGAAGAATTAGTTAGTAGAAAAAAGGATAAAGGTTACAACATTTTTCATATCAAATCAGTGATGATCAGATTGGATAGAACAAGGATATGAAATTAGCAATATCAGATTGTAAGTGCATCAGATCAAACATTCTATTGTACTCTCTAACAATTGTTATAGTAGAATGAAATCCTATGGATTTAGGTTAGTTTAATAGCCATTGTATAAAGCCTTTAAAAGTGTGACATTCCAAGTGAGTGTTCTAAAGTCCTTTAGCTAGGCAGACTTCTAAAAAGGTGTTAAAATCCATTAATAGGGTAGGATCTAACAATCCTTGTAAGTCTTTAATAGGGTAGGCCTTTCATAGGGTAGATCATGAGAATGGTCAAAATGTGTAACCTTAACAAAAAAATTTTATTGCTGCAGTAGTGTTGAGTTGTGGGTGTCATCCCCTTCCTAGTTTTACCTTCTCATTGGAGGGTTTGTAGGTAATCATATCTAGTGTCAAATGTCTATGTGGATGCATTTTCTTTACATGTTATTTCTATATTTTTATGCATAAAATATTTTAAAGTTGAAGGTTTTATTGGTTAAAGTCTAGTAGTTCTAATTCAACCCCCCCTCCCTCAGAAGTATACTTCCCACTTGTAAATCCCAACAATTAATATCAGATCCAAGTTCTCATTAGGATAAGCCTTATAGCTTGGAGAAAAGATCTTGAGATGGAAGTATACACTTTGGGAAAGACCATTGAGAATCAGGAGATTGAGATACACCTCTTACTACAACAATTGGATGAAGCCAGAGATTCCTTGAGAAGTCTTCGAAAGAGAAGAAAAGAGATTTCCATAGTTGAGAATGACACCCAATACAAGGATATTGACACCACAAAGTTGTTTGCAAATGGTAACTCTTGTGAGCTTGATGCAGCAATTGTAGATCTCATGGATAAGAATAGAGCACAAGCTGAAGAGATCATAAATCTCAAGTTGGAGCAAGAATCACAAGCAATACTACAATGTGAAGTGACTGAATAAAAGAAGAAAGCCATAAAGGATAAGGCCATGATTGAGGAAGATAAAAGAATCTTGTCAAACAAATTGGAAGAAAAATTAGCAGAGTTGTCTAGGATCTCAAACATGCAGTTGGATACCCTAAGTCAAATGATGAATGCCCATCATAAGTTGAATGTTAAGGACATTGAGATAAGTACATTGAAGTTACAAAATAAGAAACTACAAAATGACCTAAAAAGAAAGAAGGAGTTTGTTGAAAGCTTCAATAAGCTAAATGAAGCCATCGAGTACTTTGAGCAACTATTGAAATCCCCTAGATTCAACAAAGGCACAATAGGATTGGGCTATATAAGCATTGAAGAAGGAGAGTCATCCAAGACTGCTAAACAAAAGAATGACAAAGGTAAGAACTCTAAACGTACTTGTCATCACTGTGGAAAGAAAAGACATACAACTAATGTTTGTAGGAGCAAGAATGCTAGTCAAAATTTCAAGCCAAGGAACATGATCCATTATTACAAATGAAATAAAAAGGTCATCAACCACATGAATGTAGAATAAGGACCATACATGCACCAAGATTTGAAGGATGCTACTACAATTGTCAAAAATTTGTACACAAAGCCTTTCAATGCAGATCCAAGACCACATGGTCATCAAACAAGGGAAGAAGCCATGAAAATTCCTATAATTGGGACTACAATACAAGACATAGTTTTCACTACTATCAAGAGTATGGACACATCCCTAAGAATTGCATAAGAACACATTTCAATGGAAGCTATAGCATATGGTTAAGCCAAACTACATGCTTTAGTCATTTGAAGACTGGTCATATTAACAAGCACTGCCCAACAAGATCAAAGGCACCTAACTCAGAGTCAAACTGATGCAGGAGCATCCAGAGGTATAAGGGCAATCCTGTGTCACCCAAAAAAATATACTTAGACTTAGTTTCTATTTCATGTGTTTTCATTTTTGGATACCCATTTGGGTCAAATAAAGGTTCCAACTCTCACAGTTCCACTATCAATGTTCGTCTAAATCCTAAAAAAATAGGAGTATGTAATTGAGCCATCATTTTGGTGAACTAGGAGGTGTAAATTGGCTAGATGAATGTAATTGTAATTTAGAGCATTCCAAAAAAAGAATCAGGTCAAAAGGCCCCACGATTTGAAAGTTATTACAGTTTTTCGGGTTGTGGAGACCTCCTAAGAATGCTTCAAAGTCAGGTTAGGGGAATTAAATGACCTCAAAAAGGGCCAAAAAATGGGGGACAAGTGATTCTTGTCCATAGGGCTATAGAGTGCTTCGAGAGCTTTTCGAAAATGTAAACAGTTCGTCAATCAGAGCTACGATTCAAAAGTTATGCCTCTCAGAAGTTCGGTTACCATTTTTGGATTCTTCTAGATTTGCGTCAACTTCTAACGCAGCTTCTAGAACCTTCTATTTGGTCGGTGGATGCCTACTAGCACTTTCTAGAATGTACTCCTAGTCCTTAACCCTTAGGGCTCTATTTAAGGAGATTTTAGGCATTGTAAAGGCAGTTCGGAGTGGAGTTTGAGAGGAGGTACTGAAAGGAGAAATTATCTCTACATTTATGCTATTGTAAGCCCTTAGGGCATGTTTTGAAGTTTATTTTCCTGTACTATTTGTACTAGCTTATTTTCTCAATTAATATAATTTACCCTTTTTCTATTGTGTCCATTCTGTGTGGGTTGTGTCCCCATCACAAGAAAAGGAAAACGAAAAGTAGATGTTGAAAACATTAGAGGAGAGATGAATAAGACATGGAAGTAGAAAGATGGATGTAGCACATCAGATGAAGGGATAACTTCACCTAAAGGGGCAAGTGGTCATGCTTCATAAAACTAAGGAAAATAAGGTATGAGGGACTGATATTTAAATGCTTTATTATACATTAGTTCCTAGAATAAGTTAGTACTGAAAAAGATAGATCAGCATGAATAAAGATGCAAGGTTAAATCTTCAAGTTTTCACATTGTTGTTAATTAAAGTTGCCTTTAGATGTCGAGTAAAATCCTAAGTATATGTCAAGTTGTCTACCAAAGTATGTTGAAGATGAGTGTGTAGTTGTTGCTAAGTAAAAGGAAATTCTTATTGAAGCTAAGTAAGGTAAACTCTAGTTGATGTCAAGTGTTGGAAAATTAGTGGAAGCTGAGTGAAACATAAATTGCATAAGGAGCCAAGTGGACAACTATATATGCACTAAGCATAAAATGCTATGTAATAAAGGGTATAAGGTGAATTTTTCAATCATTTCTCATCATTATGAACATAGAGAAAGAGCGAGAAGAGCATAGAAGTGATTTACAAGAAGAGATTGAAGCATTTGCATAGTTTCCAACAAAAATCAAGCATCATTTCTGTTGGTGTTTATAAAAAACTGCTGAGCAATAGAGTGCTTCAAAACCAAAATGATAGCACTTAGCCAACCTAAGGAATAGCCACTTCTCATTAAAAATTACATAAGAAAACTATTTGGATCCAACATTAACAAAATCAAGAACGATTTCCTTCTCTTTAGACTCTGCAAAACCAAGGTGGGCATACCTAGGGGATGACTCAATTTAACTACTATTGCATGAGAACTATCTTAGTTTCATTCTAATTCTCATTCTCAATTCTTAAACACATAGCTAATTGTGACATTTTAAATAAAAAATCCCATATAACAGATTTGGTCATAAATTCTTCTGTAGATCTGCAAGTATTCTCTGGAATAGTGTCTAACTAAGGCTAGAATATTTCCTGTAAATAAGTATTGACCAGCTTTGAAGATCTTCAGGAAATAAAATTGAAATTGATTATAAATTGAAATTTGATATTCATCTACAATCTATTTCTCTTCTAGCTGAATTAATTTGACTAGTGCCTAATTCATTGGGGTTCAGAGTCTACTGCAATTCCATGAACTTGATTTGTTGCCTTACGAAAAATATTATCAGCAATTCCTACTAGAATCCATCATTCAAAACATCCTTCCAATTAATTTAACAACCCTATCAAATACATCAGAACTCTTACTTTATTCATTGAACTAATAGTAGTGATGAAAAGATATACAACCTAAATGGATTGCATTCAAATGCACAAGCTCTTACTCACACAACCTCAAGATAACCAAGTAATCAAAAGGAGATAGAATTTAGAAAGAACTAATATGGGGACAACTCATAATTTGTATTCATTTTCCTTGAAAATTGTCTACATATGCAGTTAACTTAGAATGACCTTAGAAAGAAGCACAGAGATCATTCTATATTCATGTATTCTCAGAAAACTTGTAGAGAAAATACATTATAAGACTTGCTCAAATTACTGGACCAAAAACAAACTAAGTATATGACTAAAAGGTATTAGAAATCAGCCCCCTACTGTAGCCCTAGAATCTCACTTATATAACATGAGATGCAAAAAAATTTAGGCTAAGAGAATTGATAGGTGTCTTTGACAAGAGGTATTTACATACACCTATCAAAAAAAGACAAAGAAATGAGTAACAAAAAGATTTCTAGATCAAACATTCCTTTTGCTGAGTCCCATTTTATTACATCCTCTGATGTCATTGATTTAGCTACTATTCTGATTCTTCTGTGTATGCAACTGCTAAGCTAGCCAATGATGAAGCTTGTTTTGATGATTGAAGGTTAACCTCCACCCATGGGTTTTCACCATCTTTATCTTGTACTATGGGAGTAAATTCTGCCTTTCCCTCTTCCTTGGTTGTGTCAGCATCCTATGGGTTTGGGCCTACAACTGATATTGACTGATCATTCTTGTCTTCTTCTTCTTATGGGCCTTGTGTAGTAGTAGTATCAATGATCTGGATCTCATCCTCAAACTATTCATCGGGAGCTAATTTTGTCATCCACTTGTTGAATGGTGTGTCATCTAGCAAATAAAACTGCAGAATATCTTGTTGCTTTTGGATAACAAACTCCACTTTACTGTCAATATTAATGAATTATTGTTTCAAAGAATCAAAGAATAGTTGAACCTTTACCATTTCTTTAGTAGTTGTAGCCCACCATACATGCCCTTTTTCATTGATTACTTTATTCATTCTGAGACAAAATAAATCATCTAATTGCTTGGTCCATTCATCTTTACTTTTCAATTTATTTTTTCTATCTAGGGCATGAGGGAATAAGCTAAAAGCCTTTAACTCTTATATTTATCTAAATAGCCAATAATTATTTTCTGTAAGTGAATTCTCTTTTCATCAAACTCTGGGAGATCAACTACAATGTCATAGGTTCTCTCAATCATATCATGTGATGACCTTATAATAGAGTAACACAAAAAGGTCACCTCTCTCTTCCTCTGTTTCTTTCCCCATTTGTTCACAATAGGCTTTAAAGCCTCATCATTTTCTTTTAATTCATTCTAGATATTTACCACCCTAGCCAATTGGTCATAAACCAATGGCCATTCAATTTTATTAGCCAAGTACGTAAGAGCTTTTCTTAATTTATCTTCATATTTTGACTCCAAATCCACATGTAATGTTCACAGCTTACTTTTTTCTTCCTCAAAATATTTTGTTGTGTAGTATTCCGACCTTTGGCATGTATCTGGTACTTCTATGAGGGGGGTGGATTTGAAAGGTTCAACTCGGGGGTGAGGGTATGTTATTCTTGGCCTTGTGGGCCTCCCCAATAACTTGTTTTCAAGTTCTATTCTCCTCTTTACCTCTTTATTATAGGCATCCACAACTACCTCATACTTGCTCTGCAACTCAATCATTTTTTTTCCTCCCTTTCTATAGTAGCCAAGGAAAATTGAGAATAATCCACATTCATATGGGTTGCTTGTACATGTGAGGTGTCAGTAAATCTCCTTACAATGATATTATCTATCAGTCCTGAATCATCAGGCTATAATGGAAGAGCCCTATATCCTCTTCTTAGTGACCACATGACAAGAGTAGCTTGGTCATTACTAAATGTAGTTACCAAGAGCTCCTTTTTATTTGGATTTTGCAATCCCAAATTATTTGACATAGAATTGAAAATTAATGCATCAGTAATGTCCCAGATGGGAAATAATAAAATATTTGTAGCTTTTACCATCAGTATCCCCTCTTCAAGGGTTATACTTTGGAACTCTTGAATCATCTATTCCTTTATTTGATTTTGAATGCAGGCTTCATCCATTTTTGGATGCTCTATTTGCAAATTCTTACATCTTTCATCAAAATTGTTCATGTTCACCCTCCAAGAAAATTGATGGAAAGCCCTAGACTTTACAAAACTATCATCAGATAAAAATTGTTGACTGGCTTGTTCCAAAATAGGGCCCAATTCCCTTCCTTTTTAATTTTCAATAGTGAATTCAAAACTTGGCACATGAGTTTCCTGCAGGTTCCCTTCATCAATCTCTACTTGAGTAACACAAACTCCCCCTTGTGATTCAATTTTCTTAACCTGCTCATTAGTTAGTTGCTCCTCCTCAACTCTCATGGGGGTTTGGGAAGGTGAGTACTCCTCAACATGATGTTCCTCTTCCCTTATTATCTTTCTCCTTATAGGAGAAGGTTCAGGAGGGCTTTCTTCAAGAACAACACTGGTAGATTCAACTATCTAT
Source organism: Cupressus sempervirens (assembly GCA_028749045.1). Lineage (NCBI taxonomy): Eukaryota > Viridiplantae > Streptophyta > Pinopsida > Cupressales > Cupressaceae > Cupressus > Cupressus sempervirens. The sequence goes on from CM053786.1 coordinate 734,244,544, forward strand.
TGTCCTTTATCTATAATGGGCCTATGATATTGAATGACAATATATCCCGGCCTACTTTGAACAATTAATGGACCTACCCCTATATTGAGAGTGAAACTCAATCTCCTCATTATTTCCTTAGCCTTATCTGGAACAGAATTAATGAAATATTTCTTCTCATTCCTTACCTCCATTCTTTCAGGAATCTATTCATAAGCTTGTTAATTTAATCTGCAGAAGTTACATCATTACTTAGAGGGTTGTAATCTTTATGAAAATAATTAATAAAACTCAAAACTTTTGAGTAGACTCTCCATTTTTCTTTCTTTGTCTCTTGCTCCTACAGAAGGTACTCATTCTTTATTATATTTTCAGGATAATAAAATTCATGTTCAACTAGACCAAGCTTCATCCTATGCCTAAGAGCCAAATGATAGAAACCCTCTATATCATAGAAATGAGGGTGAGAGACAACCATCTTATACTGATCCAAAAATTTGTAAAGGAAAACCCACCCCTCCTTGGTTATTACAAACTAGTGGGCTATTGTGCAAGTGGAAAAAATTGATTCTATACCCCTCTTGTGCAAAAAAGTTTCTTCTACTCCTCTCAACTACCACAAGAATTCAGCTACTCCTACCTTTAAAGGCACCTGGTAAGGTAGTACATGTGGTGTTCGTTTGAACCCATAAATTCTTATAATAGTTGAAACTAAATATGGGATGATGTCTCCCCAATTATGTGAAACTTTTAAATTATGGGGTTTATCCATAGGCCTAATGAGGTGCATTAGTGTCTTAGGGATCCTGGGATTATCACTCAATATAAGGCATCTTAGCTTGGAGGCAAACTACCTGTCAAATCTAACAAAACTAGCATTTTTTGTGTCACCAATCATGTCTGCACTCCATAATTGAATTGGTAGTGCTTCCCCTTATTATTCTCTGTTCAAAACCATTTCTTTACCAAAGTATGTCACTCCTTTAAACAAAAACATATGCATCAACAGAGTATAGTGGCCACAAATCTTCTCCACCTTGCCCTTAGCAATCTCAACGAATCCACTGTGAATCTCAATAGCTAAGTAAGAAGAAAAATAAAAAATTATTCCCACACTAAAAGCAGAGATTTGAGTAATCATATACATGAAACTCACAAGCATAAAATCTTCTTCATCCTCTCCGAAAACTCTACACATGGTCCTGTATATCTCGATTGCCCTGGCATTGAAGTATGCTTTCTTAAAAGGTTCTTTAGAGAATGATGTTATTGCTGGTAGGGTTCCAATCTTGCCAATATGGGCCTTCAGTGCACCTTGTCTAACTACATCCTTCTTAGACATATATCCCTTTTTTAAATTGTTCAAATTAATGGGCACATGATACCTAGTGATAGCTCCCAAATGAAAAAATTCTCTAATCTCCTCTAGGCTGATGGTGACTAGAATTTCACCATATGTTCTCCTTACTACCCTAGTGGCTTAATCATAGCTTTTTTCCATGACCTCAAGGAGATCATAATCCATAAAAGTATTGGGGACCACTAGCTTTCCTAAATCAAAATTCCATATATTGGCACGTGGGGAAAATAGTTTCCTTTCTGCAAACCATTTCTTGAACAAACTTAAACCATTTTTCAAGGTATGAGCATCCTGGACCCAATTTATTTTATCAAACAATCCATCTTCTATCCTCAACCTAGGGTTTAATGAGGTCAATTTATTAACCTATGTTGTCTCAATAGTAGACTCAGGAAGCAACTCAAGTAAATCATCATGTACATTTTTATTCAAATAAATTTTTTTGACCTAAAAATTCCTTCTTTGGAGGCATCTTTGCTTATGCTTTGCAGAACTAAAACACATACAAAGATTATAGTGTAATTACTTACTTGAATTGTATTCTTTTTCCTCTTTGTACTTCTACAATTTCTTTGTGAACAAGCTGCTTCACAATCTCACCAAATTCAACATGATCCTTTTAGTAATTGCTCCTGCTCAGAAAAGGCTCAAAATCTTTGTTTGCATAAGGTGAAACTGAGGAAATATTTTGTGTTATACTCTATTTTTCTCACACGTGAAGCTTTCATGTCTAATTAATACACAAAGTGGCACCACCTTCTTCATTTAAATCTACACCATCGATCTTTTTAAAAATCCTATGATCAAGGGATGCAGAACAAAGTGACTGGCATTCCACTTGACAAGTTGGGTAGTCAATCCAATGAGAACTAGCCATGTATACAACTCTTTCTTTGATGGCATTTCTATTTAGACCCACTGGTGACTGAGAACACATGTTGACAGGTCACGACCTTGCTATACATAAAGAACAAGCACCTTGCCATAGTGAAGTAGCGATAGCCATTGATTTGAGCTTGATCTTGTGGATGACATGTTACTGCATTGCTTAGAAGAATAGTGGTGGGCCCCATATTTGCTATCTCATTGTACATATCATCTAAGCAACTCTTCATAGCAAGATAGTGACGATCATTGATCTGAGGTCAATCTAAGGGTACAGGAACTATATGAACTTCTTAAGATGAGGTGCGTCCCATATTCACTATCTCGCATAGAGTAAATTAGGCAGATCTTTTTATGGAGAGATAGTGAGAATCATTGATCTTAACTTGATCTAACAATCAGAATCCCTCCTATGTTTTATGAATGGGGCATGGGTCCAGAAGACTGATGACATGATAAATCTTGCCTAATTGGCAAAAATAAAAACCATACTTTAACCCCAGTCACCTTTCCATGTTGTTTAGGTCCCACTATATGTTCATTTCCAAGAAACTCTCTATGTCGCTAATGGTGAGATGTTTAGTTTTTTTTATTAGTGAAGTAGCAAACCATTAAAAAAATTCAATATTCTAGTGATATCCTCTACCCACCTTTTACTGGGTTTCTTTTTCTATTTTGACAATTCTGAAAAAATGCACGTGACTGAAATTTTGGCCGCAACATATTTTTTGGCTACCACATCTCCATTTTATGGCACCATTCTTTAGTTTTGTGGCACTTGCTACCTCGCTATACATAAGAAGTGCACAACTCACCATAGAAAAGTAGCAATAGCCATAGATTTTTTAAAAATCAAATAGTGAGAGACACAAGAGAACAAGACTGCTTGGGGACATGAAAAAGTTTAAAATGAAAATAGAATATTTTCCAAGTTTAAAAAGATTTCATGCCCAAGACTTTAAAAGGAACGAGACACAGGGTTTAATAGGATTTTTCAAAAGAAAACAGAATCTTGAAGACTGAACAAGAAACCCTATTTATCAATGATCGATTCAATCTATTTTTTTTCAGTACCAATGTTACAAAATTTTCATCATGCAAAAAATCAGACCAACAATGGCTCTATCTAGGGACATTGAATTATGTAGATTCAAATGAGGGCTCAAAATTTTTGGGAGAAGCAGACCAACTAGACTCCCTATAAACTAACCACCATAGGAGAACAAAAAAACACAAGAAGACTATATACAAGAAACTAAACAAAGGCAAAGAATTTAAAAAACAAATAGGAAACCCTAAACTACTACTCATGGAAGAACACAAGAATTTTAGTAGAAATACCTCTTCAAGAACCGTTCATGAATTGGCAATTCTAGAATGTTGTCAGATAAATCATTGAGAACATATGAATCTTCTCCCCATGTATTTTCAATCAAATAGGGGCCTAGCCAAATAGGGTCAAACTTACCATGTTTTCCTTTATCTTTGATTCTGGCATTCCACATAAGGACTGAATCTCCATCTTGGAACTTTTTACTCATTGTCCTTTTATCATATAATGTCTTAACTTGTAGTTGCAACTTTTGATTCCTGAGAGATGCTTCTTTTCTTGTTTCTGCTAACCCTACAAGCTCATCCAGCCTTTCTTGCATATCATCTCCAATACCTTCATCATACAACTGGATATAATTATAGAGTCCTACTAGGTTATTATGAGGCATCCTTGCCTAAATTTCATATACTAGATCAAATGGGGCTACTCCAATGGCCTTCTTTACAATTACTTTGTCAGCCATATTGCCAGTTGCAACTTAGAGTCCCATGCCTTCTTATTATCATCCAAAGTCCTCGTAATAATGTTTAACAAGCTTTTTTTTGTTGACTTAGCCTATCCATTTCCTTGTGGATGATATGGGGAAGATGTTGACCTAGTTATTCCATACTTGTTATAGAACTTTATAAATTCCTCAAACCTAAAGTACATGGCATTATTTGTCACAATATTTTGAGGGCAACCAAATTTGGAAATAACATTACTTAGAAGAAATTATTGACAACTTTACTTGTTGCATTTCTTGTAGGGATAGCTTCTACCCATTTTGTGAAGTAGTCAGTAGTAACTAAAACCCATGAGTAGCTGGTACTAGATTTGGGAGAAATCTCACCTATGAAATCCATGCCCCACTGCTAAAATGGTGCTTGCACCTCAACTAGCTTTAAAGGAGTATTACCTAAAATTTTTAGTTTTCCAACAAACCTTTGACAAGAGTCACATTTCCTAGACCAAATTTGAGAATCTTTAAAAAGGGATGGCCACTAGAATCCAGCTCTCATTACCTTGTGTGCAGTAGTCTTAGCCATATAATATCCTCCACACACTCTAGTATGCATCTCATTCAAAATTTATGGGGCTCTTTCTTGATCAACACATTTTAGTAATATTCTTTCAAAAATTCTCCACCACAAACTACCTTTTACGATTATGTACCTAATGGCTTGCAATTTTGTACTCCTCTTCTCATTTTTAGTTAAGTGAGATGGAACCTCTATGTGTTGCAGATAGTGAATAATATTGGTATACCACTCACAATGGTTCATATCAAATGAATCAAATCTAAGGTCATCTATCACCATATTGGTCTGGTTAGCATCCAAATTAGATTGAGCCATGAGTTTAGCTAAACCTTGACCTTTACCAACTTTGTTATATGTATCTCAATGTTAAATTCTTGGAATCTGTTGATCCACCTACATCTTCTTCCTGAAACTTCTTGTTGAGAAAATATATCTTTCATAGCAGCACTAGGAACAAATGCAATGATAGTAGCCCCTACCAAGTAGCATCTAAAAGCGTTTACAACCTTTACCAAAGCATATGCTTTCTTTTCATTAATCTCATATTTTAACTCAAATGGCTGCAATGACTTACTGAAGAATGCAATTGGTTGCTTATATCCTTCATCATTCTTTTGTAGATAGACTACAACTACAATATGAAAAGAAGCAAAAGAAAAAATGTGCATGGGCTTTGTGTAATCAGGAGTTCTCAGTACTAGAACATTTTTTATTGTAGTTTTAATATCCTAGAATGCTTATGAAGGCTCACCATTCTAATCTATAGTAGCTCCTTTCTTAAGCATCTTTGAAATAGGTCTAGTAATTTCAAAAAAGTTAGTAACAAACCTTCTTAGAAAATTAACTTGCCCAAATAAGCATTGAATTCTTTTTACATTCTTTGGCCTAGGGACCTTATCGATAGCTACTAATCTCTCAGGATCTATCTTTACTCTATCCTTTGATACTATATGCCCTAATAACTTACCTTTAATTACCCCAAATGCACATTTCCTAGAATTTTATGACACTCCATATTCCAATGCTTAGATAAAAATATTTTCCAAATGCCCACAATGGTCTTTATCCTTCTTGGAATAAGCTGTGAGGTCATCTTGATGTACCACCATAAACTTATTTATATATTCATGAAAAGCCACATCCATGGCTCTTTGGAATGTAGCACTAGCATTAATCAATCCAAAAGGCATCCTTACATATAGATAAGTCCCCCAAGGAGTTGTAAATGTTGTCTTGAATTCTTCTTCTTCTTTTACCAGGACCTAGTTATATCTGGAGAATCCATCCATCATAGACATGAGTTCAAATCTAGTTACTTGTTGTAGCATGGCTTTTACGTTTGACAATCCATAATTATCTTTTAAGGAAGCAATATTCAAATCTCTAAAATCAACACAGAGTCTGATATCTCCATTCTTTTTTCTAATAGGAACTAAGTTTGAAACCCAAGTGGAATGCCTAATAGGTTTAATTATTCCCCCATCCCTTAAGTTCATTAGTTCCTCTTGCATTTTGGGGGCTAGGGTTGGGTTGGCTGGCCTCTACTTTTGCCTAAAAGGTTTTACATTGTCTTTCAATGGTATAACATGTTGAAAGAGATCTTCTCTATAGGCTTTCAAGTCATCATATGACTAGGCAAAAACATGTCTATACTCTCTTAATAGGTTAATCAAAGGCTTCTTAATTTTAGTTGATAAATTCTGACCAATATAGACCTTCTTTGGGGCCTCACTAGTACCCAGCTTTCTCTCTTCTAGCTCTTGAGGTTTATAGTCCTTAGTTCCATGTCTTATCCTATACTGGTTATCAAACATATTCTCCAAGATGACTAGACCTTTAGGTACTTTGTTAGTCTTTAGCTATATAACTTCTTGGCCAAAAATTGTTTCTCTCCCCTCTATGGTCTCAACCAAAACACTGCAATCCATCTCCAAACCATGATACTTATCTTCATTTAACAAGAAATTGACAATATCCTTATCATCTTCAAATACTTGCCAATGTTCAATACTATTAGGTACTAAAGATCTACTCTAAACTTTAATTTGTGATATCCCTACAAATGATATCTCCTACAGCTTAATTACTACATTTTCTAACAAGTCAGCCATCTTATTCTGAGTCCTATCTCTCCATGATATACCAAATGCATCAAAGAATTCTATTTGATCCCAAACAACATTTCTATATTGTTTTAATCTTTTATTTTTGGATGCATAGGCTTCCTTTATCTAAGAGATAATTAATTCAAAATCACCTATGACATGCAATTTCTTAATTCCATGGTGAGTAGCAACATTCAACCCTAACAACAAGGCTTCATACTTAGCTATATTACTAGTACATGAAAAATTCAAGATAAAAGAATATCTGAAGGTGTTTTTCTGTAGAGAAACAAAAACTACCCCTACCCTTGCACCTTCTTTAGAACTAGCCCCATCAAAGAACATCGTCCATAATATTGGTGAGTCCATACAACACTCAACTTCATGTTTAATAATAGCAAGCATATTTTCAACTTCTTGGATAATCAATTCAGCTATGAATGCATTTACACCAATGTGAAAAGTTGCATAAGTTAAGATGCTACTTGTTTTTTAGACATTGCTACTTTCTAAGTAAAAAGCTCTCTATCTACCTTAACAACCTTATCACCTACGTGAAAAGTTTCATAAGTTAAGTCATATTGCCGGTTACCTCCCATAATAGCACTCCCTTTTCTAGAAAGAAATATTCCATAGTGTGGGTGTATGTCAACCACAAGGACTGACATGGTCAATTCTACCTTAGGATATGCAACTAGCTTGAATGGCAAAGCATTTATAGTACCTATAACTAGGACTTCCCTAGCATCCATACCTCTGCATCTGCCTTGTGTAGTGTCTACTTTCAACCCTAAGGCTTCCATTACTTTGAAGGGAATTATGGTGTTAGAGGCTCCTAAGTCTATCATGCAATTATTGAGGGTCTTTCCTTTGATAATTAGGCTAAGAAAAAATGGGTCAATGTCTTCTATATATGCTACTGATGAGTCATCTAAGAACATTTGGGGAATTTGGGACATGATACCACTATCTTCTATTACTAAGGGGATCTATTGGGTAACAATTTGTTCTATATTGTTATTACATTTTCCTATCCCTCCCAACCATGACAAGGCTTTACTCTTATGCTCTTCAATTCTAAAAAGCTCAAACAAAGGTACCTTAACAATGATTTTGGACAACATGGATATCATATCAATCGGTTCATACATAGTGGTTTTAAAAATCATACCTAGAGTAGGAGCCTTCTGAGCAAAAGGGATTATTATTTGCTTGGAATTATCATACCCTAATCCCTTCTTCTCCATAATTGCTTTTGCTATCTCATTAGCTTGGCATTACACTTTCTTCTTAGGTTCCCACTTCTTAGTTTTAACATCTTTAACCTTGACTATCTCTATACTAGCCTTCTTGTCTTCATCTTTCATCTTATGAGTGATATCTTTTATGAATATACTAGAAGGTTTCCCAATTTCATTGTTAACTATTTTTTTTCTCAAATTATTATTGCTATGTACTTGGGAGATCATTTCTGTAGTGATACTATCAATTTCTTCTTTGGAAGGCATTCTTAAACTTACATGACCCACTTTAGAAGATGTAACACATACTTGATCTTCATCATAGACTTCATTATCTAGAAAAACTTGTTGTTGATGTAACTGATAAGAAATTTTCTTATTATCTAGATCACCTTCTATTTCTTCTAAATCAAAATCAACACAATCATTACACATGCTTACCATATTACAACTTACATCATCATGACTCTTTTCTTCTTCCTCCTCCTCAGTTTGTAAACTGTGATTAGAAGCAAATGACTAAGCAACTACACAATATTCTGCAGAGTGAGGTGGTTGGAAGAAAATACACCATGGCACATTATCATTCATATTTACTAAACTCCTTTTCAGAGGATTTGGTGTACCCTTATCTTTTACATTTTGAGTCTGGTTGGAGATTGGCTTGCCATCCTTCCATTAGATAATATAAGGGTAATTTTGCATTCTAGGCTGTCTATTGAAGTTGCTATTGTTCACAAGGGCTTTCTCAGCAACATTTGGCTTATTGAAACTAGTGGGGTTCATCTTTTTAAGTAATTCCAACACCTGGCCTATTGTAGGTTCTTCTGGCTTTTTTCCTACAAGAGTTTTATCACCCTCCCTTTTATTGTTATTCTTGGGATTCAAAAGCTTTGGATCATCTCTCCTACCCAATTTTTCAAATGCTTTTCTATTATTCTCAATATTTATTGCAACCTTGTAAGCATCCCTTAAAGTTTTAGGATCCTTATCCCTCAATTGGTAAGCCATTTTTCTATCAAAAGCATTAAGATATGTTGTGAGACAAACATCCTCATTCAACCTCATAACATGAAACAATTTGTACATACCTTTCTAGAATTGTACATTGAAATCAAATTCAATCTCACTAGGATTCTTCTTGATATTGTTGAATTCATTTAACATGAATCTAGCATTAGTGTTGTCTCCATATTGTTCTTTGAATAACTTCTCCAAATCACTCCATGAATTAATATTGTCATCAAGTAGCCTCCTAAACCAATCCCTTGCATCCTTAGTTAGTGAATGCACAAACAACTTCATGACCACATCTTCATGTTCAACTTTAATTTAACATGTCTATGAAAATTTTCAAATGTTCTTCACCAATGACAACATTATTTCCAAAAAACTTAACCACTTTGTCTCTTAAATCAAAAGATATGGGATGTGGAGCACTAGGAATACCTGCAAATGATATTTGTCTATACTTTTCAATGTATATAGGTTTCTTCTAAAAACTAGGAACATTTGAGGTGCTTGCTATATCTTCTTGGTTTATAGGAACACTTTGGGATTATTGAGGTTGGACAATAGGTGCTTGAGTATAAGTGGTGGATGATGAAGTAGGAGCAAACTGAGATATTCCTTGAACTGAAACTGCTGGTCCATAAGGAGGTACAAAAACTAAAGCTAGGATGGATAAATTTGGCCATGAGGCTAATGTAGAATTAGACTTAATGAACTAAATTTTTCTCCTAGTTTCTGTAGCTTGATTTTTCAAGATCTTCCTTCTCCTTTCTAGCCTTCTCCAGATCTAAATATAATTTTTACATCACAATTTTTAAGGATTTTCTTGGTGGAACTTGGGGCTCATTTATTTGGATCCTGCAACTTTGCATTTTTCCTTATCTATAGGCTTTACAGTGGGTTCCAAAGGATCTATTTGGATAGGCTTGTAAGCTTGGACTTGAGTAGTGACTAGCTCTTGCTTTTGGTTCAGGCATTTTTCTTGTTCTTGAACTTTAGCTCTTAGACTATCTACATCTCCAAAAACATCAGTATGGAGGGTTGTAGTTTTCTCTTCTAACTTTTTTTTCTGCTCTTGCAAGGAAGTCATCCTTCTAAGCAAAGTATCCCTTTCTATTATAGCATCCAAGGTGGCTTGCTCCTTTTTCTTTTTCAAGACGAATGTGCTTAGCTTCTTCCTCAACAACCCATTTCTTCATAAATCCTATCTCTAATTGTACTTCTACAAGATCTATAGAAGTGGCTTCCAAATAAATAGGGTCATCCAAATCTATGAGATTTGGTTTAGTATATGGGACTATTTTAGGATTAGAAGGATCTCCAAAAGAACTCTTGAGTCCTAACCTACAATGAATTTTAGCTATGACATCTAGTCTAGGGGATATATTCCCTACTGGTGACATATCCTTATCTTGATATGTTCTTTCATATGGTACTGGGGTAGTAAATATCCATCCTAAGAGTCTTGTGGTTTCTGATTTAGAGCTAAGTGAAGAAGAATCTCTCCCTATCATTGGTTAATACTGGGAATTGATGGATACACTACCTTTGGGTTTCCAGGTGGGATTTGGATCTATCCTTTTCTTATTTAGGTTCTTCCTACCACCTTTAGGGAAATTAGTATACATTGGTTCATCAGGATGGGCTCTCATGTAAGCTCTTGTGTTTTTTCTTTTGTTAGCCATTTCACTATATATTAAATAAGCACCAGCTTCAAAACCTTGACTGAGTCACCATCCTTCTCTTGGGAAAATACACAATTATTCTTGACTTCAAAAAAAAAGACAAACGGAAATGGGAATATTTGACACAGATGGGAACAATTACTGAGATTATAAGGTTACAAATCTTTCTTGTAGATAAGACACCTAGAGAGGCTAGATACGTCAGTGTATCTTTGTGGTATTTTGGTTTTTTCTTTCCTTCTTTTTTAAAATTTCAAGGTTTTTCCCTAAAACATCCCTTTATAACCATGGGAAAAACTAAACAATCTGACACCCACGTACACAACAGGACCAAAGAAACTGCAGTACTTTTCATAGATGTGTTGGACAACTCCCCAGTAGAGTCACCATTTTGTTGGTGTTTTTAAAAAAACTACTAAGAAATAGAGTGCTTAAATACCAAAATGATAGCACTTAGGAAACCTAAGGAATAGCCACTTCTCATTAAAAATTACATAAGCAAATCATTTGGATCCAACATTAAAAAAACCAAGAATGGTTTCCTTCTCTTTAGGCTTTGCAAAACCAAGGTGGGTATACCTAGGGGATGACTCAATTTAACTGCTATTGCATGAGAACTATCTTAGTTTCATTCTGATTCTCATCCTCAATCCTTAAACACATAGTTAAATATGACATTTTAAACATAAAACATCCCATATGATAGATTGGTCATAAATTCTTCTATAGATCTACAAGTATTCTCTACAATAGTAGCTAACTAAGGCTAGAATATTTCATGCAAACAATTATTGACCAATTTTGAAGATCTTTAGGAAATAAAAGTGACATTGATTATAACTTTGTATTTGATATTCATCTACGTTCTATTTCTCTTCTAGCTGAATTAATTTGACCAATGCCTAATTCATTAGGGTTCAGAGTCTTCTACAATTCCATGGATCTAATTTATTGCCTTAAACCAAATATTATCAGCAATTCCTATTGGAATCCATCATTCAAAACATCCTTCCAATTACTTTAACAACCCTATCAAATTCATCAGAGCTCTTACTTAATTCATTGAACTAATAGTAGTGATGAAAAGATACATAGCCTAAATGGATTGCATTCAATTGCACAAGCTCTTACTCACACAACCTCGAGATAACTAAGTAATCAAAAGGAGACATAATTCAGAAAGAACTAATATGGGGATAGCTCATAATTTGTATTCATTTTCATTGAAATTTTTCTACAAATGTAGTTAAATTAGAATGAACTTAGAAAGAAGCACAAAGTTCATTCTATATTCATGTATTCTCAGAAAACTTGTAGAGAAAATACATCATAAGACTTTCTCAAATTACTGGACCAAAAACAAACTAAGTATATGACTAAAAGGTATTAGAAATCAGCCCCATTCTCTAGCCCTACAATCTCACTTATATAATGTGAGATGCAACAAGGTTTAGGCTAAGAGAATTGACAAGTGCCTTTGACAAAAGGTATTTACATACACCTATCACAAAAAGACAAAGTGAGTAACAAAAAGATTTCTAAATCAAACATTCCTTTTGGAGGGTCCCTTTCTATTACATCCTCTGATGTCACTGATTTGGCTGCTATTCTAATTCTTCTACATATGCAACTGCTAAGCTAGCCAATGATGAAGCTTGTTCTAATGATTGTAGGTTAACCTCCACTCATGAGATTTCACCATCGTTATCTTGTACTATGGGAGTAACTTTGGCATTTCTATCTTCTTTGGTTGTGTCAACATCCTCTAGGTTTGGGCCCATCAATTGATATTGACTAATCATTCTTGTCTTCTTCTTCTTGTGGGCCTTGTGTAGTGGTAGTGTCAATGATCTGGATCTCATCACCCTACACCTCATCACTATTAGTTTCAAGTTCCTCAAACTATTCATTGGGAGCTAGCTCTACCATCCACTTGTCAAACAATGTGTCATCTGGCCAATCAAATTACAGAATATGTTGTTGCTTTTGGATAAAAAACTCTGCCTTACTATCAATATTCATAAACTTTTATTTCAAAGAATCAAAGAATAGTTGAACCTTTACCATTTTTTTAGTAGTTTTAGCCTACCATGCATGTCCTTTTTCATTGATAACTTTATTCATTCTGAGACAAAATAAATCATCTAACTGCTTGATCCATTCATCCTTACTTTTCAATTGATTTGTTCTATCTAGGGCATGAGGGAATAAGCTAAACCTCTGGCTCTTATATTTATCTAAATAGCCAATAATTATTTTTTGTAAATGAATTCTCTTTTCATAAAACTCCAAGAGATCAACTACCATGTCATAGATTCTCTCAATCATATCATATCATGTTATGACCTTATAACAAAGTAATAGAAAAAAGTCACCTTTCTCTTCCTCCTTTTCTTTCCCCATTTGTTCACAATATGCTTTAAAGACTCATCATTTTCTTTTAATTCATTCAAAATATTTACCACCCTAGCCAATTGGTCATAAACCAATGGCCATTCAATCTTATTAGCCAAGTATGTAAGAGCTTTTCTCAATTTATCTTTATATTTTGACTCCAACTTCACATGTAATGCCCACAACTTACTTTTTTTTTCCTCAAAATATTTTTCTCTATAGTACTCTGGCCTTACTTCTATGATGGGGGTGGATTTGAAAGGTTCAACTCAAGGGTGAGGGTATGTTATTCTTGGCCTTGTGGACCTCCCCAATAACTTGTTTTCAAGTTCAATTCTCCTCTTTACCTATTTATTGTAGGCATCCACAACTGCCTCATACTTTCTCTTCAACTCAATCATTTCTTTTTCCTTCCTTTTTGTAGTAGCCAAAGAAAATTGAGAATAATCCACATTCATATGGGCTGCTTGTACATGTGAGGTGTCAGTAACTCTCCTTACAATGATATTACCTATTAGTCCTAAATCATCAGGTCATGATGGAATAGCCCTAGATCCTATTCACAGTGACCACATGAGAAGAGTATCTTGTTCATTACTAAATGTAGTTCTCAAGAACTCCTTTTTATTTGGATCTTGCAATCCAAAATTATTTGACATATAATTGAAAATTAATGCATCAGCAATGTCCTAGTTGGGCAATAATAAAATATTTGGAACTTCTACCATCTATCTCCCCTCTTCAAGGGTTATCCTTTGGAACTCTTGAATCATCTATTCCTTTATTTGATTTTGAATGGAGGCTTCATCCATTTTTGGATGTTCTATTTTCAAATTCTTACATCTTTCATCAAAATTGTTCCTGTTTGACCTCCAAGAAAACTGATGGAAAGCCCTAGACTTTACAAAACTATCATCAGACAAAAATTGTTGACTGGCTTATTCCAAAACAAGGTCCAATTCCCTTCCTCTGTAATCTACAATAGTTAATTCAAAACTAGGCAGAGGAGGTTCCTGGATATTCCCTTCATCAATCTCTGCTTGGGTAACACAAACTCTCCCTTGTGATTCAATTTTCATAACCCACTCATCAGTGAGCTGCTCCTCCTCAACTCTCATGGAGGTTTGGGAAGGTGAGTACTCCTCAACATGATGTTCCTCTTCCCTTATTATCTTTCTCCTTTTAGGAGAAAGTTAGGAGGCCTTTCTTCAAGAACAACACTAGTGGATTCAACTACCTATTTTCCTTTATCTATAATGGGCCTTTGATTCTGAATGATAGTATATCCTAGCCTACTTTGAACAATTAGTGGACCTGCCCCTATATTGGGAGTGAAACCCAATCTCCTCATTATTTCCCTAGCCTTATCTCGAGAAAAATTAATGAAATATTGCTTCTTCTGATTCATTGCCTCCATTATTTCATGGAATGTATTCATAAGCTTGTTAATTTTATCTGTAGTAGTGACAACATTACTTAGAGGGTTGTAATCTTTATCAAAACAATAAATAAAACTCAAAACTTTTGAGTAGACTCTCCATTTTTCTTTCTTTATCTCTTGCTCCTGCAAAGAGTACTCATTCCTTATTATATATTTAGTAAAATAAAATTTATGTTCAACTGGACCAAGCTTCATCCTATGCCTAAGAGCCAAATGATAGAAACCCTCTGTATCATAGAAATGAGGGTGAGAGATAGCCATCTTATAGTGATCCAAAAATTTGTAAAGGAACACCAACCCCTCCTTGGTTATTACAAACTAGTGGGCTATTGTGCAAATGAGAAAAATTGATCCTGTCCCCCTCTTGTGGATAAAGGTTTGTTCTACTCCTCCCAACTACCACAAGAATTCAGCTACTCCTACCTGTAAAGGTGCCTAGTAAGGTAGTACATGGGGTGTTCCTTTGAACCCATAAATTTTGATAATAGTTGAAACTAAATATGGGATGATGTCTCCCCAATTATGTGAAACTTTCAAATTATGGGGTTTATCCATAGGCCTAACGAGGTGCATTAGTGCCCTAGGGATCCTAGGATTATCACTCAATATAAGGCATCTTAGCTTGGAGGCAATGTACCTATCAAATCTAAAAAAATTGGCATTTTCTACTTCACCAGTCATGGTTGCACTCCACAATTGAACTGGTAGTTCTTCCCCTTCTTGTTCTCTATTCAAAACCATTTCTTTACCAAAGTATGTCACCCCTTTAAATAGAAACATATGCATCAACAAAGAGTAGTGGCCCCAAATCTTCTCCACCTATCTCTTAGCAACCAATCCACTCTGAATCTCAATAGCTAAGTAAGAAGAAAAATCAAAAATTATTTCCACACTAAAAGTGGAGATTTGAGTAATCATATACATGAAACTCACAAGCATAAAATCTTCTTCATCCTCTCTAAAAACTCTACATAGGGTCCTGTATATCTTGACTGCCCTGCCAATGAAGTATGCTCTCTTAAAAGGTTCTTTAGAGGATGATGTTATTTCTGGTAGGGTTCCAATCTTGCCAATATGGACCTTCACTACACCTTGTCTAACTACATCCTTCTTAGACATATATTCCTTTTTTAAATCATTCAAATTAATAGGCACATGATACCTAGTAATAGCTCCCAAATGAAAAACTTCTCTAATCTCCTCTAGGCTTATGGTGACTAGAATTTCACCATCTATTCTCTTTACTACCCTAGTGGCTTGATCATAAGTTTTTTCCACTATATCAAGGAGATCATAATCCATAAAAACACTAGGGACCCCTAGCTTTCCTAGATCAAAATTCCATATATTGGCATGTGGGGCAAACAGTTTCCTTTCTGCAAACCATTTCTTGAATAAACTTAAATGAGTATGCGAGATATGAGTATCCCAGACCTAGTTTCCTTTATCAAAAAATCCATCTACTATCCTCAACCTAGGGTTTAATGAGGTCAATTTCTTAACCGATGTTGTCTCAATAGTAGACTCAAGAAGCAACTCAAGAAAATCATCATGTACATTTCTATTCAAATAATTTTCCTGACCTAAAAATTACTTCTTTGGAGGCATCTTCACTTATTCTTTGCAGAACTAAAACACTTACAAATATTATAGTGTAATTACTTACTTGAATTCTATTTTTGTTCCTCTCTGTACTTCTACAATTTCTCTACGAACAAGCTACTTCACAATCTTGCTAAATTTAGCACAATTTTTTCAGTAATTGCTTTTGCTTAGAAAAGGCTCGAAATCTTTGTTTGCATAAGGTGATACTGAGGAAATCTTTTGTGTTATACTCTATTTTTCTCACACGTGAAGCTTTCATGTCTAATTAATACATAGAGTGGCACCACCTTCTTCATTTAAATGTACACTATCAATCCTTTTAAAAATCCTATTATCAAGGGATGCAGAACAAGGTGACTAGCTTTCCACTTAACAAGTTGGCCAATCAATCCAATGAGAACTAGCCATGTATACAACTCTTTTGATGGCATTTCTATCTGGACCCACTAGTGACTGAGAACACATGTCAATAGGTCACTACCTCTCTATACATAAAGAATGAGAACCTTGCCATAGCGAAGTAGCAATAGCCACTGATTTGATCTTTGATCTTATGGATGACATGTCAGTGCATTGCTTAGAAGAACAGTGGTGGCCCCATATTCGCTATCTCATTGTACATATCCTTCGAGAAACTCTTCATAGCAAGATAGCAATGACCACTGATCTGAGATCAATCCAAGGGTACAGGAATTGCACAAACTTCTCAAGATGAGGTGGGTCCCATATTCGCTATTTCACATAGAGTAAACCAAGAACATCTTTTTATGGCAAGATAGCGAGAATTGTTGATCTTAACTTGATTTGATGATCAAAATCCCTCTTGTGTTTTATCAATGGGGCGTGGGTCTAGAAGAATGATGACATGATAAATCCTACCCAGTTGGTGAAAATAAAAACCATACTTTAATCCCAATCACCTTTCCACATTGCTTAGGTCCCACCGTATGCTCATTTCCAGCCAACTCGCTATGTTGCTAAGAACGAGATGTTATTTTTTTCAATTAGCAAAGTAGTGAATCATCAAAAAAAATCAATATTCTACTGATATCCTCTACCTTCATTTTACAAGGTTTCTTTTCCTATTTTGATAGTTTTGAAAAAATGCACATGACTGAAATTTTGATTGCAACATATTTTTTGGCTATCCCATCTCCATTTTATGGCGTCATTCTTTAGTTTTGTGGCACTCGCTAGCTGACTATACATATGAAGTGCACAACTCACAACAACAAAGTAGCAATAGCCATAGATTTTTTCATAATCGAATGGTGAGAGACATAAGAGAACAAGATTTGTTGTAGGCATGGAAAAGTTTAAAATTAAAATAGAATATTCACCAAGTTTAAAAAGATTTTGTGCCCAAGACTTTAAAAGGAATGAGACATAGGGTTTAACAGGATTTTTCAAAAGCAAATAGAATCTTGAAGACTGAACAAGAAACCCTATTTACCAACGATGGATTCAATATGATTTTTTTTAGTACCTATGTTAGAGAATTTTCATCATGCAAAAAATTAGACCAACAATTTTGTCAATTAAAGGTATTTCTCAAGTGCCGAGCTACATAGTTACACAATTTTTATATTTAGAAACCCTAGTTTTTAGAAATGGCATCTAGCTCTAGGAATCCTAAGGACAAGGAACCATTTGAGGTTTAGTTAATTAGTAATGAAGTTAAATAAATGGATTTTAGGCCAAGTCCTAAAGTCACATACAAGAATGACCTTGTTGGTGCACTATCCATAATTCCACATAAAGTCATAATGATGCAAGATGTTAGAAAGTGTTACAACTTTAAAGTTGGAGCAATTGGTGATATGGAGATTCAGTAAGCCTATGAAAAACTATGTGAGAATGGGGTATTAAAGGAAGAATTTCATAATGTTGAAAGGAAGGGCTTAACTCGTGCCCTAGATTTCCCTGCAATTTTCAAGATGGAGTGGATAAGAATAGTTTTGAGCAGGATTCACAATGGATGCCTATGGTTGGAAGATGGACCTGCCAAGTTGTCAAAGAGAATCATACATAGGGTAATAGGATACCCAACCCTAGAACAACCAAAGAACCTAAGGAGTGATTCAAAAGAAGCCACTGAGAAAAACACTAGGGCAAAGTGGAAGAAAAAGGGCATGACAATTGACACAATCAAAGATCCACTTGTAGAAAATTTTTTTAGGGTTATATCTCACAAATTCTACTAGTCAAGCTGACTAAATAGTGTACCATGCATTCTAGTTGATGTAGATACAAACTTGTTAAGAAGGATAATACATGTGATCTGGCAGAACTACAACTATAGCAAATCATGGAGAACCTAGGAGCAATAAGAAGATCCAAAAGTGCTCAGTGTAAGTTTCGATCAATTTTGATATGTATATTTTTCTATGTTCAAGATGAATTTCCCTCTTTTGGTAAGATAAGTTGGAAGACCAATAGGTCTATAATAGTACAAGTGAATGAGTACATAGAGTATATTGGAGCTAATTTGGAAGCCCTCATGACAAGCTATTTTGAGGATTTTAAGAAGTCCATAAAGCAAAGACTAAGGATTCTAGTCTCCCTAGTGGATCAGCATATCAATGACATTTGTTTCTTAGTTGACATTGACTACACTTATATGTAAGCAACAGTACATAGAATGAGATGGCTAAGGCGATTAGGATATGATATTAACATTGCTGAGGCATCAATAACAATCACAACATTGCTTGCAAAGGAGATTGATAAAAGTACAAAACCTTTTGGCACTTTTGATGTTGTAAAGTCTAAGGTGGAAATGGAGTTGAAAATTGCTTCAACTCTAAAGAAAAAGTACAAATTGGTGAAGAAACTTAAGGCTAAATTTGGTGAAGGACAATAGAAGGAGAAGAAGAAGAAGAAGAATAGGGCCAAGAGCCACTTGCCTTGACACAAGGCATGGGAGAAGATGTTGAAGAGGAAGAAGGTGCTAAGGAAGAACAAGCTAAGGAAGCACCTAACAAACCAAAGCCTAAGAGAAGAAAGGCAAGCACAAAACTAGCAGCAAAGTCAAAGAAACAGAAGGCTACTTAGCCAGGCCCTGCAAAGCCCACTACAAGAGAAAGCACAAGGGCTACCACTCAAAAGGCCAAGGAGTAAGACAAAGAAAAGAAAAAGGAAACTAAGCAACAAGGTCCAGAAAAGAAAAGACTAAGAAGAAAATACGTTGCTCAACCTGACTCAAATGAATAGAGAATAGAGTTAGAAGACACAAGCCAATTTAGAGTGGTAAGTCATGCATTAAAATCTAATTTAGAAAACATTTGTGATAATGTTAAAGATAATGTTGACTTAAATGGCTTGAATAATATTGAGTTCAGTAAGTTAAGTAAGAATGAGTAGAACATAGTTGCAAAAATAGTTTATACCATGATGGCCAAGTTCAAGACCACCTAACTTGAACTTGACAATTCAATGCCCAAAGATTTGTATTCTATTATTGAAAATAAAAGACATTATTTCCTTAATATGGAGAAAGAAATAAGAGAGTCTACATTGGCTCAAGTAATGCCAGAGCTCACAAAAGGGAAAATAACTAAGGCCAATAAGAAGCATGCAAGCAAATTTGCACCCAAATATAGAGCCTTCAACATTCTTCAAAATAAGATTGAAGATTTTGTCAAGAAGTCCACTTAAATGTGGAAATTGATTTATGACCTAACAATTGTCAAAGAAGGAGAGGAAGATACCTTTGAGGGAATAAATAATGGAGAAGAGGATGCCAATGATAAGGGAGGTAAAGGTGATAAAGAAAAGGTAGATGATATAGTGGAGGAGGAAACTCAAAAAGATGATATGGCAACTACAAAGGAGCAGCAAACAGAATAGAGTGTGCAAGACACACAATTGCCACCTCCAAATCTTGCACATGACACCTCTACACCTGTAGACATAGTAAAAGTGAAGGATGTTCCTGACAATTCACATGAATCCATTGACTATAAAGGATCTTAAGAAGATCCTTGACCAATCAACTCTACAAGCTCAATTATGCAGTAACCCAGTATTGGTTAGTGTAGATGAGGTGCAAAAAGTAGTAGCTAGCTTGACTAGGGATAATATGGCAACACAAGAAACATCTTCTATCACCCTATAGCTATGAGCAAACAACCTATTATCCAGAATTACTAATGGTTTTAAGCAATGGCTCATGTATGTTAATCTAAATATGATTTCACAAACCATTCTAAGACCAGCCTAGAAAAAGGGGTCATCACAAGAAACTACTCCTATGAAAAATTTTGTGATCATAGAATGAATAATCATGTGCCTATGATGAAAAGATCTATTACAATAGATTCCACTCTAATATATTCTAAAATTCAATAACTCATCCAAATTAAAGAGTTTTTGTAGAAGGAATCAAGAGAGTATACTCTGTGTTACACACAATTTGGATCACAATGGATTAGACCTCAATCCAATACTTTGATTAAGTATCTATAGGATGAAACCAATAATTTGGAATAAGATCAAGAAGGAAATTCATACACTCAAAAGTAGCAATCAAGAATGAAGATTCCCTCGTCAATGGCATCATTAGATATAATTCTTACATATCATTACAAGATAAGCATGTACTTGACCCTAAGCATCATCATATAAGTTGAGTGGAAGATCATGTTGTTGTACTTGTAGTTTATGTACAATTTTTTTAGACAATCTAGACTGATTGATATTTGAGGTTTAAATAATCTAACTATCACTTCAAATATAGAGGTTGATATCATTCATGCATGATCGTCTCTCATTTGGGGTTGACTTAAAACCTATAAACAATGGAATAAGTGGGAATTTGCATTGTGGGGGGGGGGGGGGGGAGGCGGTGGGGGGGGGGGGGCGGGGCATAACAAAAAATGTTCCATTCTAACTTTATCCATCTTTCAAAAGGATATGTTCCATTCTCAAATGTCTATGGACCCTCATGTGCTGATAAGTATTCTTATCCTTGAAGTATTACATTTATCTACTCACTATAGTGTCTCACTTATTTACAATTGTATTCATACTAAAAGAATTATTTGCCTTGATCTTTTCCTTTATGTTTGAGGATGTTCTTGTAGAAAAAGAAAGTTTGTACTTCACACATGTTAGAAAATATTGTACGAACTCAATCTTACAACAGTAGCTCCAAAGAAGTTGTGATCTAGAATTCATTAATCATCTAATGATCATGCTAGATAAAGTGAGCCTCTTAAAGAGAATATCTTTGATGATTAAGATTCAGTATCCTTCCATATCAAGAGGAAGAATGACAGCTCATTAGAGACAATCTTTGATAAAGAGAAGGAGCATATAGAGGATATGTTTCAATTAACCTGAAGGAGTTTGACATCTAACACTTCAACAGAGGCAACCAAAATAGGGTGTTCAAACCAATCTCTGCTCATACATGCACAGTACCATTACTAGGATAGTCCAAGGATATATAGATTCAAACTTTCTTTAATCTATTAGCTACATACAGATCAGACAACCACATGAGTGACACATGGAAAAAATGCTTCATTTCTTATCATTCATAGGCCAATAGAGATACAAAAATGTAGATTATAGATATCCATAGTACATCAAAGAGAGGCAGACAAAGCTTGCATGGTGAAGGAGATAAGATAGGATATCATATAATTCAAAGGGAAAGAGGGAATTTACTGTAGCATGCCAAGGCAATACCAGAGAAATAGAGAAGATCAGACCCTAAGAAAAAGTACATCTACTTTTATAGGGTAAGCATAACTTAGATAGCTTCCACCCTAAGATAAAATCCAACCACTATAATCAACTTTATAGAGAATAATTATTGCAAAACTGGAAAAGATCTGATCACAACACAAATCCAGATGTGAGAACATTAGTTAACCACCAAAAAATCCCTAAGAGGACAAGAATGGTGGCCATTAACTTCTAACTGAATAGATGGATCAACAGGCTGAAATGGAGTGTCCCCTTGCATTTATCAAACGTAGGGAACGATGAAAGTGGTTGTAGGAGAACAAAAATATTGGATCCATCATCAAGGAGCTACTTCTTCTATCATAAGTGTGCCAAATCAATTGTGTTATACAGTCAACTAGAGTCAACATCAAGCCTTGCCACATAAACCAAACATCTCTTACCATTCTGCCACTCTGTTAGCATTCAACCTTATACCTTATGTTTGATCACCAGTGATCATAGCTTTGCCACCACCTTTCTTTAATAATAGTTCCTGCTTGTGAAACCATAACCAATTGGTTATCAATGCTTCATAGTCCACCCTTAACATCTTTCCTTAACTGCTGCAATCTTGCAAAGACCATAGATTCTGAACGCATTCACACCATCACCACCTTGACCCGTGGTT
This sequence comes from Cupressus sempervirens, assembly GCA_028749045.1. Taxonomy (NCBI): domain Eukaryota; kingdom Viridiplantae; phylum Streptophyta; class Pinopsida; order Cupressales; family Cupressaceae; genus Cupressus; species Cupressus sempervirens. The sequence continues at coordinate 734,266,969 of CM053786.1, forward strand.
CACTTTCTAACCTTATGACCAAGCGAAAAAAGGAAATTTCTTGATTGTAACTCTGATCTTAACTTTTTTATAACCCACTGAAACCATGCGCTAGCCATAGATCTAAAAGATCTAACAGTGTGAAATGTCTCCTTTTAACATTGAAGATTGGCCCTTTTTGCACTGTCGCAACTTAAAACCACAACATGTTAGTATAACCCTGGAACTAGGAAAAAATAATACAATTTCACTTTCGCCACTCTGACCTTGGTTAAGCCAACTAACTCTGTGATGATGCGAACACAAAGTAATCACGGCTTCGCCTTCTTGACTTGAGCTAGCACTTAACCAACTATGACTGTACAAATTGCATGATTGCAACTTGAAAATGTTCTAAGGCATAACATGAAATAAGAATAGAGCTATTGTTAATTTATTTCATAAAAAACCCTATGTAACCGTTGAACAAATCATTACTCAAATTTGATTTTCTAGTAGGAGGGCATTTTGTTTAACATTTTTGATGACTCAGAGGGGATGCAAGCCCGCTTGGCATATGACCAGTGACCATGAAAAGATCCATTGGGCTATGGAGTCTCTAAAACCACAAAAACTCATCAAATTTATCACCTCTTCTACATTTTGAGCCATAAGATATGCCCTTTGCTTTTGTAACTTTGCAAAAACTAGAACCAAAACTCTCTGCTACAAAAAAAAAAAAATGTGCCCATGCACTTCTTGGAAAATAGGAAAGAAGGGGAAGCAAACTAACAACTATATACATGAGCATTTATTCTATAAGAAATAGGGATTGAGATATATTCCATTGACTAGAATAGGCAAGATTTCACCATTAGGCTTGCTTGCAACTGATGATTACATAGGGACCACTCCATAAGGTATCAAAGATTTGAGTGTCTAACTACATTCATTTTGTCTACATCCCACTTCAAAACAAGATCACCCTCTTTGAAATTTATGACCTTAGCCTTCTTATCAAATTTCTCCATCCGTTGTTGATGTATTTCTAAGGTCTATATTGATTGATGTCTCTTCTCTTCTAGCTCCATTAGATCTATCATTCTTACAGACATGGCATCATTTCAATTAGTTCCAACTGATGAGCCAACTCAAGAGTTGGAAACTCTAATGAGATAGGAAGCCTTGCTTCTCTACCATATACTAGCATGAAAGGAGAGTTCCCAATAGCTCTTTTAGGTGTTATTCTATCAAACCAAAGGGAAATCCTCAATTTCTAGTGCCAACACCTTTGATTATCTTCAATGGTCCTCTTGATGATTCTAGTCAAATTCTTATAGGATGACTTGGCCAAACCATTACCCTAAGGGTATTAATTGGAAGTTGTGCTTATGTAAATGCCATGATAAATTGCCATCACAAATCTCAGCTCCTACAAATGACTTTGTGTTGTCTAATATTATAGTGGAAGGGGCACCAAATCTAGTAACAATTCCATTAAGGAATTCCACAATTGAAGCCTCTATGGAATCCTTCAAGGCTACTACCTCTATCCACCTTGTGAAGTAATCTATTGTAGCCAAAATCCACCTATAACCAAAACTAGAAGGTGGGTTAATAGGACCAATAAAATCTAATCCCAACTGAGCAAAAGGCTGAAAGTCTCTATTTACCTAAGAAGAAAGAACACTTTTCACACTTCCTTACATGTATGTAGTAGTCATGGAACAAGGATGGCTAGTAGTAACTAGCACTCATGATCTTCATTGCAGTGGCTCTTGCTGAAAAGTGGCCACCATCAGGACCATCATGAAGCTCCTTAATCATTCTCTTTGCTTGATCTACATCAACACATCTTAGCAAGACTCCGTTGAAATCCTTCCTAAAAAGGACATCATCAATTATAGCATAAAGAATAGACTAAATTTCTAACTATCTTCTCTTAGCTTTATCCAACACTTGAGGATATCCATTCCCAGCTAAGAAGGTCTTCATGTTATCTATCCAACTTCTTGGATTATCATTCCTCACCTCCTATTGTTCTACTAGTACTGAGACAACTTCCTCATTAGGTTTGTGAGATGAGATCATCTATTTGAATAGCCTCTTCCCTCTTACTAGTTTGGTAATTTGGATATCCACATCATAATCCATCACCTTAGTTATCCAACCTGCCCTTTTCTGACTAATATATCTGCTCAACAAGAAATCTTTAACACTTGCATGAGGGACCAGCAAATGGATTTTGTTATGAGACAAAAGGTGTCTAAATCTCTTCAAAGCTCTTATGACTACAAGGGCCTACTTACATAGTTGTACTTATTTTCATACTCTTTCAGATCTTCACTAAAGAAAGCAATAGGTTGCTCTTCATTCTTGTTGTTTGATTAAGTCAAAATAGCAAAAATACTTGATTCACCTTCGAAGGTGTAAAGAATGAAATCCTTATCAAAATTTGGATAGATGAGAGTAGGGACTGAAGCTTCCTTGGTTCATGACAAGACCATATTCTTTTTAAGCATGGCTGTAAGAGGTTTCACCATGGTAGCCAAATTAGGAATAAATCTTCTCACAGAATTTATTCTACCAAGAAAACTTTGTAGGCCTTTCTTGTGACTAGGAAGGGGAAGAGAAAGTATGGCTTTGGTCCTCTCTAGATCAATAGTTAGACCATCCTTAGATACAATATGTCCTAATAATTTCTCTTGATTAGCAGCAAAGACACACTTGCTTGGGTTCAAAGGTACTCCATACTCTCTACATCTTATATACAATTGTTTGAGATGACCAAAATGTTCTGCCACATCTTTTGAGTATAGTGTGATATCATCAATGTAGACTAACACAAACCTTTCAATCATGTTTTTTAAAGCCATCTCCATTTCCTTTAGAAATGTGGCATCTGCATTTATTAATCTGAAAGGCATTTTTCTATAGCCATAGGTGCCCTATTTGGTAGTAGAAGCAGTTTTATATCTGTCAACTTCTTTGACTAACACCTGATTATAACCCGAGAATCCATCCAAGAAGGAGAATCTCTCTGAACCACTAAATTTTCACAATATCTATTCCATGTAAGGAAGGGGATGATGATCTTTAAGGGAGGCTTGGTTTAGATCCCTTAAATCTACATAGTCTAATTTCTCCATTCTTTTTCCTAACAGGGACAAGATTCACCACCCAAGAGGAGTGCTTAATAGGGAAAATGATATTGGCCTCAATTAATTTGGGTAGCTCATTTCTCATTAGTGGCTAAATTTTGGGATTTACTAGTCTCTGCTTTTGCCTAATAGGCCTGACATTATCAACTAGATCTATAGTATGTTGAAACAGACTAGGGTCAAAACCCTTTAAATCATCGTATGTTTAGGCAAATACATCATTAAATTCTTGACATAGATGAACAAAACTTTCATGTTTGGTTTCAAAACATACTTTCCCTATGTTTAATGCTCTTCCATCAGTAAATGTAACTAGCATATGATCTCCTTTGTTTGCAGCGAGATTCATGCCTCTATCCCTTGCTTGGTCATCAGGATTGAAGACACTCTCTAAGGTAATGAGACCCTTAGGCAACTTATTGGAGTTGAGGTTGATGATTTGATCACCATATTGGTCATGCAATCTTGGCTAATTTCTATCTAAGAACTCTTCTTCATTCTACAAGAAACTCACAATTTGTGCATCAAAAACCTGCCCATTGATATTATTACCAGGGATAGTGGGTCTGACCACCACTTATAATATTTTACTTCTCATCTTCAAGGCTCCTTGGGACATCATAAGATGCACCCACTACCGCAAGTCTGTCAGCATATCTATTTCCTCTTTTAGGGGCGCTCTAAAGATTAAATGCATTGAAACCTTCAAGAAAATCCCATACTCTATGTGTATAAGACCTGAGCAAACCGTACTTAGTAACATTTTGATTCCTCACCTAATTGACCACCAACTCACACTCTCCATATGCACTTAATGCTTGAATTCCTCTTTCTTGCACAAGTAAGAGACCTTGAATCAATGGCTCATACTTGGCCACATTATTGGTACAACTAAATTGAAGCCTAAATGAGAAGTAGTACCTTTCTAGTGCAAGAGAAACCAATATCACAACAACCCTTGATCCAGTTTTATTTCTTGATCCATCAAAATACATACTCCATGTCCCACTTATGTCCTCTTTGATTTTCATCAAATTGGGTACCAGAGCATCCCTTTCTGATATACAATAAGTGTCCAAGCCTATCTCCAAGGTTTCTGGCATAGGATCAAACTGATATACATTGGCCCATCCATCTAAGAGGAAATCAAGTATATCAGCTAAAGAAGTGGCTAGCTCATTTGCTATGTCATTTTCATCTATTTCTAGGATGGCGCAATTCATATTGGTGAGATTAGGAGTGTAGAACTATATATTATGGAGGGCTAATGGTTCTTCTTTGATTAAAACTTTGGTTCCATATCTAGTTCTAAAAAACATATATGACCAATCAGAGGATATGTAACCATCTATTTGGGCAGTAAAATCTCTTGAAAGACAAATGGCAAAGTGTTGTTTAACCTTAGTAGCTGATATATCTTGAACTATAGTACAACCCAGGCATGCATGTAAGGCCATTTCAACATTTCTAAGGATTCCCACAGTCTTGATAGTACTACCACCGAACTGCAATACATCCTTAACAATGGGTTCATATTTCACTTCTAAAATATCAGCAACACATTTGGGCATTATTGAACTACTAGCCCCCAAATCAATCATGTAGTTGTGGACTAGCTTATCTCCTATAATCAGATAAACATAAAATGGAGGAGGTCTAACCTTTTTACTTTTCTCTACCTCCTTTGATGATTGTACCAAACTCATGGCATTCTCCATGCTAGGTTACTGATCTCTGAGTTCAATGCTTTCCAACTCTTTTTGTAGTAGCATCTTTTGTGATGGTATAGTAGCAATAGCATCCCACATAGAAATGTTCACATTGGTACTCATTTAATCTACCACATTAAAAGATGCATTAGATGTTTTGGTAGAAGCCCTAGATGTAGAAGCTTGAGATGGAACAACCTAAGGGTTATTTACATCTCCTCTACTTTCATTTTGCCTTTGCTGCTAAGGAGTATCAGCAAGCTGAATAGAATTGTGTTGTTGGGAAATTGGTTGTACATATAGCATTACACCTGATTTTAAAGCCTAATTGAAGGAGTAACCTCTTCCATAGATCTTCTCTTGCTCATGGTATTGTAAGCATAGGAATCTAGGTTTACATTACAATGCTTTTCCACTAGATGGTTCATGAAAAAAAACCATCCTACTGAAAAGTATCTGCAGGTTGATTAGCATTGTGTTGCTAGGCAACTGCTCACTTTGGTACAGTTAAAGCCATCTACCTTCTAACACATGCAATATCCATAGGAGTAGTTACAAGAAGGGTAGAAATCTTGATCTTGGGCAAGATTGTTTTGAGGAACTAAAGCCCTATTTAGGTTGGTGTTTGAAGTTTGGGGGTAGTCCATAGGTCTATTCTAATTGTAGAGGATAGGACTCTGGTTTGGGGGTCTACCATGAATGGGACCTTGACTCTAGAGTTGGAGAGGCCTATTATTTTGAGGTTGTTTCCTCTTCATAGTTACCAACTCATTTCTCATTCTTTGTACTACTACACTATTGCCCTCCATCTTCTTTTCTTGTTCCAACATCCTCCTATCTACATTCTGCATCGTGGCCCCAATCCTATCAACTCCATTAGAGGATGTGGAGGCTATTGGGACCATAGAAGGAGGCTGACTTGTGAAGAAAAAATGAATAGGGGCTACAGTAGGCTCATGATTGGGCATGTTAGGGAAAAAAGGCATTGGGGGTCTTGGAGCTAATTTCCCTCCCTATATCAAAATATTTTTTGCCCTTATGGAAACCTCATAATCATTTGGTAGAGTGTCTCCTCCCATAGATTGCAGAGTGGTAACAATATCACTATTGAAGGCTCTGTGATAATACAAGAATGCATTTCCAAGAAAGGGCTTCACTACAATAGATATCTTGTCCCATGTCTTCTAAAATCTATAATTGAAATCAGTCATACATTCATGGGGTGCACTCTTGATAGTTGTCAATTATTCTAAAAGTGATAGATGATCACTTTTTTCCTCAAAATTCTTGCATAGGGCTGCCCTTAACCCATCCCAATCAGTAATAGAGTTATGAGACAAACCTCTATACCATTGTAGTGCCTTCCCTTTCAAAGATGAGGCCAACAGCCTAACATCAACATCATGCTCAATGATGCTATGAATATTGCGAACATTAGACACCTCTTGAATATGCTCAAAAGGGGAGATGGAGGTTTCACCAATAAGCTCAAGTATACTTTTAAGAGTTGATACTGGATGTCATGCCTTTGGGCTAATAGGAGGGGGCTTCCACCATTAAAGATGGAAACAGCATGAGCTCTAGCGATATAAGCAAGTGATCTATTGATATGAGCAAATGGTATTCTAGGTTGTCACCTAACAATAGGAGTGGAGATGGATCTTGCAGGGGTATGTGTTATTATCACACTCGTAACTAGTGATAGAGACACCCTAGCCTTTCTCCTTGAATTAGAAAAAGAAAGCTCTGGATATTGGAAATTACCTCTGGAAGATGCCCTTGTGTGTATCTTGGGCATGAATCACAACAACATTGGTCTAGACACTAGATTGTGCTTGAAGCTTAGAGTCGCCAAGTACTTTTGAACAAATGAGCCTCTTGAAGACTTTATATTGAAGGCAATACTATCACCTTAGCATGAACATGAAATCTTTCTTTGATGCCAATGACTTTAAATATTTTAATATGAAGTCCCATCGAGCATGCCAAAAAATGTTGTCGCAAAAGCTTGCACCCTTGTCCAAAGTTTTAACCTAAGGAAAACCTTGTGAAACATGAAAAAAACCTCTAAGTTGTGGGACTTGAATTATGAGGTTAAGTCTCCAGAGAAGGCCAACTTCCTCTACTATTAGAATGCACTTAAACTATTCTTGAAGAGAAAAGGGAGAAGGAATACATGAAAGTAACTACCTAATCTATTCTAAAGAGGTGATGCACCAAAATAGGGTGTTCAGACCAATCTCTGCCCATACATGCATAGTACCATTATCATGATAGTCCAAGGATATACAGATTGAGACTTGATTTAATATATTAGCTACATATAGAGAAAAAAACCACATGAGTGACACAAGGAAAAAATGCATCACTTCTTATCATTCATAGGCCAACAGAGATACAAAAGTGTAGATTATAGATATCCATTGTACATCGAGAAGAGGCAGACAAAGCTTGCACAGAACATCGGTGGCTGAAGGAGATAAGACAGGATATCAAATAATTTAGAGGAAAATAGGGAATTTATAGTAGCATGCCAGGTCAATACCAGAGAAACAAAGAAGATCCAACCCTAAGAAAAAATACAAAATCTATTTTTATAGTACAAGCATAACTTAGATAGCTTCCACCCTAAGACAAAATTCAACCAGTATTATCAACTTTATAAAGAATAATTACTGCAAAATTGGAAAAGATCTAATCACAACACAAATCCAGGTGTGAGAAGATCACTTAACCACCAAACAATCCCTGAGAGGACAAGAATGACAGCCATTAACTTTTGACTAAATAGATGGATCAACATGCAGCGATGGAGTGTCCCCTTGCATTTATCAGACCTAGGGAACATTGAAAGTGGTTGCAAGAGATCAAAAAAATTGGATCCATCATCAAGGAGCTACTTCCGCTATCATAAGTGTGTCATTTTTGATGACCACTTATGTATGTTGGTCTAGTCTATAATAAATAAAGGTTGAATCTGTCAAGTATAAGGATGGATACAAAGATATGGTGAGAGAAGTATGTGTTTGATAAATAGCAATATAGAAGTAGCGTAGAAATCATTTAGAGAAAGACAAAAACACTTCAAATAATATACGCAAAGGCTACAGCAATTAGAATATGTAAATATCGATAATACCCAAATGAATTTTTGAAACCAATGATGGCAATGGAAAATCTGGTTAATAACAATGTTTCTCTACTTGTTTCTATTATTGACCTACTTAAGAATAGGGCTCAATAGTTAAATCTAATTAAGGTAATACACAAGTAGTTGTGAGTTCTCAATAATACTATGTTTTGTTACATTTTAAATTATCCTCATACTCATTAAACTAAATACCCTATGGAGCAAACAAAGTCCCAATAGGGGATATAAGAATTGTCATTAGAGCATAATCCTGTCATCTTGTGGGACAAACCTACCTTAATAGAGTTCACTATTCAGCCCTATCCTTAAGTAGGTCAAGAATACAATCAAGTAGGCCAACATTGCATTTTCTATATGTACATGCTTTGTAATTTTAACTACATGCTTAATCTAGGTGTATTTTATGCATACTCTTCATATGTACACCTTTTGTTTGCTTCACAACAAATGAACTTCATGCATGATTACTCCATGAGAAAATTGCTCATTTACACTTTGTATATTGCTTCATATGTATATTTATTGCTTGCCTAACACCCTAGATGTCTCTCGAGTATTTAAAAATAAACAACTCATTCATCATCAAAGAATTAGAAGTCAAATGTGTGCAAGTGCCAAGTGTCGCAACCATCCCAACTAACTACCACTTAAAATAATTAATAAGTACTAACAACTTTTAATAAACTGACAACATCATTCCCTCCAAAAACAAAGTCATTTCCAGGTGACACACAGAAAATGGGAATGAAATAACTGTATAACTATACAAAAGAAGAAAATCAGGACTCAGGAGGTTGAGAGAGCAATCATAGTAAAGAGGGTCCAGATGTGGTGTAGATGTTTCCCATTGAGCTCTCAACTCGTACACCAACCCTTGTAAAGAGGGTGTCAAAAATGGTATAGATGTTTCCTATCAAGCTCTCAACTTGTACACCTATCCATCCTCAATTCCAAGCCATGCTCTACCAACATTTTCCACTCCATAGAAATTTTCACCTTAAAAGATGCCTCAAGAACCTATTTTTATCCTTACTTGTTAGTCGCCTCCAAAGCACTAGCCAATCTTTTTTTATCTTCTCTTCCTTCAACTATGCTCTTGCTTCATCAGAACAATCTAAGGCAAGGTGATATTTGAGGTCTGGTTGGAGCCTATGAGTTTTCCCTAGATGACGTCCATCAAGTAGTGGTTAAAGATGAGTTAAAAGGAAAACGTTGACCCTTGATATTTATAGTTGAATACTTAATTTTTTGAGCTACTGACATTATGAGTGAGCTAAAGGTATTGAGTGTATATGTATGAGTATGGCAGGAAGTGGATATGAAGTATCTACCAACGGAGTCATATTCATGTGATGTCAAGGTATGGCAAGTAATCATGGGTATGTGTGTAATATTATGCAACTTTAAGGTAATATGTAACTTAGTTTTGAGAATCCTTGAGACAAGGAAGTATTTTATTTGATGTCACTTTTAGATATTTTATTTGATTTCTAATATATGATGGACTGATATATCTTATCATGTTTCTATGAGCACTAATCTATCGATGTGGTTTCAAGTGTGTCTAAGTGTTTGCAATGAAAAGGAAAGAGTGTGGTTGAGGTAGATAAGGCTAGCTCCTTGGAAGGGGAAGGATAGATCATCTGCTAGCCTGCACACACCACATAGTTATCATTATTTTTTGCTTACTAATCTTTGTTTCTCCCTTTTTGCAAGGAAACTTTTTTTTGTTTCTACTTAAAGCTCTTGTGATGGAAACATAAAATGGTAGATGGTAAATCACTTTATTTTATGCATTGTGATATATGAAGATGACCGATAAATTACATTACTTCAACTTAATAGAGTAGGTATAATTTATGTATATTGTATTAGAATGCATTCAATTAGAAATCAATTCTTCTAAAGAAATGAAATTTGATCTTGTTCATTAGTTGGGAGTCTATATTGTTGATAGAAATGAATGTAGCATTATGAGTAATGAAATTGATTTTCTTAATTGTCTTTTGATATGATTGCAATTCTTATATATATATTGCCATGATGCATTTTAGAAAGGAGGGAGGATGTCACAAATCATTTTTCTACAACTCAAAAAAAATTGAAAGTTAATTGTCATGTGGATTTTGTAAGGCAAACTGATCAAGGGATAACTTTATTAGTTAGAAATAAACACTTAATTCAATAAGGAAATGACTTTCTTCCACATTAGAAATGGGTCAATTACACAATTGTGGGAGAATGGGAATTAAATATGATATACCTAAATCTTGGAAGAACACCCATGGGTGTTGGTGCTCGAAAGACGACTGGTTCATGGAAAATGAATGGAGGAAGAGATTTTCCTAGAATGATTTCTTACTAGTTTGAATCATTAAATTCTCAAACCACCCATGGTATGCGTTTACAAAACCTAGCATGGAGTCCATTAAGAACATACTAGTTTAGGGCTAAAGAAATCAAGATGGGGAGAAATAACCAAAAGGGGTGATCTATTTTGTTTCTTGATCTTGGACACTAGAAACAATAGGAAGATTGGAAAACATGAATTGGGAAGAAAGAAATGTCTGTCACAAGTCCTTGGAAGGAAACTACATTGAACCACAAATCCAGGTGCCCTTCCTTATCAAATTACTTCTTGAATAAAGTGGAAACATTGACCAATTAGTATTGAAAGAGGTCTTGTTGTTCTCATTGATTTCAAAACAAAAGACTTTCCTTCTTAAAGTTATAGTTAAAATTACATCCATGGGCTTATTTGTTAATAGTATTGAAGATATCTCGTCATACTTTTCTTATGCCCATCTATATTATATCTCCTAGAGTTGATTTCTAAAATATGAGATAACTATCTTTGTGAAAACTAACCACACTGCCTTGAACTCAGTCTTCGAATATATGTATATGCATGGTTATTGATTGGCATTGATCAAATGTTAAAGTAAAATTCACTTTCGAATCCCTCAGCCCTATCACCTTTATGAAAGGCATTGATACCGTAACTGTGTGGTCATCTTCTTAAACCGATGGAATCAAATAGTCTAAATGCTATCATATGTGAATACAAATGTCATGCCCAATTTTGGTGTTGTTATTGTCTTAGTATTTCTTTTACATTAATTGTCTCATTAAATTCTAGACAATTCAATGTATTTTCTTAAAGATTCAACCATAAAGGGGGTAACTAGTGATAAATAAAGGACCAACTATCACAAATAAAAAAAACTATGCAATTCATGCTGGTCGGCTATGAGGTTTTTCCTTAGATATGTATCGATTTTAGTAAACCTTTTTGTTTAGAGGTGTAGAAGGCAAGTTTTCTCCTCACCAAGGGAAGCCATATAATTGTTTAGTTCCATAGTCAGCAAAACCAAAAATAAAATGTCCACTCAATCGATAACAACATTGTTTAATGTTAGTTAAGACTATCATACTTGCAACACCCCGATAACATTACCATTCATGCTCAACTTCTATGGTGTCCTATCATATGGACTAATGTTTTTCTTGTTCTATCATATATAGAGAATAATCTTCATGTTTGATGTAGAAGTGGATATCGCCATAATCTATTAATGGATTATGTTCTAGATAGTACACTATCAAAAAATTGATATAACCTCCACCATGGCCATGTGTTGGCCAGAGAATTTAATTAGTATTTTACAATAAGAAAAACTAGTTAAAAATCAATTTAGGCTTTGCCTCCATGCAAAAAAACATATTAAACTAAGTGTAGCATGTTATATATACCTCTATATCGATTATGATTGTTCCTTTGCATAGACCAACACTTAGAAATCTTGCTTAAATAGGCATATGGATGCATAGTGTAAAAGTACATCAGTTTCATGGTTTAGTCAACATGTTAAATTAATTTCCTAAGAGTAATAGCATAGAATGAATGTTGCTTAAATACTGAGCTTGGTGTCATTTTTCTAGGATTTCTTCATTGTCTGAATACAAAACTTGGCATGCTTTGCATCTTAATTATATGTCGTTAATTATGCAATTTGATATATTTGATGAAGTTTCTACTATATTTGAATGTCTTTATGATTAAAAGCGATGTGAATACATTGTTAGTTCTAGAGAACAACAAATCTTCTGATAGTGTAATTTCTGAAGCTATTCCTCCTTCCTTGGATGAGTGCATTACCTTTATTGATTTGAAATCTGCTATGAATGCAACTAGAATTCGTATTGGAATAATTAAAGATATGAATTCATGCAATTCTTAATTGATGTATTATGTGTTCCTTGGGAATTGAATTCAATGTACTCTTACCTTGTTGGAATTGTCAAGAAATCATAATTACTCTTTCATACCTGCCTAGATACATGCTTATGTGAAATGGTGCATATGGTTATTCAGTTTTAAATTCTAAACATAACTTCTTCTATGAGTATATTTAAACTTCCTTATGGTTGGATGTAATGTGGCTTTAAAAGGGAGGGTTAGAGATGAATACATCATGCTTCGTTTCTCTCTACCCACAAGTTCAGTTAGAATGAATACAGTATTTTTGTTTCTTGTATCAACTAAATTTGGCTCTGAAAGTACTTTGGCCAAACCCATTTAATTTTTTTACTACAGATCTGTAGATATGTTGTTATTTCATTTTACTGCATATGAGTAGATATGCTTTCCTTTATTCATTGCATATGAGTAGGTATGCTTTCATTTATTTCACTTCATATGAGTAGATATGCAGTTGCTTATATATTCCCTGCCACATTTTGTGATTAGGCTACATAGACATATATGGAAAGTAGTATGTTTCATGGCTACACCGGATCCATCTGATACTCTTGTTCCAAGTTGCTAGGCTTCTCATGCTAGGGTCAAGGCATTCTTCATGTTAGGAAGGACCTTGGGGGAGCTAAACACTCCGTGGTTAGTGTGGTAAAAGCACTTGGGCCATACTCCCATCTTAGAAAGTGGATGGATAATATTTGATAGCTATGAAGACCAAAGCTTATAGATGGACACATATTTGAAGCATCTTGTTTAACTCTACATTGATGTATTAAATCATCATCTTATATGATGTCATTGATGTAACTAATCACTTTGATGGGATGAAATTATGTATTGATGCATCCATTCGGATATTGTATGATCAAACATATGGATTTTTTTTTTTTCATGGGTGTATGATGTGTAGGTCAAAATCACTAAATTTACATTGTAATTGCTTAATTAATATGTAATATTGATATCTTGATTTTGGCTAATGACATGGATAACTACTTGTTAATCCTAAGTATGGTTTGATTACTTGAATGGTTAAATACTCAACTAGGGTTTCATCTTTTGATTTTTGCATTTTTTACACATTTGATGATGTGGCATTGCCTAGTAGGACTAGGATCTTACATTATGTAAGATCCTAGTCCTACTAAGCAATGCTACATACTCAAATTTCTCAAAATGAAAAATAACACAAGCAAAAAACCCTAATTAAATAGTCAACATTCATTCCATTAATTGTAATCACAAACTAACCAATAGTCATTCATTTAACTAAAATCAACATGAACAATAATTACTTATGAACTAATCAGTTAAGATGTCATTACAACGATGATAACCTATACGTCATACACCCATGATAGAACAAAATAATCCATACATTTGATTGTACAATATACAATTGGATGATTCAGTGCATAGTTACATCCCATCAACATGATTACATTAATAACAAAATATAAGATGAGATCTATACATTACACCACATGAAGAGTTTTAAACAAGATGCCTTAAACATGTGTCAATTTGCAAGTCCAAGTCTCCATAGCCATTAGGCATCATTCATCTACTATCTAACACAAGAGTGTGGCCCAGGTGCTTTTACCATGCCAACCATGGAGCATTTAGCTCCCTTGAGGACTTTCTTAACATGAAGAATGCCTCGACCCTAGCACGAGAAGCCTAGCAATTCATAACAAGAGTATCGGATAGATCTAGTGCAGCCATGAAACATACTACTTTCCACATATGTCTAAGTAGCCTAATCATGAAATGTGGTAGGGAAAATAAAATAAAAAATCTATACATATGCAATAAAATAGCACTTTGGTTCAGATTTAACTAATAGAAAGACACAAAACATTACTATATCCATTCCTAATTAGAACTAGCAGATAGAAAGAAACAAGGCATATTGTATCCATTTCTATCCCTTCCCAAGTAGCCAATCCACTCATCCCATAAGGAAGTCTAATTGCACTAAATCAAACAAAAGAAATCATTAACCACAACAATTCAAAATGAACAACTAGCACCCAAGATGTTCCATTCATATGCACTTTCAATGCAAAGGCATTCCATTTAATATAAATGACCTTCAAAGGAATAAAATAACACATATAAGACTTTCTTGTACTCAACTACTTTAGTTATCATCCAAGTTATTATAATAAATTAATACACAACATTAACAAACTAAGGTTCTTTACACTCATTCTAGATTTATCATTACGAAGCTCAATGCTAAATCATAATCAGTCATGGCTTACATTCCTTATAACAAAGAAAAGAAATGAACAATGTCAATTCATGTACTTCACACAACATATTAATCATATACGGATGTATAATCAGATAAAATTATAGGTAACCTATATAATCAGGTTCCTCAGAAAGATAGAGATGCTCATTATTACAATGTTAGAGCATGAAATAAGTAGTATATTTGTATGACTAGCTATCAATTAGAATCAGTACTCAATTCAATTAGATATAGAACTCGATTTAAGAAGGGAATTATAGTATGTTTTGGTATAAGATAAATCATCTAGGTATGTTGATCAATCATGTGTAAATATTAGTAGACCAACTTTTCTCATTTCTATGACCTAGGCCCTCAAGCCCATCTCGTCACCACAATATTTTAAGGAGCTTTTATGTCAAAAAATGTTACATCCATAGTTTCAAAAATCACCATAAAATTGCCAAAATCACGTGAATTGCAAGAAGATTCATGGTTGCCAAGTTTTTGTGAATCTTGAATCACTGACAATGATTTTTTGGCATGAATTGCTCATGTGAATCACCTGCGGCAGCTAGAAAGTTGTATTAAATTTTTTTTTTAAAAAAACACATGTATGCAGGAGTGCAGGAGAAGTATGCCCTTGTTTGGGATATCATTGATAGGAGATGGAAGAATCAACTCTACAAACCCATCCATGTAGCAACTTACTTTTTGAATCTAGCACTTCATTTCTGTCTTGACTTCAAGGCAGATGAGGAGGTTCTCACCGGATTATATATAGTGATCCAGAGGTTGAGTAGTGATGAGGATAGCCCTACTACAATTATTGAACTTGACAAGTTCAATAATAAAGAAGGGCCACTTTTCTCTAGCAAGATGGCCATAGATGCTTGGGCAACAATACAGCCAAGTAAAAATTAAATAATATATTCAATTTTCATGAATCTAGATTCTAAACTTAAAGTTGATTAAGTAATTTTAGAGTTGTAATTTGTAAAGGAGACTAATTATTTTTATTTTCCCTTATTTTAGATAGATGGTGGAAAATTTTTGGGGCCACCACCCCAAAACTTCAAAAAATTGCCATTCATATTCTGAGTCAGCCAAGCAACACTTCTAGATGTGAGCATAGTTGGTCCTTGTTTGAGCACATCCACTCGAAGAGGAGAAATAGGTTGATAGTTCAGAGGTTGAATGATCTTTTCTTTGTTCATTACAACCTCTGTCTTAGGATCAGACATATTTTGGGTGCTAACTCCTCTCCGATCATTCTGGAGGAGATTGATCCAAAATTAGAGTGGCTCACAAAGTTTGTGGATCTAGTCTTTACTAAGGAAGACCGTGCATGGGTTGACCAGGTGGATATAGAGGCTGAGGTAGCTAGAGCACGTTCTTCAGGCATTGGTAATGCACATGCACATGCACAGACACATTCCCTAGCAACTTTGTTCATGAGCCCATCTTACATGTAGGAGATATGGCTCAGTGATCCTCTAAGACCTACATTAGACATCTTTATAATAGGAAGACTAGATAGTCAGAGGCTGAGGTTGAGGCTACGACCAAGCTTAAGGATGATGTTGAGGATGATGATGACTATGAGGCTTGAGCTGGAGCCTTGTTTATATATTTTGTTTACAGATATTGATACTAAATCATTGATAGACATATGTTTCAAACTTTCATGGATCTTCATCTTATATACATTCTATGATTTGAATCATTATGATCATTTGATTTCTATTTACTTCAGCTAAGCTACAATTTACATTTTAGATAACATAGTTATGTATGTGATGGATTTTATGTTCCAAACTTCCATGTTTATGTAAGTTAACTTTTATTTGATGATGTTATAGTGTGTTTAAGTTATGTTCAATAAAGGGTGCATGAAATAAGTTTTAAATTGTTAAAATATCTAAATTTAAAGGGTTTATTCAAATTTGTCAATTCATTGCCGATTCACAATTTGATTCAACCTTGTCAATTCCAATCTGATTTTGATTCTCATTACTTTGGTTACATCTTAATGTAAGTGTGTTTAAACAGCATATAAGCACACGTAGAGATGTATGACCTTCTTGCCATTCGATTATCAAATAAAATATGGTTTAGGTGCCTTCCTGCCTAACCATGAAGCCTTACACTTCCTTGGGATCCTACCTAACATGTAGAATACCTAGCCATGCAATGCCCAGATAATACAAAAGGCATTTCCTTGGGATCCTGGAAAACACATAGAATTCCCAACTATGCAATGCCCATACAATACCAAAGGCAAGAGGTATCTATTGTAACCACAAAACATATTGCTTCTCGCATATGTCTGAGTAGCCCTAATCATGGATGTGGCAGGGAGGTAGAACACAAGCAAGCATATCAGACAAACATATGCACATAGCTTTGGCCAAAGCATGTTAGTACTAGTGTTACACTAGCAGGCAGAGTGAAAAAGGAAAGCATCACTTCTACCCCTACCTGTCTATCCACATTTCACACCCACACCGAAAGGTAAGCTTTCCAAATTTCATACTTCAAATGATAAAATTTTAATGCAAGAAGAAGAATGGAATGTTCTTCACAATTTACTCCCTTATACATCCTACCAATGCTCTACACTGAACATGATAGATGACATCAGTTCAAACATAGGACTAGCATCATAAAATACACACACCCTAGGCACCTCAAGATCAAAGAAATCTTGAATTCAAGATTCACAATTTCCAATTCAAAGTCCCAAAAGGAGTTAAAAAACCAAATAAAATAAAAGTGAACAAGAGTCATAGAAGATAGATCACTTAGAAAATAGGTGGGTAGGTGGTCACAAGAAAGATATAAAATTTTCAAGCTAGCCCTTCATTACTTTAAAGTTCATAAAACTGAAAAATCACATAGTCAAATGAATATTAATTCACATAAAACACAATGACTCTCACCAATTGCCATAGGAAGTAGATTTTACACAACACCTTGTGCCCAAGGAGCATTAAGAACATGACCAAACTTAGAAATCATGCATCACATTTTGTTAATTATATCTTTCATTTTGCACTTTCATGAATTCCTAAAGGAAAAATGCAACATGCTATAGTTTTACAACCAAAATCCCTTGTTCTTCCTTCATATCATGCTAGATTACTCAAGGAATCTCATGAATCTAGTATCAGATTCCTTGCACCATCTATGCAACATGTGCCACTTACATTATATAGGACTTATTTCCATTGTTATCACAAGCCAAGTATAGAATCTTATAATCATTCATACCATAAATTAAATACCTCAATGGGTAATAGCAATTTCCATCCTTCTTGCTTCACTTATGCAAGAACCAAGTACTTTATTTTTAACTCTAACATAGACAATATGCATATCATACAATCATACCTAGATGATTTACTGCATTTGTGCATATCACATGATAGATGGTATTATACTTGTCTGATGTATTTATTGTTCCATGTCTGACATGCAAGTCAACATTTTCTATGAAGCTCATTAAGGTATGATACTTTAAGATTATACTCGATACAATCATATGATGGAACAAAGTTTGACATGTAGGTCAACTTCTCAAGTGTATTTATTTATGTCAGAGTCTTGAGATGAGATGTTGTGTTTGACAGTTTGGTCGATAATCAATGCATGAAATGTAATTGTGGTATCTATCATTTTGACATGTAAGTCAAAAACCAATATAAAGATACATAATTAATTGGAAGATATTTCAACTACTGATTGATTTGACTATATGTAGTCAAGCTTTGACTTGATTTGACTTTTGCCCTAAGTGGCATGTGTATGGAAATACGGTTTTTACTAGAGTAATAATCTAAAGAGAAGTTGATATTGTGACTCCTAGTTTATAGGTAGTCATCAACACACTTGACTTAGTCAACTTGGTTGATGAATGTCAACCAATGATTTGGTCATCTTGAGTTCTTTGTTGGAATCCTAGTCAACATGTAATTTGATGTAGGCTTAGTTGATATGTATTCAACTTAGAACTTGGTCAATATATGCAGCTGGAATTTGGTTTTATTATCTGTATGAAGTAGAAATTTGGGTCAACATTGCTTGATAAATTTTACTGTATGGCTTTCTATCATTATCTTCATCCTATTGGTTAAATATATACTACTAATTTTGAGCTAAATGATGCATTTTGATGCAAATTGTCAACTTTTAAAAATATTAAGATGCATAATGATGTTTAAATGTTAGTCAGTACATTGATAATTTTATATGTGAATCCCATTATATTTTCATGATGATTTAAATGATGTTATATTAGATGTAATGTGATTGCATTACTTGATTATGTTTCATGGATACTAACCTAACATTGTGGATTCTTACTCACTTAGGGAGCACTGCATGCTAGATGGTATGTATGTGTAAGAACTTGCCTTAGGGCAATATTCACCCAAGAACTAAGAACTCAAACACAAGCACAACTATAGACTAGAGAGAGTATGATCAAAATAACAATATATTTGATTCAATATGAATAAAGGTACACTAGGAATTCTTGTATATAAAAGCCTCTCAGATGCATCTAGAATGCCTAAGAAACAGCTACATGATAAGTCATACAACCAGGCACGCGTCCACCAGATATGAGTTATCCTCCATTAAGCATGAAAGTAAGTGAAATGATGAGAGGATAAGCCTACAATAGTGTAGCATGCAAATTAATGTTTTAGACAACATGTGCTAAAAAGGGAGTGTGAATAATTGTGTTGTCTACATGACAACTCAGTGAATGATGCAAACTCCAATCTTCTAGACACCATGTGCTGAATTAGAGTTGTGTACTTCTATGTTGTCAACATGACAACTTAAAAAGGTACACAAACTCCTAAGTGTCTCACAAAATAAATAATAAAATAATGAAAAATAATAAAATAATGTATTAACCTAAGTAAACTTAAGTAAGTGTAAATAGTAAATACGTATTTACACCAACACCCCCCCTTAAGTATAACTTAGGGGAATGCCCTTAAGCTTACAGAAACTAGGATGAAATGCAAGATGGGTCTCGACTACTAGGCCATGTTAGGTAGCCATGTACATGATGAAATGCAATCTCTCATAAAGTGGAGAAAGAGGGAAAACCTCATGGGAAAATCCTTCCTCCAAAAAGAGAGATGAAAAGACTAGATGCATGGATGGATGGAGTAATCAAGACCCCCCCATTACGACATACATCAAGTATATACAATAGTGAAGAATGAGAAGAACAAGACCTCATAAAATGAAAAAGTACCCCCCATAAGAAAGAAGAAGAAGAGAGACAAGGTAGTCCCCCAACCTAATGAAGAATGCCGACCAGTGATTGTTGCTCCAAGGAAGAAGTTGGTCCATGAGTGCAAAATGATGTTCCTCCCATTTGGAAGAAACAATGGAAAAGGTATAATCCCAAAGATGTATGGTGGCCCTAAAACTTGCTCAAGTGTCCCTGTGTTGATGCTGATGGTCGCCCCTTCCAACTGTGCTGAAAAAAAAAATGTAGATCTGGCAAGGATGTTTGTTCAACCTGTTCCAATGAACCATCTGCCTCCTCAACTAATAAAGAGACCTCTAACAACTGTTGTTCATAAGGATCCACAATCACACCAACCTATAAAGATTGATCATGTAGAGAATGGACATGAGGGTCAAAATGAGCCCTCACAACAACTGTAGAAGGATCATCTTCATCAAAGAGAATATGTAAATCATCAAGGTTGTCTCCCAAATCTACAATGTGTGACTCCACAAACAAACTTGCAATGTCTTCCATGTAGTCATCAACTGAAGCTAGAGCTGGAAGACAACATGTACCCTATTGTGTTGGAACTTTTACTATAGAAATGTATGCATGTGGACTATACTAATGCCATGACCTCTCACTGCAACTGTCGATAGAACCCCATGTGTCTAAATCTATTGAAGCACTATCACTAGTGTCACTATTAGTTTCCACAATATATGAAGTGCGGAGAGGAGTAGAGGATAAGCTTGGTGAACTTTCCTCAAAGTGTACATCCTTCTCCATAAAGGTCTCATGTGTCTCTAGATCCATAAGTCTATAAGCCTTCACATTGTCTTCATATCCAATGAAAGTACAAGGCTTGGATGCCAGTGCCTTGCATCCCCTGGAAGATAGGTTTGCCCATGTCGGACAACCAAAGACTCTAAAGTGACTCACAACTAGTTTTCTACCACACCATGCCTCAAAAGGAGTCTTCCCATCTAGGGCATTATGAGGAGACCTGTTAAGTATGTGAGTAGCACTATTAATGGCTTCAACTTCAAGTATTGAATCAAGAGACTTGGCATTTATCATGCAACTTGCCATGGTCTTGAGAGTCCTAATCCTCAGTGTTGCAACATTTTTCTTGTGTGGATTGAATGATGGTAGATTCTGAATATCAATTCCCTCAAGTTTTCAAAGTCTTGAAGTCCTCTATCCATATATCTACTTTCATTATCGATCCAAAGAACCTTGATGGCTTTCCTTGATTTCTATTCAACATGAATCTTAAAGGCTTGAAGCTTATCAACCACTCCATTTTTAATATGAAGAAGATAGACCCATGTGAATTGTGAAAAGTCATCAACAAAGGTAAGGATATATCAGCCTTGGCTGATTGATGTCACTACAAAAGGTCCTACTAAAACCATGTGAACCAACTAAAGAACAATTTCTCTAGAAGAATTTCCTTTATCATACTTCTCCTTGAGATGCATATCCACTAAACATGATGAACACTCACCCTTAGAAAAGTTGATGTTAGGTAGACCTTTGACCATGTGTTTTGAGGAAAGTTGCTAAAGGTAGTAGAAGGTAAGATGACCAAACCACTCATGCCATAATTTGATTTGTGAATGTGAGTGAGTCAACAAAGCTTGAGAAGGAGACTTAGGCACAAAGTGGGAGAAGGAATAAAGCCTCTTTTCATGATTGACTTTCCCCACTGCAACCAATGAATCATCTCTAAGACTGCACATCATCATTGAATCTAGAAGGAACTCAACTTTGTGACCATCTCCAAAGTGAGTGATTTGGTAAATTAAGAGGAGATTGGAACTAAGGTTTGGAACATAGAGAACATCTTTGAATTCCCCATTTTCCATTTCCACATGTCCTTTCCCTTCAACTTCCATTTTTGTATCATCTCCCACAAAGATGTGCAGTACCTGTGACTACTTCAATGAAGAAAAGTCTCCCTTTGAAGAGCCCATATGATAGGAGGCACTTGAGTCAAGAATCCATTCTGATGAAGAACTTGTATTTTCCATAAGTGCTTGCCCTTTTCCCTTTGAAGAGGTTGGAGTTGAATCCTTGGAAGTACCTGGCACTTGAATTTTGTTCTTCTTGAGTAGGTTTTCCAACTCCTTGATTCTTTTAGTCTTGCAATGATGCTCATCATGATTTGGCTTTTTGCAATATGCATAAAAAAGTTTGTCCTTTTCATTACTTCCCTTCTTGTTGGAAGAAGAATTCCCTTGCTATGAGGAGGATTGTTGTGTCTCAAATTGCAATTTCTGCTTCCACTGCTTCTTCTTCTTGCTAGAACTTTTCTCTCCTTGACTTGATTGGTTCTCATCAGTAGCCACCAATGCTTTGGTCTTTGATGTCATGAGAAGTCCCAAATCTATCAAGTGAGCTTGCTCAACAATCAACAGCTTTGCAAATGCATCAAATGTAGGCTTCTAGAAAGCACTTCCCATGGTCAACCTATGAGTATTATAACTCGAAACAAATGAAGCATACTCTGAATGTAGCCTCTTTAGGATGTGATGAATCAACTTGTCATCCTTCATGGGATTTCCACAATCTTTAAGTAGTACCTTATACTCATTGGCTTTGTTGATATAATCCTGAATTGTGGCAAAGTTCTTTGAATCCAAGAGAAGTAGATCATCCTCAATTTGAAATCCCTTTTCCTCATCCACCTTACTATACAATGATTCAAGTTTGTCCCATGCAGGTTTAGATTTCATGAAATTGGTAATGTAGAAGAAGAGATCTCTATATACACAACTCCTGATAATTCCTAAAGCCTGATTGTCTATAATTTTCCAATCAATGAGTTCTTTAGCATCAATGGGTTTTGGTATTGTACCATCAACATAAAGATTTAGACCTTTTTTCCATTAATATACTCCATACAATATCTTTCCATGTAGAATAATTGTGTGAAGTTAGAAGTGGAGCTTTAGGTGAACCCATGATGTAGAAATGAAAAAAGCACAAAAGAGAGATACAAGAACACAGTACACACCCCCCCTTTTCACTCAATCAAAAGATCCCCCAAAAAAAGATGCTTTTGGCACTTTATATGTAGTGCATGTACAATAGGCCACTTGTCAAAATGAACAAAGTGGACTTCTAATTTTTCTTTTTACAACTACCTTTTGAGGCCCAAATCTGTCACTAAGCACTATAGCTTAGATGTACAACAATTCTGAAAAGAAATGAAAGCATTACAATGCAAAAAAATCCCTAATTCTGAAAGTGGGATTTTTTTGCACACAACCCTAGAATCTGACTGCAAATTTGGAAAGTAGACAAAAAATAATGCACTTTCAAAAAAAAATGGAACCTGAAAAAGTGTCCAGATGAGCCCATATGGAGTGTTTGAAATTGCAAAATGCAACATTGAGTAGGTACAGTCACCAAAAGATGAAAATTATAAAAAATTCTTGCACCAAAACCAGAAAAGAACACCACTACTAAAAAGTTCAGGAAATTCTACCCAAAATCTAAAAAAATTGTACCTAATTTGGAGTCCAGATGACCGAGTTATGGGCTCTCAAAGTTGGGTTGCCAAATCAAAAAGAAAATTGAAGAGGGGTCTAGAAGGAAAACTATGTGCTTAATTTTGACAATCAAAAGGTCATCATAGCAATTATAGAATCCCTAAAAATGATGGTCAAATGGTTGTCAAATTTTTTTCGTGAAATGCTCATGCAGGCAAAAAATGAGTGCCCTAAGGTGACATGGCAACCGACTGGGAGTACCATACTGTACGAATGTATAGATTTTCAACATGTGGTAGTATGGGTCTCACTATATGATAATTGATGTCGCGAGTGATGTGGCACTGATGTGTTGCTACACTACGTAGCTTAGCTATCACAAATGACGTGTCCACTGACTGCGTGGTGGCTTCTAAATACAACACGTGGCCCAGTGAAAGGGCATCACATGGTGGATAATTGGCATGGGCTATGACATGGCAAAGTATCCACGTGGCATGATGGGCTTGCTGCATTCTCTACATGGCAGGTGGCTGGGTCCAATGTGGAACGTCCAAAAAATAGGGCATCGAAAACCTTGTTACGATGCCAAAACTATTAAAGGCATTGCTGAAATTGTTATGCATTGGTGAGAAAAATTATTAGATCGCCGCCAAAGGAATCTCTTATGTTGTGGGAGAACCTTGTATGCCGAAAGTCTGATGGTGATGCTGGAATACTTGGCATTCCCAGAATCATTAAACAATGGACTAGAAAAAGAAACCATTGCTAGGTTCAGAAATTATGATGCCGGATTTGTCGAAAAATGGCAGTGGGCACAATGTTTAATCACACATTGATAATGTGGGAAATCTTTGAAAGGTTTTTAAAGAATAGCCCATAGAAATCAAGGAAAAGAGGTCATCGGTAGGAGGTGCCTTCACCAGAATTTCACTAGGCTATCGGTTATGTATGTGGTGCCAAAATTTATAAAGCCGAAATATGTCGCTTGTTTATTATGTACTCGCAAGAATATACAGTGATGCTCACCAATTAGAATATGCTTAGCCAAACAAATATTCCTCCAAATTGAAGGGCCGAGGTGTGACTACTTAGTTCTACAAAAAAAAATTCTCTGCAGGGCTACTTAGCGTAATTTTTTTCAAAAAATCTATCTAAAAAAGTAGAGAGAAATAAATTACAGATTTGAAAAATAGTTAATTAGATCTGCAAATGACCATACCAGAATTGCAAATCGGTGCCTCCGGGTGCCGATTTGCAAAAAAAATTTGTCTTGCAATCGACTTTGGCCTAGGGTAGTTGAATTTATAGTCGATTTGCACCAAATCAATGTTCTGAATGTAATGGCAAGGTTTGATCTAGCTCTACACACTCCCAATTTCTACAATATTCCAGACTTGAGCCAAGGTGTTGAAGCAACAATGCTCTCAAATGGCTATGTGAAGAGAGATTCTCCAAGTTCTAATACCATGTAAGAATTTTCCTTAGGGAAATATTCACCCAAGAACTAAGAGCTCAAACACAAGCACAACTGTAGACCAAAGAGTGTATGATCAGAAATTTGATTCAATGTGAATAAAGGTACACTAGGAGTGCTTGTATATAAATGCCTCTGAGATGAATCTATAATGCCTAAGAATGAGCTACATGATAAGTCATACAACCAGGCACATGTCTACCAGATATGGGTTATCCTCTATTAAGCACAAAATTAAGTGCGATGATGAGGGGATAAGCCTACAATGGTGTAGCATGCAAATTAATATTGTAGAAAACATGTGCTAAAAGGGAGTGTGAATAATAGTGTTGTCTACATGAAAATTCAATGAATGATGCAAACTTCCATGTTGTAGACACCATGTGTTAAATTAGAGTTACGTACTTCAGTGTTGTCAACATGACAACTAAAAAAGGTACACAAACTCCTAAGTGTCTCACAAAATAAATAATAAAATAATGCATTAACCTAAGTGAACTTTAGTGTAAATAGTAAATACATATTTACACTAACAATATGGTTGATTAATTTTGTTACTCATGATCAAGGTGTGATTAAAGATGAGTTTAGAGGAAACACCATCTCTTTAGATTTATAGATGAATACTTATTTGAGCTATTGACATTGGGAATGAGCTAAAATTATTTTGACTATATATGTATGAGTATGGTAGGAAGTGGATATGAAGCATCCACTAGCATGATCAAATCCATGTGATGCCAAAGTATGATAAGTAAGCACAGATATGTATGTGATATCGGGAAATTTCAAGGTAATATGTTACATAATTTTGAGAATCCTTGAGATAAGGAAGTGTTTGATTTGATATTTATCTAGATATCTTATTTGATTTATGATATACAAAAAATTAATATATTTGATCATGTTTCTATGAGCATTGACCTGTCGATGTGGTTCAAGTGTGCCTAAGTGGTTGCAAGGCGAAGGCAAAGGTGAGAGTTTGGTTGAGGTAGAGAAGGCTAGCTTCTTGAAAGGGGAGAGTCAGATTGTCTAGCAGTCGGCACACACCACATCGTTATATTTGTCGTTGGCTTATTGACTCTTGTTTCTCCCTTATCTCAACTCAACTTAGAGTTTTATTCTACTTAAAGCTCTTGTGATGAAAATATGAAATGGTAGATAGTAAATCATTTAATGTCATGCATTATGACATTTGAAGACAAATAATAATTTAAATTTCCTTTAAAAAAATGATATTGTTCATTTGATGCAAGTCAATGCAACATATACCATAATGTGAACAATGGAAGTTAGATTTGATCCTATTAATTTAATTTTCTTAAATGACTTTAGTGATGATGGTGATTCTTCTATATCAATGCATTCTATATCAATGCATTGAGATGATGCATATTCTAAGTGGGAAGGGATGTCATAACTAGTCTCAGTGTGGTTGAGGTAGAGAATTCTAGCTCCTTGGAAGGGGACAGTCAGATTGTCTGGTAGCCTACACACACCACATCATTATATTTGTTGTTGGCTTATTGACTCTTGTTTCTCCCTTATCTCAAGTCAAGTTGGAGTTTTATTCTACTTAAAGCTCTTGTGATCAAAATATAAAATGGTAGATAGTAAATCATTTAATGTCATGCATTATGATGTTTGAAGACAAATAATAATTTACATTACCTTAAAACAAATTGATCTTGTTCATTTGATGCAAGTCAATGCAACATATACCATAATGTGAACAATGGAAGTTAGATTTGATCCTATTGAATTAATTTTCTTAAATAACTTTAGAGATGATGGTGATTCTTCTATATCAATGCATCGAGATGATGCATATTCTAAGTGGGAAGGGATGTCATAACCAGTCTCCCCATAACCCAAATACAATGGCAATTTTATTGCCATGTATATTTTGTTTGTTAAACATAATGATAAAAGGAAATAAGTAATTATTTTATTGGATAGATTGATTTACTAAATCAAAGAAAGGGGTTGTGGTTTGGATAAGCTCAAAATTTTGGGTCAGTTACAAAGGGGAAAATGTAGTTAAGAGGGGGAATTTGGGAAAAAACACAGTATGCAATTGGAAGCTAGAACGTGGTGGGGAAGCAAGGGAATTGATAGGAGATTAATTGGAGCACAATTGCAAGCATGAATAACCAAGTTCTCTTTCTTCAATATGAAATCATTTCTCCTTTCATCTGAACCAGTAAACTGAATGATAAGGAAATTGATAGTCCATGTTAAAACTTACTTATTCTTAGACTGAGTATTCTCCTGACTACATACTTGTTCTTGGACCTACATGTTTATATTTGTTGTTGTTTTAAGCATGCAATCATTGCTATGTCTGCAAATTCAAATTTATTGGGTGCAACATGTTTTAATAATGGTTTCTACAATTGCATTTTCTTTGTATGTGATATGGCTATGTTCTTAACTTATTCTATTACTTCTGCCCAACCTACGAGTAAGAGCCTGAGACAATGAATAGATATAAAATTAATCTGGAAATGTTTGAAAGGAACACATGCAAAGGTGCATCCATAGGCACTAGGAATTGTTGACTGATTGTCTCAATGGAAATTCATCACATAGCACTATGATTATAGGATTTACTCAAAACAAGTTATGTGGAAAACTAATTAAGATTTTATGAGCCTATCCCATTGGCAGTGTGTGGGGCATTAATATTTATAACATTTACTAGCATCCACATGCTTATGCAAAATTGGGAAATGTCGCTATAGTCTATGAGAATTAAACAATATTTTTTTAAAGTGTGGAAACATAGCCAAAGGATGTAAGTATAAATATTGTACCATCCTCAAACTCATGCCAAATTGAGAGCTTTATGTGTGGAATAATGTAGGTTTTCATCATGTTTGGTAGTTGGAAATACTCCAGGTGACGTCCATGATAATATGCTTCAATGTGATTAAATTAGATCTTCTCCATATTTGAACATCAATGAGTAGAGTTGGGAATGTTATTGACCAATTTCCTTATTGAATATATATAATACCAACTCTTCCCCATACTTAAAATACAAGTAAATGGTTCGACCTTTAAAATTTGGCAACATTGAACATCAAATGGAAAATCACTTGGAATGGTGTTAATGCTTACAATTTGGCATGCTCTTAAGGCTCCAGTTAACATTTTTTTTTAGTCTTTGTAAAAGACTACAATTAATCATTCTTGTGCTATCCTAAATATGAGCAACAACCACTATGAAGTCATCTAGCTAGGCACATGGTAGGGGTTTATTAAAAATGTTGTATTGCTTATAGAGAATGATAGAATTAGATAAGTGCAAACCTTTTTTCTAGGGAAATGGTAGTGGAAGTAGACGTAACACTGAAATTTTGGTATCCATGAACCATTAGGAATAATGGCAGAAAATGGAAGTAGTTGTGACAAATTGACTATAGTAACAATATAACATAAGTGATGCAATGCATGGGTATTACCCCACTCCTTTTTGTTTTTTATTTCCGTTGTACCCCTAGGAGTTCTGCAAAAGTGTTAAAATAATGAGGATCATGTTATATACTTATAAATTTGCTAACACTAAAATTTTGGTATTGTAAGTAATGGAAGTACACGTAACACTAAAATTTTGGTATCCACGAACCATTAGGAATGATGGCAAAAAATGGAAATAGTTGTGACAAATTGACAATAGTAACAATATAACATAAATGATGTAGTGCACGGGTACTATCCCATTCCTTTTTGTTATTTGTTCTCGTCATACCCCTAGGAGTTCTGCCAAGTGTTAAGATAATGAGGATCATGAAATTTTGGTATTGAAAGTATTGGAAGTAGACATAACACTAAAATTTTGGTATCCATGAACCATTACGAATGATGGTCAAAACTGGAAATAGCTATGACAAATAACCAATAGTAACAATATAACATAAATGATGAAGTACGCAAGTATTGCCCCACTCCTTTTCATTATTTGTTGTCGTCGCACCCATGGGAGTTCTGCCAAGTGTTAAGATAATGAGGATCATGGTATATACATAAAAATTTGTTAAAAATAAACTTTGTTCCCCTTTTTCTATCTCATTGCACCTCTAGGTTAATTCAATAATAAATAGAGTGATGGCTCATTCAAATTAACAAGGATTTATCTTATACCAAAACATATTGTAATTACCCTCTTAAATCAAGTTCTATCTCTAATTGATAGCAAGTTGTTGCCCCACTTTTCACCCTATACCCATTATGCAAAGTGAAAAATGGTCTTGTGTCTCAATTAGGTTTAGGTATGTTCGAGTTTGTTTCTTTTCCTAAGTGCAAAGTCTCTCCATCAGTTTTTCATCTTCCTTCTCCTACATTACATAACTGAGTTGGTTTCCCCTTGCTATCATGAGTCAAATGGGTAGTATAGGAACCTTCCAATGGAGATTCTTGGGTCATATCACAATCTTCACAAAATCATTTCTGAGAATGAACCTTCTTGTGGCTTATTATAGTTTGCACATAAAGAAAATGAAGTATGTAGAAAACCTAGCATTGGCTTCTCCTTAGTAAAATTTTGAACTGCGAGGGTGATTTTTCGCAGAGGTCAACAAAAGAGGTATACAAGCTAGAAAAAAGAGGAAATGGCTTGTTTTATGGATGGATTGTTCCTATCTTGTAGTATTCTACCTCAAGAATGACTCAAAAATCATCATAATGATCAAAATAGCATCCAACAAAAAATTCTAAAGAAACTTCTCCAATGTGGATTTTCGACCCAAGAAGTTAGTTTTTCGACAAAGGCATTTATAAGGGAGAAAAGAAAGTGGTTTACTTTTTCATTTTCATAGCTCTT
This sequence comes from Cupressus sempervirens, assembly GCA_028749045.1. NCBI lineage: Eukaryota > Viridiplantae > Streptophyta > Pinopsida > Cupressales > Cupressaceae > Cupressus > Cupressus sempervirens. Next base: position 734,296,504 of record CM053786.1, read on the forward strand.
TTGAGATTATCCGAAGCCTAGAGACATATTAACTTAAAAGGCTAAGTGAAAATAAGAACAAGGACAAAAAAATAGAAGTTGCCTTCTTCGTGGCAGGTTTTCAACCCTTTGAAACGATTTTTTGCATCTATTGAAAAATCACTTCTGCAAGCATGTTGGGATCATAGATCAATTGTAGGATGCTTAATGGAAGCTATTTGATTACATTTGGGAAGGAATCTTGAGCAAAATCTAGCTGGGCAAATTTTTCCCCATGGAGTACTCCATTCTTGATTCTTCACAACTTGGTGAAGAGTGAGAAAGTAAGTCTATAATAAAGGAAAGTAATCATTGGGCCAATAGGAACAGTGAAATGACATGTAAAAATCCATTAGAGACACCAGCATTTACTAATCTAATAGATTTATCCTTTAATTCACTCGTGTGGCAGGGATCTTGAAGATTAATAGGTGGATTGAGATTTCTATATAGAGATGAGCATAACTAATTTTTAAACTACCGCTTTCTTATTTGAACTATTATGTTGTTGAATTGGAAAGTGATTTAAGAATTCTCATAGTTACAAGGCACTACTCTCTATACTATTTTCAATTTTAAGATTGGGCCAATAGGAACAGTGAAATGACATGTAAAAATCTGTTAGAGATACCGACATTTACTAATCTAATGGATATATCCTTTAATTCACTCGTGTGGCATGGATCTTGAAGATTAATGGGTGGATTGAGATTTCTATATAGAGATGAGCATAACTAATTTTTAAACTACCGCTTTCTTATTTGAACTATTATGTTGTTGAATTGGAAAGTGATTTCAAAATTCTCACAGTTACAAGGCCCTACTCTCTGTACTAATTTCAATTTTAAGATTTTTAGTTTGTCTCTGTCTCAATTAAGATGGCAACAAGATTTTTTGGTTTTGATGGACTGGGTGGGATTAAGTCAACATTGAAAAATGTTACAAATACTTCACTTTTCTTCTTCAACATGCAAGATTTCCAAAGAAGGTTGAAGACAGAGCCAATCCACCCAATAATAGAGAAACTCTAAGGAAGTGGTTTAGTGGAAGTAGCCAGGTTTCCAATAGAAATTCAAGCCCCTGAGCTAATTGTTGAATGCATTAACCATTACAATCTAGATACTAAAAAATTTTTTTTGCTGGATCATATATTTTTAATCTCAATTGATCGAAAAACTGTAGTCAATTGCCTCTAGATTCCCGAACGGGAAGAATTTTCCAAATTGACTATGGGAGGAGCCATGTTTGATTTCTCCTTGAAGAAGATAGTGTGGCAGAAGGAAATCATGAGGACCTAAGAGTAAGGTTCCTAAGACTCTTTTCGGCATTGATCTTAAGCCCAAAATTGTGGACATCCTAGTTCTTTTACATCGGTTGAAAGGTGAGGTAGAAGCACTCAATTTCATAGAATAATATTTCTTTTCAATGCAAATCATCTATTCAAACACACATTATGTTGATTGGGTGTATGAGGTGAGCAAATATCTATCCAGAGCTTTGAGTGTTGCAAAATTCTACAATACCTTCTACCTGTCCTCTTTCTTAATTTATATGTTGGCTTCTTTACAATTGTGGTCAGGCCTCCCTAGAATAGAGGATTTTCCTAATGATGTAAAAAGTTATGAATTTTATCCGTGCTTGCAGTTACAAAATAGTTATGCAGAGTACGTCAAGGTTAATGACTCTTTTACAATGAGGATTTGCAAAGAGCTATAAGGATGCCCAAAGGGGAGGTTTAGCCCAGAAGTGATGGTAACTATCAGCCAATTTGGTAGCTATTTCATTCAATTCTCATCCTTTTCATATTTGTGTCTTGCAACTTTTGACAAATTTCCTCTGAAGCTGCCTAGATACCCAAGTGGCATGATCATGCTCATAGAGATCATAAGACAAGCTATCCAAGTGAACATGCTGAGAACCAATCTAAGGAAGAAGGGATAAGAATTTCCCATGAAGGTTGTGGCTTATAGTTCTGATTCTCAGTCTAATGCTAAAAACATGCTCAAGGCATTCAAGAGTAAGTACAAATTGGAAGAATATGAAGTTATGAGGCCCATGTTCAACCCAAATGGATATGCAAGGGAGGTGCTTCAGAATGGGAGTGTGATCAAACATGTCACCACTCTGGAAGAGTTGGAGAGCCGTGATTGTGCATTTGCCAGACTCACGGTGGAACAACTAAAGACATATGGTGTTGATCTCAACATAGAGGGATTACAGGATGATGGTCAAAATATGTATAGCAATACATATCTTACTAAATTAAGAGGAATTCCTATCAGTTCTAAGACATATGTGGATGTGGAGGAGAGTCTCAATATTATGATAGCAAGGATAATCAAAAGAACTGGGAAGTGGGTTGAGTGGACAGCCAGGAAGAGCTGGAGTAAGGGTGCAACCACTCAAGCCTCCCCAGTAGCTACAATGCCTACTTCATCTCAGAGTGTTATAGCGGGTGTGACCATAACTTTCGCCCAAGGACCAGCTCAACCCATGGGCAGAGGTGATCAACCCCTAGATAAGAATGTTCCTAAAGCACCAACATGTCATGATGGATCCTTGCTAGTTATAGGAACCTAGACTGGTACTGAAGAGAAGAAAGAAAAAGAGCCAAAAGACAGTGTTCCTAATCCCATTCCATCTCCACACACTACCCATGTTTCTTCTCCTCATACCACTCTAAGCCTGTCCCCTCATCATAGCCTCATGCCATTAGCTAGCACTTCCCTTTTGAGACCAAGTGGTTCCCCCATACAAATAGTGGACTTAGGGGATAGAAAAAGTAGCACCAGTGAGTCAACTGAATCAAATGAAGAGATGAAGAAGACTTTCAAGATGGAGAATGGCCAGGCTTCTTCCAAACTCATCTCCAAGGATTCAAAGAATCCTTTCTCTTCAAATACTATGACTATGACTCTAGTGAAGAAGAAGATGTTCAGCATTGAATCATTTGAAATAGCTTCCTAGGTGATAAGAACTGACTCTTAGCTAGAAGATACTTTGGAGAGGAAAAGAAAGAGAAAAGATGAGGGTGTTTTTGCAAAAGACATTGTGTCCCTCATGGTTCATTTTGAGACTGCATTGGCAAAGGTTAAAAAGTAGAAGACTTTGTCCATACTTGGACAAGATCCAGAAATAGGGCACCTAACAATGTAGATAGCGAAGCCAAAAAAAGAAGGGAGAATTGAGGATATGACTCTTGAGGATTTTACTTTGCATTGAATAGACCTTGGGGAAGCCAGACATGATACAAAGGTTGCCTTGTGGAGATCAAGAAATGAAGTGAGAGAAGGTCAATTAGAGAAGTCTGAAATTGTCCAAGATCAAGATGAAGGCAGAAATAGAAGAGTTGAATAAGTTTATTAGGCAGCTAGTCACTCCACCAGTAACTATTACTGGAATGTCTATGACTTTGACTCCTAGTGCAGCCAAAGTGCAAGCTCTCATTTCCTAGCTCCAAGAAGATAGGCACTATGGCCAAATCGAAAGAGAGTGGATTGAGAATCTCAAGTCAGAAGGAGTTTCTCTCATAGATCAAACTGGAAATGTTATCCTCAAATTGGAAACAAAAAAAGATAACATATTATCTAACAGTAACACTTTGGCTAGAGAAAGAGTCAGGTGTGATGAATGTCTCTCCCTCTTAAAGATGATCATGCAAATGAAAGAAAAGAAAGCGGTCAAAGCCAAGATTCTAAAAAAGGGTAATGAACCTTTGTTTGAATGGTTCCAAAGTATGCAGTTCAAGCTCGAAATGATCCAAGAAGCTGAGAAAGAACTCAAAGAAATAGAAGATAAGATTAAAAAAGACCCAAGATAGAGGATTTGAATTGATGAGAGGGCTACACACTGACTCTCAAACCAAAGGTCAAGGGAAAGACCTCATTAGAGTGGAGGTGATGAAAAGCAACTTCTCAACCTATTTGGGTAATTTTTTTGCAGTGGCATCCAGTAGCCAGAACAGAACTGAAGAACTCCAAGGACTTAGCAGATGGATACATGTGGCTACAATGAAGTTGTCAGAGCAGTTGAATAGTGTAAAAGTATTGGCAAGCGAACATGCAAAATGGCTTTTGAGATTCACCAATATACACATGCCCAATCATGAGGAATTGATCCCAGTAATGGTTGCCACCAAGTCACATAGAGGGAAAATAGAAAAGGGGAAGAAACCTAAATGATTCATATGATGCCCTCTTTTTGTTTCTTTTGTAATTTTGTAATATGATAAACTAGCACCTTGCAATTTGTCACCCTCAAAAGATGAACTGATTAAAATTCTATTGTAACGGTCATCTCAAAAAAATCTATATGTAAGAATTGAAAAGATTAATAAAAGGTCGGCAAAAATTTTGGTGTGAAGTACCTTTTGTTGCAAAGACAATTGAATGGTATTTTATGTCAATTATTTTCTGTTCCAATAGGTATTTTATTTAGTTCATGTTTATCTTTCCATTTTACTAGGAATCAAGGAAGAATAGAGCTTCACCCCCTTGTTTCGAGGCAACAGATGAGTGTGATAAGTATTGTTACAGTTCATTCAACGAAGAGATTCTGTTAGTATTTTCGATTTATTAGTTATCTTAAAATTCATAGGTGATGGGAAAGTCACTAAAGACAAACATATTAAAGATTTCTTTGCAGCCACTCATATCTTAGGGGCGGGACATGAAGATATGGTTGTAAGGTTATTCGTAGATACCCTCACAGACAATGCAGCAGATTGGTTTTACCATCTAGCTGACAACTCAATAACTAATTGGGATACATTGAGGACAGCCTTTGAGATGAGATTTAAGATCACAAAAGATGAACATGAGCTAATAACATAGTTGACTTCAATTAAGAAGCAACCAACTATGAGCATGAGGGATTTCGTTGCCAAATTTAATAAGATTATCAGCAAAATTTTGGCTACTAACAGACCCACACCTAGTAATTTGAAAACTTTCTTTATTAGTGCAATGCCTCTAGATGTCAATTATGATTTGAGGAGGGCACATCCCATGGATCTAGCTGATGCACAAAAGAAGGTGATTGAATGTGAGGATGATTTGATTTTTGTAGGAAAATGGAAATGAGAACTTCAAACTAAAGGAAGTTCCAGTAATACCATGTCATCAGAGGAGATGATTCAGAAGTTGTCTAATGAGCTAGTAGCAATGAAGAAGTAGTTACCCAAATTCAATAGCTCTTATCAGTGGAACTACCAAAATTCACCAGGAAGAAGCAACGAAAATAGATTTTTGCAGCTTACAAGTTCACAACCTAGGTTGCAAATTGAGGCAGTGCCGAAAAAAAGAAATATGTGTGTCTTTCATTTGACCATAGATCATGATAGAGAGAGCTACCCGGAGACAGCCCACATGTTGCATTTGTTATCCACTAACAAATTAAACACCGCGTCTCCTTGTTCAAAACCACATTCCTATCCAAGTGGCAACTGGAAATTTATTCTTTGAATATGAATCAGATTTTGAATCAAAAGGTGAATGTTATGCAACCATTGATGGAACTTCATACATAGTGCTTACCTGTGAAAAAAGGTTGAAGAATCAATCCTCTAGTCATATTCACAAAAATGATTCCAGTCCTTTGATAATTAATACACATGCTGATCAAGGAACAACTACTACAAAAATTGATAAGGATAAGACATCCTTTGATTTCATTCAATTTTGTGAAGAGTCAAAAATTCAAATTTCCACTACAGATTATTTAAAGTCACATCCTTCCAAGTTAAAAAGGCTGGTAGACCAATGTAGAGGAAGTACATCAGATGCAAATTGCAATGTAATGGTTGAGAAGGAGGATGAAACCTTTAGATCTAGTTTGTTTAACCATGAAGGCTCTACAGTTCTAGCGACATCCCCAAGGAAAAAACCTAAGCCCTTTTTTATTTCAATGTATATTAATGGATGTAAACTCAGTAATTGTATAATAGATTTAGGTGCATCAGATAATGTTATGCCTTATTCTATAGCCAAAGCCTTGGGTCTCAATCTCACTAAAGTACATGGAAGGTGCTACTTGATGGATGCTAAACAAGTTCCCCTACTCGGGCAGATTAAAGACACTTAGGTAGCTTTAGCTTCTCACCCAGAAAAGAAGCTCCTATTGACTATTTTGGTAGCTGATATTCTAGCCCATTATGGACTCCTTTTAAGTAGAAGTTTTTGCTAGGACTTGGGAGGAGAAATAAAGCTAGATTGGTCTCAGGTAGTGATACCTATTGGGAATAAAAAGGTCAAATTAGAACCTAAAGAGAAGGAAAAGTTCATAGTTTTGAAATCAAATGACCCCAAAGCTCAGATTCTCTATCAAGAGCTAGAATTTGGCAACTATATGCTATTTACTAAAGAGGGCTCGGATGGACAAGTAGATGAGATTCAAAGAAAGGAAGTTTAAAAAGGAAATAGAGATGCATTAGGTATATGGACCCTTGAATTTGATGGAAGTTGTGCCACCTCTAAATCTGGAGCAGGTGTAGTATTGATATCTCTGGAAGGAGAACCTGAACCTATGGCTTTCAAATTAGAATTTAGGAACACAAATAACACCGCTGAATATGAGGCCTTATTACTGGGAATAATAACAACAAAAGAAAGAGGGATAAAGGTTTTAAAAGCTCAGGGTGATGCAGAGCTTATTGTAAAATAGATAAAATGATAGTAGTCTATTAAAAATCACAAGCTGAATAATTACAAAATTAGAGTCTGGGATGAGATTGAAGGTTTGGATGCCTTCTCTATTGAAGTAGTCCCAAGAGAGATGAATACCAAATCTGATTCCTTAGTAGTCCCCACCTCCCTATTACTTCCTCACCCAAATTTAAAGGACAAGAAGTACTAGATCAAAATTGTGTATTGATATGCCATTCCAGATAACATAGAATCATGGCAAGTCTTTAATGATGATAAGAGTCTACAGATGTTCCTTGAGAATGACAAGTCTAGTTTCGAGCATGAATCCAGTGGAAGTAATCATGAAAATTCTAGTGTGGATGGGGAAAAGAATCAAAATGGAGAAGTTCATCTAAAAGGTAACATTATTCCCCCATATTTTGTGGCTTTAAAAAAACTATTTAATAGACATGATGCTTACATAAAGAAAAAGAGAGCAAAAAAGGGGCCAACAATGGGTGAATATGAAGGAGTTAACATTGGAGATATTCATAATCCCAAATTGATTAACATCAGGAAGCATTGTTTTCCTAAAGAGAAAGAAGCCACAAAAAATCTATTTATGGAATATAGAGATGTTTTTGCTTGGAGCTATGAAGATTTGAAAATTTTTTAAGATGGGAAGGTAAAACATGAAATCCCACTGAAGCTTGATGCAATCCCTTTCTGGCAAAAATAAAGGAACTATAATCCTAAAGTTGTTGATGCCATCTTTTGAGTAGTAGATAAGATGTTAAAAGCAAGAATCATTTATCCCATTCATTATTCCACTTGGATAACCAATATGGTACCCATCTGAAAGAAGAATAGAGAAATAAGAATCTATGTTGATCTCCACAATCTAAACCAAGAATCCCTAAAAGATAACTTTTCTCTCCCTAATATGGATTTTTTTTGCAAATAATGGTGAGATTTGAAATGATGTTTATGCTTGATGGCTTCATGGGTTATAATCACGTCGAAGTAGAGGAGAAAGACCAGTACAAGACAATGTTCACTACTCCTTGGGGTACATTTGCGTATCACAGAATGCCTTTTGGACTTATCAACACTGGCACTACATTCCAAAGATGCATGAGTAAGACATTTTATGATTTAAAAGACTAAATCATAGTCATATATCTGGATGACCTCACCATGTTCTCAAGAAAAAGAAAAGATCATATGGAAGCTTTGAGGAAAGTGTTGTAAAGATGTAGAGAGCATGGAATTTCTCTCAATCCCAAGAAGTCAATTTTCTATATAATAGAGGGGAAACTCCTAGGTCATATAGTGTCCCCGGAAGACATTAGGATTGACCCTAAATGGGTAGAGGCTATTCAAATAGTGACCTTTCCTTCGAATAAGATAGTAGTTAAATCTTTCTTTAGGCAGGTGAATTTCCTCAAAAGGTTTGTGCCTGATTTCACAGAAACAACTAAACATATAGTGTATATGATGAAAGGAAATTCAAGTTTCAAATGGAATGAGGCAGGAAAGTGAGCCTTTCAAGATATAAAGACTACTATTGCTAATGCCCTGATGTTATGTCATCTAAACTATAAACAAGATTTCATCATCTATTGTTATGCTTCCAAGCACACCCTATTGGCCATACTTATGCACAAAAATGATGAGGGTGTACAAGCCCCAATAGCTTTCATGAGTATACCTTTGGAGAATCATGAATTGAAATATTTGCAAATTGAAAAGCATGCCTTTGCAGTAGTCAAAGCGCTTAAAAATTTTTGATTTTATATCTTGCATTCACATTCTGTGGTCTTTGTCCCAGATGTAGTAGTAAAAAGTGTATTGACACAATAGGATGTGGGCTATAATGTTGGGAGCATGGGTGGCAAAGATACAGGAGTATGATATAGAAATAAAACCTACTAGGCTAATAAGGGGAAATGCTTTGTGCAAAGCAATCACAGAAAATAAGAAAATTGAAGAACTGGAAGAATCGGGAGAGAAGCAGTTGGTGTTAGCTATAGGCCTCTATGATTCATGGTTTGAGAATATTTCTTATCTGTTGACATATGGTGAATGCATAGAAGGCTTAAATGCAAAACAAAGGTGAGATCTCAAATTGAAAGCAACCAAGTATGTGATTTGGGATGGTAAGCTATTAAAAAAGCCATTGATGGCACTTTCCTTAGATGTGTAGACAAACAACAACAAGAAAAACTATTAAAAACATTTCATGATGAGGCTTGTGGAGGTCATTTCTCATCTTTAGTCATAGCTTTTAAGATACTAAGGAAATTTTATTACTGGCATAGGATGTTTAAAGCTGCATATGCTTGGGTAGAAAAATGTGAGATGTGCAAGATGTTCTTTGGATGTCCTCAATTAGCCGCTCTACCATTATGACCTATTATCATTAAAAGACCTTTTCAGCAATGGGGTCTTGAATTTATTGGCCCAATTAGTCCTACATCTAGTGCCAATCACCAATATGTGATAGCTACAATTGACTACTTCACTAAGTGGGTAGAAGCTAAAGCTACCAAGAAAACTACTTTTGAAGTGGTGTATGAATTCATAAAGGAGAACATATTGGTCACGTTCGATGTTCCTATTAAACTGGTGATGGATAATGCATCTTACTTTTCTTCAATTGAAATTACCAATTTTTTCTTTGAATATGGGATCATCATGGGACATTCATCTGATTATTTTCCTCAAGGGAATGGTCAAGCTAAATCCAGTAATAAGAATTTGATGAATATTGTTAAGAAATTGGTTTTAGATAATAAAAAGAATTGGCACAAAAAGATTCATGAGGCATTGTGGGTAGATAGAGTGACACCTAAAAGGGAAATCAACATATCTCCCTTCGAATTGGTTTATGGAACCGAAGCTAATCTTCCCTTAACTCTAGAATTGGCCACAAATAAAAAAAGAACGGTGATCGAAGATGATGTTTTAAAGGATGTTTTAGAAAAGAGGATCCTATACTTGAGTAAACTTGAAGAAGAAAGGGAGGAAATCATAGACCACATCACACAACACTAGATGCGAGTGAAGGATCTCTTTGATAAGAGAACAAGAAAACAAAAATTCATGGTGGGAGATAGTGTGTTGCTCTGAGATAAGTGAAGGGCTCTAAAAGGAATGCATAAGAAGTTTGATACTTTATGGAAAGGCCCATTCAAGATTCATCAGGCATTTGAAAAAAATTCTTTCAAATTGGCATATGAAGATGGAAAAGTACTACCCCTGACCTATAATGGTCAAGATCTAAAGCTTTATAAAATTGCTAACTAAAAACAAGTAACCCTTGTATCTGTATTATAGTTAGGCTTAGTATCTTTTTGTGTTTCCTAGTTAGACCTTTCCCTTTGCTTTTGTTTCCCTATTCTCTGTCTCATTGTGTTTTGTTGTGTTGTTCACCCTATACCCATTATGCAAAGTAAAAAATGGTCTTGTATCTCAATTAGGTTTAGGTATGTTTGAGTCCATTTCTTTTCCTAAGTGCAAAGTCTCTCCATCAGGTTTTCATCTTCCTTCTTCTCCTACATTACATAACCGAGTGGGTTTCCCCTTGTTGTCATGAGTCAAATGGGTAGTATAGGAACCTTCCGATGGAGATTCTTGGGTCATATCATGATCTTTACAAAATCATTTCCAAGAATGAACCTTCTCACAACTTATTATAGTTTGCACATAAAGAAAACAAAGTCTTTGGAAAACCTAGCATTAGCTTCTCCTTAGCGAAATTTTGAACTACAAGGGTGATTTTCTGTGGAGGTCAACAAAAGAGCTATACAAGCTAGAAAAAAGAGGAAATGAGTTGTTTCATGGATGGATTATTCCTATGTTGTAGTAGTCTACCTTGGTAATGACTCAAAAATCATCATAATGATCATAATAGCATCTGGAAAAAAATTCTAAAGTAGCTTCCCCACTGCAAGTTTTCGACCCAGGAAGTCAATTTTCTAACAAAGGCATTTGTAAGGGAGAAAAGAAAGTGGTTTCCTTTTTCATTTTCATAGATCTTTTGAGATTCTTCAAAGCCTAGAGAAATATTAACTTAAAAGGCTAAGTAAAAATAAGAAGAAGGGTGAAAAAATAGAAATTTCCTTCTTCGCGGTGGGTTTTCAACCCTTTGAAACAGTTTTTTGCATCTATTGAAAAATCACTTCTGCAAGCATGTTGGGCTCATAGATCAATCGCAGGATGCTTAAAAAGGATAATGGAAGCTAGTTGATCACATTTGGGAAGGAATCTTGAGAAAAATCTGGCTGGGTGGATTTTTCCCCACAAAGTACTCTATTCTTGATTCTCTGCAACTTGGTGAAGAGCAGGAAAGTAAATCTGTAATAAAGGAAAGTAACTGTCGGGCCAATGAGAATAGTGAAATGACATGTAAATTTTTTTTAGAGACACTAGCATTTACTAATCTAATGGATTTATCCTTTAATTCACTCATGTGGCACAGATCTTTAAGATTAACGGGTGGATTGAGATTTCTATATGGAGATGAGCATAACTAATTTTTAAACTACTGCTTTCTTATTTGAACTGTTATGCTATTGAATTGAAAAGTGACTTTAGAATTCTCATAGTTACAAGGCCCTACTCTCTATACTATTTTCAATTTTAAGATTTACAGTTTGTCTCTGTCTCTATTAAGATGGCAACAAGATTCGCTGGTTTTGATGGACTGGGTGGGATTAAGTCAACATTGAAAATTGTTATAGATACTTCACTCCGCTTCATCAACATGCACAATTTCCAAAGAATGTTGAAGATAAAGCCAATCCACCCAATAATAGAGAAACTCTGAGGAAGCAGGTTAGTGGAAGCAGTCGGGTTTCCAGTAGCAATTCAAGCCCCTAAGTTGATCGTTGAATGCATTAACCATTACAATCCAGATACTAAACAAATTTGATTACTTGATCATACAGTTTTAATCTCAATTGACTTGCAAACTGTAGTCAATTGCCTCTGGATTCTAGAATAGGAAGAATTTTCCAAATTGACTATGGAAGGAGCCATGTCTGAGTTCTCCTTGACAAAGATGGTGTGGCAGAAGGAAATCATGAGGTCTTGGTTCCAAAAACCACAAGGACCTAAGATTAAAGTTCCTAAGACTCTTTTCAACACTGATCTCAAGCTCAAAATTGTGGACATCCTGGTTCTTTTACATCGGTTGAAAGGTGAGGTAGAAGCACTCAATTTCATAGAAAAATATTTCTTTTTAGTGTAAATCATCCATTCAAACACACATTATGTTGATTGGGCGTATGAGGTGAGTAAACATCTGTCCTGAGCTTTGAGTGCTACAAAGCTCTACAATACCTTCTACATGTCCTCTTTCTTAATTTATATATTGGCTTCTTTACAGTTGTCATCGGGCCTCCCTAGAATAGAGGATTTTCCTAATGATGTAAAAAGTTATGAATTTTATCCATGCTTGCAGTTACAAAATAGTTATGCAAAGTTCATCAAGGTTAATGACTCTTTTACAATGAGGATTTGTAGGGAGCTACAAGGAAGCCTGAAGAGGAGGTTTAGCCTAGAAGTGATGGTAGCCATCAGCCAATTTGGTAACTATTACATTCAATTCTCATCCTTTTCATATTTGCATCTTGCAACTTTTGATAGATTTCCTCTAAAGCTACCTAGATAACCAAGGGACATGATCATGCTCATAGAGATCATAAGACAAGCTATCCAAGTGAATGTGCTGAGTGTTAGTCTAAGGAAGAAGGGATATGAGTTTACCATGAAGGTTGGGGTTTACAGTTGTGATTCTCAGTCTGATGCTAAAAACATGCTCAAGACATTCGAGAGTAAGTACAAATTGGAGGAATATGAAGTTATGAAGCCCATGTTCAACCCAAATGGATATGCAAGGGAAGTGCTTCAGATTGGGAGTGTGATCAAACATGTCACCACTCTGGAAGAGTTGGACAACCATGATTTTATATTTTCTAGACTACAGTGGAACAAATAAAGACATATGGCATTGATCTCAATGTAGAGGGATTAGAGAATGATGATCAAAATATGTATAGCAATACATATCTTACTAAATTAAGAGGAATTCCTATTAGTTCTAAGCCATATGTGGACATCGAGGAGAGTCTCAATATTATGATAGCAAGGATAGTCAAAAGAACTAGGAAGTGTGTTAAGTGGATAGCCAGAAAGAGCCAGAGTAAGGTTGTAGCCACTCAAGCCTCTCCAACAGCTGCAACGCCTACTTCATCTCAAAGTGTTACAGCAGGTGTGACCATAACTTCTACCCAAGGACCAACTCAACCCATAGGTGGAGGTGATCAAACCCCAAATAAGAATGTTCCTATAGCCCCAACATGTCATGATGGATCCTTTCCATTTATAGGAATCCAAACTGGTACTGAAGAGAAGAAAGCAAAAGAGCCAAAAGACAGTGTTCCTACTCCCATTCCATCTCCACACACTAGATGGTTCCCATTTGAGACTAGATGGTTCCCCCATACAGATAGTGGACTTAGGGGATGGAAAAAGTAGCATCAGTGAGTCAATTGAATCAGATGAAGAGACAAGGAAGACTTTGGAGATGGAGAAGGGCAAGGCTTCTTCCAGACTCGTCTCCAAGGATTCAAAGAATCCTTTCTCTTTAACTACTGTGACCATGACTCTAGTGAAGAAAAAGATGTTTAACATCGAATCACTCAAAATAGCTTCCAAGGTGATAGGAACTAACTCTTGGCTAGAAGATACTTTGGAGAGGAAAAGAAAGAGAAAATATGAGGGTGTTTTTGCAAAAGACATTGTATCCCTCGTAGTTCATTCTGAGACTGCATTGGAAAAGGTTAAAAAGCAGAAGACTTTGTCCATTCTTGGACAAGATTTAGAAATAGGGCACCTGACAATGGAGATAGCAAAGCCAAACAAAGCAAGGAGAATTGAGGATATGACTGCTAAGGATTTTACTTTGCATTCAATAGACCTTGGGGAAGCTAGACATGAGACAAAGGTTGGCTTTTTGAGATTGAGCAACGAAGTGAGATAAGGACAATTAGAGAGTCTCGAATTGTCCAAGATTAAGATAAAGATAGAAATAGAAGAGTTGAATAAGTTTATTAGGCAGCTAGTCACTCCACTAGCAACTATTTCTAGAATGTTTGTGACTTAGACTCCTAGTGCAGCCGAAGTGCAAGCTCTCATTTCCCAGCTCTAGGAAGATAGGCACTATGGCCAAATTGGAAGAGAGAGGATTGAGAAACTCAAGTCAGAAGGAGTTTCTCTCATAGATCAAATTGGAAATGTTATCCTTAGAATGGAAATAGAAAAAGATAACATATTATCTAATAGTAACACTCTGGCCAGAGAAAGAGTCAGGTGTGATGAATGTCTCTCCCTCGTAAAGATGATCATGCATATGAAAGTCAAGGAAGCAATTGAAGCCAAGATTCTAAAAAACATTAATGAACCTTTGTTTGAATGGTTCCAAAGTATGCAGTTCAAGCTCAAAATGATTCAAGAAGCTGAGAAGGGGCTCAGAGAAATAGAAGATAAGATTAAAAAGACCCAAGATAGAGGGTTTGAATTGATGAGAGGGCTACACACTGACTCTCAAACCAGTGGTCAAGGGAAAGACCTCATTAGAGTTGAAGTGATGAAAAGAAACTTCTCAACCTATTTGGATAATTTTTCCACAGTGGCGTCCTGTAGCCAGAACTGAACTGAAGAACTCTAGGCACTCAGCGAATGGATACATGTGGCTGTGATGGAGTTGCTAGATCAGTTGAATAGCATAAAAGTTTTGGCAAGGAAACATGCAAAATGGCTTTTGAGATTCACCAATATACACATGCCCAATCATGAGGAACTGATCCCAGTAATGGTTGCCGCCAATTCACATAGAGAAAAAATAGAAAAGGGGAAGAAGCCTAAATGATTCATATGATGCCCTCTTTTTGTTTCTTTTGTAATTTTGTAATATGACAAACTGGCACCTTGCCATTTGTCACCCTCAGAAGATAAACTAATTAAACTTCCATTGTAATGGTCATCTCAAAAAACCCTATATGTATGAATTGAAAAAATTAATAAAAGGTCAATTTTTTTTTGGTGTGAAGTACCTTTTGTTGTAGAGACAATTGAATGGTATTTTATGTCAATTATTTTCTATTCCAGTAGGTATTGTATTTAGTTCATGTTTCTCTTTCCATTTTACTAGGAATAAAGGAAGACTAGAGCTTCACCCCCTTTTTCAAGGCAATAGATGAGTGTGATAAGTATTGTTACAGTTCATTTGACGAAGAGATTCTATTCATATTTTTGATTTATTAGTTATAGTTTAGGTTTGAATTTTCTTAGTTCAACATTAGTTAATTATGTAGATGTGATTTACGGACTCATAAGATGTGTGGGTACATGAATCTGTTCTAGTGTTGAGAAGCTTTTATCTACCTAAGTTGGATTTTATTTAGGTTTAGCTCGGTTATCCCTCTATTGTTCTCAGGTTAAGAACATACCCCAAAGTAGTTTAGGAAGAAAAAAAATTCATTGCAAATTTATTTCAGGGAGCTATACCTACCAATTCAGAGGAAAGCTAGTACATTCACAAAGATCTTTCCAATTGTTTGTGATCAAATATTGTTACGAATTGGGCATTAAAGAATGATAATCTGAAAGAAAAAATCTGTTTACCAACACAAGTCATGCAAATATACTACTTATTTTAAGCTCTGATACCATATGTAAGATCCCAGTCCTACTAAGCAATGCCACATCCTCAAATTGTTCCACATGTAGAATAACACAAGTGAAAAACCTATGTTGACTAGTCAACATTCATTCCACTAATCATAATCACAAATTAACTAATAGTTATCCATTTAACTAAAATCAAGATGAACAATAATTACTTATGAACTAAGCAATTAAGATGCCATTACAATGATGATGACCTATATGTCAAATGTCTATGGCAAAACAGAATAATCCATACATTTGATTGTAGAATATACAATTGGATGCTCTAGTTTATAGTTACATCCCATCAAAATGATTACATTAATCACAACATATAAGATGGGATTTATACATTACATCACATGAAGAGTTTTAAACAAGATGCCTCGAACCTATGCTCATTTTCAAGTCCCAGTCTCCATAGCCATTAGACATCATTCGTCTGCTATCTGAGATGGGAGTGTGGCCCATACACTTTTACCATGCCAACCATAGAGTGTTTAGCTCCCCCAGGGTCCTTCCTTAAATGAAGAAACTACAATAAGAGAATTCTTTATCCCATGACTCTTGGAGGTGTTGGCTATCGAATCCATTTCCAGTTCTTTCATGTTTCTAGAAACCAATTTGATTAATTTTTATTTTTCCTCCTTAGTCATCTTTATCACCAACTATCAATTTTTTTCCCTGTACTCCCTAAAATGCCAAAAACCCTACAAAACTCAATCAACGTAAGAGTAATTGTGATTTCATTCTGTAGATCCTTGAAGATTGATGTAGAGAAAAAGGATTTCACAAAACTTGGAAACAATCTAATGCCAAATGGGCATATTCCCAACAAATGGCTTTAAACCAAAACATGATTTAGATCCTCAAAATCTACAAGAAAACACATGAGACACCTTGAGAATGATAAATTTGACATTAAAAGACCATTCATTGTGACCAAGCACAAAAAAATCATATAACAAACTTTTACCACCTTCCTGTAGCAATAATGGCAAGAAATCACATAGATTTGAGAGTTTTTAGAAATTGGCTTTTTTGACCCCTCAAATCACAAAATGAATTTTTCTAGGAAGGAAAGTTGTTGAAACCATGAAAAATGGCCCACACACCAATTTTAGGTCCTTAATCAACCATACATGACTATAACAACACACTCTTCATACTGTACACTTGGGGAAACCAAAATCTAAAAAGGCTATCCTTGAAAAAGTGGGCACTACTTACTCCTTTTTCAATGCAAATAAGTCAAAATTGAAGAAAAAGAGAGTAGATTCAACATTGTTTCCAATCATATGAAATTCATACCCAATTCTTTCATACAAAATAGTACAAAGTGCTGAAACATATAGGAACCAGAATCCTACCAATTTGAGACACAACTAGGACACTCACAACTTCTAGCATGAACCCAATGGAACAATGGTATCTCTTAGTTTTCTTTACATTCAAAGGACCCTAGCACATTTAGGAACACATTCTATATGCATGTAACCTTGAATAATAATAATTTATAGTGTTTTACAAAAAATTAATATGCTTCTGCTATGATTGCCATAGACACCTTCAAAGGGACAATCATAAAAAAAGACTTGTTTAGCACACACCAAAGCTTCACTCAAGGTAAGATCATGAAGTTAAGGTCTCCACTCAACCTCCTTGATATGCCCAAACTCATACCCTTCAGTATTCATTCACCACTCACTTGTGCAAGCTGTCAATGTTAGATGTCTTGTATACAGAGATATCAAACATGTTATGCCATGAAAACCATATCAGTCTTGCCCATAATGCCATACAACTTTGTAATAAGTAAGAGCATATCTGAAAAAAAACTATAATACATTTTTGGGCCCTTTAAAATTGATCAATAGAAGATTTTTACATCTGTCTAGCTCTTAGTTTCCCCTAGGTAGGTTTTAAGCCTCTTCTACAAAATTTATTATAACTTTTATAAACTAGAATGAAATTAACCCAAATGTTGTCTGTAAAGTTGTAATATCTCTCAAGTATAGTTAAATAGGTGCTAGGAAGCTATTAGTTACCAAAGGGAATTATAACACAACAGTTGAGTTGCAAAGCTTCAAGTAGTATATGTATGCTTTGTCATTCATGAGAAAGACATCAGATGTTATCTCATATTGTTTTGTATTTTCATGTGATGTACTTGAGAGAAGCATTATTTCCTAAAACATTACAGATGTATTTACTTTTGTATTGCATTCCTATTTTTGTAGAATGTATTAAACTCAATTTACTATAACCAGTAAACATTTGGCATTGTTATCTTTAAAAGATTGCAAGAAGCGATGATTGAATGGTGAAGGGAATGTGATGGGACAAACAATAGATAAAGGCCATAACAATGAGGAAGACAAGAACCCCAAGTTGTTTGAAGGTGAACAAGAGTTAGCAAGAGACTTTGCATCACTACTTCAGGTGTCCATTGAAAGACACATGCATAGAGAAGTTGCATAGGAAGGAATCCCTAAAGGTGTTGTTTGGTGCATACTTGGAGTTAGCTCTGTTGTTGACTGTTTGTTGAGTCATCTCCCATGGCTACTTGCACAAACATTTTTGGCACTTCAAAACTGAGAGAACCAATGACAACAAGTCCTCAAAAATTGCTACCATGAATAGGAGGAACATCATCGGTGGAAAGAGGAAGATGAAGTCCACCATAGGGCAGACATGAGGTGAACCCGAAGGGAAAATGAATAAAGAGAACACATTATCATGATTATGTCCTATTTGTAGACAAACTATTATATCAATGAAAGTTCTTTAAAATTTTATAATGTGTCATTACTTTCTGGTGGATGAACAAGTGAAGCAATTATGCCAAACCAATTGAATAAGAATAGAAATGCTAAAAAAGAAATAGAAGATTAGGAGGCCACTAGAAGGGTCATACTATTGCAACAACAAGTTGAGAGAAGGCAAAGATTCTGGAGTATCCTCGAAGGATGACTAGAAGAGGCCAAAGGTGAGGCCATACGTAGTGGACACAGAGAGGAGTTTGACCACATTGATGAACAAAATAGAAAGGATTTCATTTAAGAAACGAGGAAATTAACTCTGCATACAAAGGCAAGGGAGACCCGAAGAAGGGAGAGAAAAGAAGCCAAGGGTAGAGAAGAAAAGGATACTAGTGTCACCACAAGTATTGAATTGACCAAGGGGCATAGGGATCAAAGAAGTCTACCAAGTTTAGAAACTCCTAGTGGTTTGAAGACACAAAGTGAAGGAGTCCAAAACACTTCCAATAACAAGACAACAAGCTTAGGGGCACCAAAAAAACTCTACCAACATAGCCTACCATACCAAAACAACTAGTCATACAACTACATACAATAGCCATTATGGTAGGGTAGAAAATAAAACAACCTAAGTTTGTGGGGGATGGGAAAGAGGATCCTGTATGACAATGTAGAATGTGTGAGAGGATTTGGACAACCAACGGGGTGACAGATCAAGACGACTGGATGAAGCAGTTCCTAGCAACCTTGCAAAGGATAGCCATATATTGGTACTCTGAGGCAGATAAATCTAAAACGGCCACATGGCCTAATCTATAGAAAGAATTTCAGTTGCTAAGGGATGATAATGAAGTTGTCGCCAAAATCTACAATACCAAGCAAGCTAAGGATGAGACTGTCTGGGCATATGGATGGAGACTTAAAGAAGTGGTGGGGAAGATGGAAAGTACACTAGCCAATGGATTAAAGAAGCATTGGTTTATTGAATTTTTAAGCCTTCCCTTAGGAGAAAAATAAAGATAGTACCTCTAGCATTATACAGCAATGCTTATAACCAAGAAATGGATCTCGAGAGTGAGAACAAGATGATGAAGAAAAAGAAAAAATCATCCAATGATGATGATGATGACTCTTTAGGAGAGAGTGGTACTAAAGAGTCGAACAAGAAGATTCAAGCCCTTCAAAAGATATGCTCCAGATGATGAAAGAATTCAAAAATATGAGAAGTCACACCCCCAGAAGTGATAAAGGGAACTTATGGTGTGGGATTGTAAGGAGTAAGGTCACATGAAAAGATCATCTCTAAAGAAGCAATTTTTTGACATTTGTCCAAAGGATACTTATGGTGTATCGATTGTAAGGAGGAAGGTCACACAAAAGGATCCTATCTATAAAGTTTTTGCTAAATCCTTATCTCTTAATTAGATTTTCAATCTAGTCTTATATGTTGATTTAGATCTTTTAGGTATTCTGAATATGGATGAAGTTATTGGTTATTATAATGCAAATCCAATACTAAATATTGCACCTTTTATCCTAAGGGAGAATCTCAGGTATAAATCACTGGATATAAAATACTTAAAAGAGCAGACTATTGTAACTTTGTGTCTTCTAAACTACATTTACAACCTAATGATATATCCTTTCTAAAGGGTATGTCCCTCAAGGGACATCACCCTTCCTAACTTGGCACTAACCATATTATTCCTAAGTCGGCGATCTAGAAGACACAGAATAGTAATGACTAACTAACTAAGTGTTAGTTTAGTCAAGCACCAAACATATGCATCATCTAGAAATCATTGGCACCTCTAGGATATATATATATATATATATATATATATATATATATATATATATATATAATTCCAATCATTAGAGATATATTATTATTAAGAGAAAGTACAATTTTTACTATTAGACCTATAGGTTTATCATGGTTATATTCTTAACACTATCCATAGAAGCAATTTGGTGACATTGGCCAAATTGCCAAAAATTTTGCTAAGGAATATTTGTACAACATGAAAATAAGAGGGCCTCAACAAATCTTGATGACATAAGAAGCATCTACTTTAGCTATAGGGGTGGCAAACACAAACAACAACTTTGCATAGTTAGACAGTTATAGAAATAATTGGCATGGATGAAGAGGCAAAAACAATAATAATAATAACAACAATGGGGGTCATAGCCATATCTAATATGATGCAAGTAGGTGCCCAATGATACAATTTTGAACATGTAACCAATGGAGACACTTTGTAATAGACTACACAAGGGTGGAAGTGTTGCAAATTCTATGCAGATGGTATGATCCTGGAGACCATGATGACCTGAACTATCCAAAACCTAGAGTAAATCTTTTGAGCATTGAGGGGAATGAAGAGGAGGTCCTCATTGTCACCCAAGCCCAGGCAAAGAAGGCTACCTACACAGACCACACAACAAAGAAAAGGAGTTCACGGGAAGCAAAGGTAGACATTGGAAAAGAAATGATAGCAGAAAGAAGGGAGATAAATGATACTAGCAACACCTCGCTAAGGGGTCAGGTGGAAAAACACATCATACAACAGGTGTTACAAACCAAAATCCCCACAAGTTGAAAGACATTTTGTTTTTTATGCCACAGTTGAGAACAACTCTAAAATGTTGCATCATCCCCAAAGATGTCAGGTGGGACAGAGGCGAAGGGAACCCATAGTGAAGACAAAAAATTTCTTAGGAAGAAGAATCCCCTTGGGACTATAAAAGATCCAATATTACTTGCAATAAACACTAGAATTCATCCAACAATGGTACAACTGGGCATTTTGGGAACCATTCTGATAGATACCCTTGTTAATGGCGCCTCTAGTGTCAATGTATTGCCAAAGGAAACATTGAAGAGATCGAGATGTCATACATTGTGGCCACCAACATTCCATCTTGTAGGTGTCGATCAGCATTACATCAAACCTTGATGGCACAACGAAACATGATAGGTACACAACCATTCGTATTGGACTTCATGGTAATGCAACTAAAAAGGAAAGGGATGATGCTATTCTTCGCAGAGGTTGGTTGGTGTAAGAAAACATAAACCATGATTGGATGAGGAATATTCTCTCAATGGAGAGAGGAGGTCAGAAGTTTACAATCAACCTACAGACATAAATGATAAGCGAGGATTTGACATCTTCGAAGTTAGAAGGAGCGGAAGAAATAGATGAAGGGAAGTGATGAATGGAACCAAATTAAGAGGGAGTTTTGGAAATAGAGGGATGTTCCAACAATGATTTGGACTCATTAAATGGACTCTTACATTTGCAAATGGAAGATTACGAATGGTTCCATTGCAACATGTTGCAAGTGTATGAGGGGGAGGAGAAGCCTAACATTCTTTTAGAGTATGTTGAGTATAAAGGATGTGTAAATTTGACTAGATTGTCGTTGGTGTAGACTTATCAAAGTTTTTTGATATGTATTCTAGATTGTAGCAGACTAGTGTCTTCTTTAATGTCAAACTTTCTATGTTCTTGCTGTGATAATATATTATCCTTATCTGAGATCAATATGCCAAGTTATTGATATGATCTGTAGATTCAGATTGAAAATAATATATATACATGTTGAAACATAACTTAATAGGGGCATGACCCTATGTGGTCATGCCTCAACATGTACACACAAGCACTGATTCACAATCATTTTAGTTAAACATTAACAGTATTAATATAAGCCATGGGTATAAGTTAGACCCAATAACTATGAAAAAATTAATACAATGCAAAGGGAGTCACCCGATAATATAATCAAAGTGAAGGAGATAGCATTTCAATAACGATTTTAATAGCATTAGATTATAGCTTGTCATTATAATGATTACCGATAGAGAATCACTTGTCAAATATAATTCATATTTAAATATCTGAATGTATAAGGTTATACAAATAAAACATTATTGAAAACACTGCAATATTAAATTGATAGCATTATATATATATATATATATATAATTACTAATTAAGGTAGATGTTTCAATACTCTTAACTGCTAACCTTCTTAACACTCCCTCTTTAGCAATGAGTGATTGAAACTTCTTTATACAATTAAGTATGACTCAATTATATCTGATGAAATATGGTATCTACCAAAATCTAGTCTAAATAACCATAATAGCTGATTTTCATGGCGTCTAGCAAAATCTAGCCTATAACCATGATGGATAACAATGTGTCCAATAGAATTTGGCCTATAACAATGACACCAATAATTTTCATGATGTCTAGCAAGATTCGATCTATAATCATGATGGATATCAATGTGTTTGATAGAATCCAACCTATAACAATGACACCAATAATTTTCATGATGTTCGGCAAGATTCGACCTATAATCATAATGGATATCAATGTGTCTAGTAGAATCTGACCTATAACAATGACCCAGTGACATTCAATACTTTTGGTATTTAAAGATTGGTCATCTATTGATAAGATTGTCACCTTATAACATAGACCTTTAACAAAATATGAAAGAGCATCACCTTCCATTTAACAAGGTTGCAAACAATAATTTAATATAAGATTCATGAATAAATTTACAAAAAATGTAATTACATATTTGTCATACCAAGTTTAGATCCAAAATACTCTATTTTCACTCTTGCAAGAGGTTTAGTGAAAATGTCAGCATTTTTATCATTTGTGTTAACATAGATCAGCTTGATCACATTCTTGTCAACCATGTCTCTGATATAGTGGTAAGGAGTCTCAATGAGATTTAACCCATTGTGGAACACTGGATTTGGTAAAAGTTTGATGCAACTCTGATTGTCACAATGGATCACAGTGGAATCTAACTTCTTTCCAAATAATCCAAATAATAGTTTCCTTAACCAAACTACTTCACATGCTCCTATAGAGGTTGCCATATATTCTGCTTTGGTAGAACTCAAAGCAACTATAGGTTTTTTTCTACATAACCATGATACCATTGTTGATCTAAGACTAAAGCAACATTTGATGGTACTCTTTCGATTTATGGAACAACTAGCCCAATCAGAATCAATATAGCCTTCAAGTTTAACTTCAACATTTATGTACTTTAGTCCAAGACCAATACTGCCATGTAGATACCTCAAAACATGTTTAGCCGCCATCACGTGTATTTTCTTAGATTCACACATAAAGTGACTTAGTATATTCTTGGAATAATAGATATTAGGTCTAGTGTTTACCAAAAATGTGAGAGATCCAATCATTTGTTTGTAGAGGGTAGGATCAATAGATTCTAAACGTGTTGCTTCCTCTTTTAGCTTGTGTAGATTAGTTTCCATTGGAATTACAAGTGGCTTGCTATCCATCATCCCAAATCTATTAAAAATATCTTGAGTATATTTAGCTTGATTTAAGAATATGTAATCTTCCTTTATTGGTTATTTTTGGGGGACACTTTGAAAGAAGATGAATATTTATTTGAAGTTTAGTTCTACATTTCATCCACACACATATGGAAAAATAGAGCTAGTGAATAGGAGTTTAGGAAAATTGTTAAGATGTTGGTTGGAGATAAGATACGATAAGGTAGGACTTGAATGAGCATGTCAGACTTGACATGTATAGATAGTACATTGCCACTACTTGGGTTAACCTTCCTGGTGGGTTACGCCCATGGATTTCTTTTTACGCGAAGCACTTTTTAAAGATGTTTAATGGTATTATTGTTCATCCTAGCTACCTTTCCTAGAGGTGTTCTTATGCCTTGTGTATTTCTTTGGGATCTTTTAGAGTTGGTTCTCACTGTCTTCGGGTCCAAATAGACCATCATATTGATAGTGGAGAGAAAATTTGTAGACTTTGTACTTTGGGTGAGGTGGAGACTGAGACACACTTCATTTTCCACTGCCCTATCTATTATGAGATCAGAGGGAGATTTTTCTATTTGTTTCGACATTGCTTCTCTCTATGATTTTTTTAGCCACTATGATCAGCACTATCTTGCACTTTATCTTCATGAGGCCACTACACTTCGTGATAGCACGATTCAGTCATTGCTTCCACATTGGCACTCGTCTACTCAGCTTATTACTACCTTTTTCACACCATTATCTCCTTTGCATGGGTGAAAATGCCTTCTAGCTCCACTAGATCTACCAAGAATTCTAGATGCATTAGGTCTCAAAGCAGCTATTTGCACTAGCGACACTCCTCTATGAGTGGCCACAGATAAAGTACGACCTTTACTCATCGGCATACATATCATTCAATGACTGACTTCTTTTCACCTAGAAAGGACTCCTAATCTCTCTCTTGGCCTCCTTTCTGGTTCTTTGTTTGCTTTCTCTTGTTGTTGCTTGTATTTATTTTCAGACACCTTTATGTGATCCTACTATTGTCAACCTCATTGTTGTAATCCTCTAGCCCCATAGACCTTTTTTTGGTCTTTTGTTGGACATTAATATCATTATCTTATCTTATCTTTTGACATACTTCTAGGCCCAAAAAATAATGTAGCAAACCTAGGTCTTTCATGTCAAATTCAACAGCAAGATCTTGTTTGCATTTAGCAATCAGATGGTCTTCACCTACTATCAAGAGATCATCAACATAAAGAAACAATATGATCATATCCCATTAGAGATTTTGAAATAGATATTAGGATTAGCTTCATTTTTAGAGTACCCTAATTTGATGCGATAGCTGTCAATTCTTTCATACCAAGCCTGAGGAGCTTGTTTCAGGCCATACAATGCTTTCTTTAGTTTACATACATAAAGATTTTCATTTTTTATCATGAAACCTTCAGGCTGTTCAATATAAACTTCTTCATTTATGGCTCCATTTAAGAATGTAGTTTTCACATTCATTTGTTGCACCTTCCATCCTTTTATTGTTGCTAATGCAAGAATTGTCCTGACTAAAGTGAAATGAGCAATGGGGGCAAAAGTTTCTTCATAATCAATACCTACCTTATGTGAAAACCTCAAGTGACAAACCTTGCTTTATATTTCTTAATGCTCCCATCTACTACATATTTGATTTTATATAGCCATTTAGAAGAGAATAGATTTGACTTTAAGTCTAGGTACAATGTCTCAAACATCATTTTGTAGTATTGATTGATATTCTTCAATCATAGCATATTTCCACGCTTGGCAAGTTAGAGCTTCTTCAATAGATGTAGGTTCAAATTTAGTGAACTCAATTACTAGTGTAGTATAACATGATTTGTTTATGGTTTTCTTGACTTCCTTAGTGATTTCATCTAGTTCAATATCATTTTCTTCAATAATTTTTCTTGCCCACAATGGTCTCTTTTTGATATTTGAGATGTTTCTATTTTTTCCATCTAGTACTGAACTCATTTCTTTTGATATATTCTCCCTATAAATTTCAGGTTGTGGACTTTCATCTAAGTCTGTTGAAGGCTCATCATTTGTGCTTATAGATAGTTTTAAGGTAGTGTTTTCCTCAAATATGACATCTCTGCTTACTTCTACTGATCTTTGTCCAGGAACATAGACTCTGTATCCTTTTGAGTTTTCATTATACCCAACAAATATTCCTTTCTTTCCTAATAGTTCTAACTTAGTTCTTCTTTCTTTAGGTATATGTATATACATAGGACAAAAAAAGATCCTGAGATGACTTCGGTCAGGTTTATTCCCTGTAAAGACTTCTTTAAGTGTTTTGTTTTCTAGAATGGAGTGTGAACATCTATTTTGTATGTATACACCAGTATTAGTGGCTTCTGCCTGGAATGAAAAGTGTAGGTTTTGATCATGAAGTATAGCTTTTGTTGCCTCAACAATAGTTCTACTTTTTCTTTTTGCTACCCCATTCTTTTGAGGATTATAAGGTACTGTATACTCCCTCTTAATCCCAACAGATGTACAAAAGGCTTTAAAATTCTCAGAGGTATATTCTCCCACATTGTCAAATCTTAGAGTTTTAATTTTCTTTGACACTTGATTTTCCACCAATTCTTTGAATTGTTTGAATTTTGATAACATTATTATGAAGTAATTGGTAAAATACTTGCTTGATATTAACAGAGACTGAAAGGTCAATATATATAAAAGAATGAGATGATGTTTCCTTAGGAAATGGTCATAAAGAATAGAAACATTCTATTCTAGAGAAAGCAAAAAATGAAAGCAAACTAAAGCTTAAGATATTTACAATAGATAACCATTAACTAATAATAGACGACTTATCTATTATTGTAATACCCTCCCTTAATGGTTAATCTATCTAACACACCAAGCTGTCCTCTGAATTTGAAAAATTTATTAGGACCAAGAGGCTTGGTGAGAATGTCTGCAATTTGATATGTGGTAGGAACATACTGCAAATCTATAGTCCCATCTTCAACTAGCTATCGTATTTAATGACAATGAACATCCACATGCTTGGTTCATTCATGGAAAGTTGGATTGCATGCTAACTTGATAATGCCTCTATTATCAACAAACAGAGTAGTCAGTCCTATTGGCAACATCTACATATCCCCAAGCATTCAATGAAGCCAAATAGCTTCACATCCTGCCTTAACAGTCCCTCTGTATTTAGCCTCTATAGAAGAGAGAGAAACTGCCTGGTGCTTCTTGCTGGTCCATGTGACTGCACTGAATCCCAAACTAAACCCATACCCAGATGTTGACTTTTTTATCATCAATAGAGCTTGCCCAATCTGAATCTGTGAACCCACTGAGTTTAGGCTTAGAATTGTGAGAGTACAAAAGTCCATAATCTGAAGTGCCCTTCACATAACGAAGCACATGCTTTACTATCATCTAATGATCAGCCTTAGGAGCTTTCATAAAGCATGAAATATAGCTAACTGTGAAGCTAATATCAGGCCTAGTAGCAGAGAGGTAGTTGAGGTTGTCGACTAGTTACCTATATGCAGTATCATCAACGGAAGGAGAATCAGACTTTGCTGATAACTTGAGACCCTTCTCCATAGGTGTAAATGCAGGTTTGCAATCCTGCATTCCAAATTTTTCTAACAAGGCCCTGGCATATTTGGACTAAGAGATGAATATACTAGAAGACTATTGCCAAACTTCAACACCTAAGAAATAATGCATGAGCCCAAGGTCAGTCATATCAAAAGACTGGTATAAGTTCTATTTGATTCCCTAAATCAAAGATGTCGAACTGCCAGTGATGATCAAATCATCCACATAGATAACCAAAAGGATGATGTCACTATCAGTAGTCTTGATGTATAGATTTGAGTCTAAAAAACTCCTCTTGAAGCCTTGATCACTAAGGTATTTATCAATCTTGATGTACCATGCTTGAGGGGCTTGCATCAAGCCATAGAGAGCTTTTACCAACTGGAGAACCTGATGGTCTTTACCAACAACCTTGAAACTAGGAGGCTACATCATGTAGACCTCTTCATGCAGATCACCATTTAGGAAAGAACTCTTGGTATCCATCTGATGGACCTTCTAATCAAACTATGTTGCCATGGCTAGGACTAATCTAATGGTGCTCATCTTTGCAGTAGGAGCAAAGGTCTCCTCATAATCAATGCCCTAATGTTGAGGAAAGCCCTTCGCTACTAAACGAGCTTTGTACTTGTCCAAAGTACCATCTAATTTGTATTTGATTTTGTAGACCCATTTGCAACCAATGGGTTTCTTCCCTAGTGGAAGATCAGAAAGGACCTAAGTTTTGTTCTTCACCAGGCTCTGGTGTTTAGATATCATGGCCTATTCCCACTCTAGAATTCCTTTAGCCTTAGAATATGTTTGAGGTTCAAACACACTGTGAATGTTGGCCATAAGAGAAAAGTTAATAGAATCAGTAGTTTTGCTCTTTTTTCGAGAAATTCTCCCATTAATGAGCTCATCATCACAAAGATCAACAAGTGTCTTAGCCTACCACTTAGGCCAGATAGGAGAATGACCAATAATAGTACTAGGAGATGCTTGATCAGAAGGATCCTTTTCAGAAGAATCTAGATCAAACTCAAGTGAAGCATCTACAAAGTGAGGTGATCCTATAGGAGAAGCTGGAGGTGTCTATAGAGGTATTACTAGTATAACTAGAGTTGCAAGAGCTACTGGAGCCCTCCCATCAGGTGGACCTAATGGAAGTCGAACTACTAAATCATGAGCCTTCATAGGCTGGTCTACTAGATTAGGAACAAGAGAAATGGGCATGAATGGTACTCATTACTCATCAAAGACTACATCACAACTGTAGATGAGATGAGATGTCTCAACATCAATCAGGCAGTAAGCTTTGTGAAGACTGTTATATCCAACAAGCATGAGTTTCCGACTCTTGGCATCCAACTTGGTGAGTGAAGGATTAGGGATCCCAACAAAAGCAAGTGAGCCAAAAACCTTTAGGTGACTGATTCTAGGCTTGCAACCTGACCAGGCCTCTTTTGATGTTTTACCTTTGACCACCACTGTGGGTGACTGGTTCAACAAATAAACTGTAGTGTTAACTGCTTCTGCCCAAAATTACTTCGAAACATGTCTGTGTTCGAGAATGGAATGAGCCATATTGGTGATTTTTCTATTCTGACATTCAGCTACACTATTCTATTGTGGCATGTGAGATGTGGGTAACTAGCATTTGATGACATGTGTATCCAAAAAGTTGGAGAAAGCATTAGAAAAAAATCCCCCCCCCCCATTGTTTGATTTAAGAGTAATAATAGATTTCCCAGACTATTTTTCAACTAAGGGTTTAAACTTTTGAAAGAAATTAAATGCATCTAATTTATTTTTAAGGAAATACACCCACATTTTTCTACTGAAATCATCAACAAACAACAAAAAATACCTGGACCCAAGAACAGAAGGAGTGGCCATAATGCTGCAAATATCGACATGAACAAGCTGAAGTACCTAAGAAGCTCGCCAAGAATCACCACTGGTGAAAGTTGTGTGATGTTGCTTCCCAGCCTAGCATGCGTCACAAACTCCAAGGTGTTGAGTCTAAATCTCTAGCAAGCCAAGGACAAGCTCATCCCAAGCAAGCTATGAGAGATAATGCACATTTAAGTGCCCATATCACCAATGCCAAAGTGTGCTGATAGAAGATCGTTTAGTAGCCATAGCTAAGTCCTGAGAATCACAAAAATCAATAAGTCTAAAGAAACCATGATCCTCAAGACCCACTACAATAATAGACTTAGTTTCTCGATCAGTGATGGTGCACTGATGTGAATTGAAGGTGACTACCAAGTGTGGAGAATGTTGTAGTAGTTGACTGACTGAGAGTAGATTTAGTTCCATCCCTAGAATGTAGTACACATCAAGGAATAAGAGATTCCTCCCAAAAAACTAGATTTGAATGTCGCTTTTACTGACAACTGTGTATTGTTCTCCACCACCAAAAATAACAAAGTCTGAATAAGGCTAGTAGTCAATAAACTAGTCTCAGGGGTGAGTGAAATGACAAGAGGCACTTGAATCAATGTACCAAGCAAATCACTTCACATGATCTACAGGTCTTTTAGCCATGAAGGTGTAAAAGGCAAATTCTGCCTACTTATTGTGCTCCGCATTGTTCACTTTGGGCTGCAAACCTAACTGCTTAGACTATGCAGCTAAGCATTTCTGACATTCAACCTTCATGTGACCAAACTTGTGGTAGTAGTTGCATTAAATGTTCTTCTTTCTGAAATCATCTAAAGCTAGAGTAGAAGACTTCTGCTACGATGGTTGCTAAAACTTCCCTTATCCTTCTGAAAGGATTTCGCAGTAAAGGCTTGCTCTGTGGAGGTGGAACTGGAGCTACTACCAAACTATTGTTTCCACCTATCTTGTTGAAGCAACAGGATGTAGAGATCAGTGAACATCAAATCAACACCAGTAGATGTGATGTTGAGAGTCTTAATAAAATGCTCCTAGGATTTTAGTAAACTTTAAAGAGTGATAACCACAATATCCTCTTCCTTCATCTTGCAACTGATGGCAAGTAACTAATCACAAATTTCCTAAATCTAATTCAAGTGTGCCTAGAGTAAGGTGTGCTCATCCATGACAATAGAAAACAAAGTCTTTTTCAGAAAGAAGGCTTTGCTCTTTTTGTAAGTCTCATGAAGACCTTTGAGATGTGTCTAGATTTTGGCAACTGTCTTATTAAATGGAATCTGAGAAAGCTGATCATCAGCTATAGATGATTTGAGAAGCATCACTGTCTTTTGATTATTCAGATTCCATGTATCTTGATTAGGACCCAGAGAAGTCAGATGCTTCGTAACACCTAAAACAAGTTGATCAGTGTTCTGACATTCAAAAATTGCGACAATGTGCTACTTCCAAGTTCTATAATTGTGACCATTGAATTTGGAATTTTGCTCGAGAAAAATATTTGTCAGAGATGCATGGCACAATTTTCAATGAAAATCTATGAAGGCACATTCTTTGAGGCAAAAATATGAAAGACCCAAAAGAATTAGAGTGGCCCAGAAGGAATATATTGTCAATTTTTGGATTCATTGGCTTAAAAAATGAGGCATCCAGAAAAAATGAATGACAACCTAGTTGAGCTCTAAAAAAACCCACAAAAAAATTGCAATAAAAAAAAATTGAGCCCAAAAATTAGGGTTTCAAGCAGAACCCTAGCTGTCGGATTGGAGAGTAGGATTTGCAAACAAATGGTTGTTTTCTTGAAAAAAATGTCCAATCTGCTTCCTAGAGCACAATGACAAACTGAGACGGTGCTAGAAAACACTGAGGTCCTTCCAAATAAGGATAGACGTGGCTGGAGCAGGGGTTTTTGTAAAACTCAGAGCCATTTTTCATTTTTGATACAGATCACATGGCAATGAAAGATGACGTGAATTGTAGATGCTAGTCACATAGAGCCAAAATGTGAGCAGCAGAGACGTGGCCTAATATTGATTTGAAGACGCGAGATTTCTCCAACAAAGTGCGAGTTACAGACTGAAACGAAGCTTGCGATTCATAGATTGAGCCGTGGTAGGGTTTGTGAAAAAAAGCCAAGAATCTACACACAATTTGCAGACCCTACATGTGAACACTCCAAAATCTCTCCGAAATTCTCAAAAGAAAAAACCTAGCCGAAATTGTAATTTTTCACAGATGAATTTCTCAAAAAAAACAAAAACCCTAGATGGGGCTATTTGAGAAAAACCTTAGAAATTAGTTCAAAAAATTTTAGCAAATAATTTTGAATGAAATTATAAATTTTTCAAAAAATTCAAGTATTGGCTCTGATACCATATTACAAAGTAATTGGTAAAATACTTGCTTGATATTAACAAAGACCGAAAGGTCAATATATACAAAAGAATGAAATGATGTTTCCTTAGGAAACAATCATAAAGAATAGAAACATTCTATTCTAGAGAAAGCAAAAAATGAAAGCAAACTAAAGCTTAAGATATTTACAATAGATAACCATTAACTAATAATAGACAACTTATCTATTATTGTAATAAACACTTCATTTGAGTCTTTAACATTCAGAAAGTAAGTCCAAGTCTTCCTAGAGTAATCATCAATGAAGTTTATGTAATAGGAGTAACCTCCTAGGGAGAGAGTTAGCATTGGCCCACATAGATCAGAGTGAATTAGTTCCAAGATTGATTTAGACTTGTGTTTAGTAAGAGGGAAAGGTTTTTAATGTTCCTTCCTAGAGCACAAGCTTTACATATACTTGTATGCTTAGAATTTAGGTTTGGAATTCCAGAGGTGATTTACCTATCTTTGGTAGTGAACTGAAACCAATATGCTCAAGTCTTCTATGCCAAATTTCATTAGAATTTGTTATTTCATGATTAAGAGCTCGGTTTTGAATGTTACATAGTTTATATAAGGTCTCATCTCTAGTCCCTATAGTGATAGCATTTTTTAGACTTTGTGTTTTTAGGCCAGTACAAGACTTTTTCTTCATTGAATGCAACTTGAAATCCTTCATCCGTTAATCCAGAGATTGAGATTAGATATATTTTTATTCCAAGTACAAATAGAACATCTTTCAACTTTAATGTAACTCTAGTCCTTAATTGAATAAAGCAGGTCCCAATACCTTTGACTGGATAAGTGAAGTTGTCTCCAATAGTAACTCCTTCAAATATGTAATTTTCAAGTGTTTCAAATTTTTCCCTAAATCCTATTACATGTCTAGAAGCACCACTATCTATTATCCACACACTTTCATTAGAGTTTATCTCACTTGATAAAGCAGAGTAGAAAACTAGATTTTCATCTTTCTTACTTTTGACTAATGAAGCTAAGATTTTTTTCCTTTCAGGACATTTATTGAAGACATGTCCAAATTTCTCATACTTATAGCTTTTAACTTTGGAGAGATTAGTATTGTTGAACTTATTATTCTTTTTCTTATAGTCATGTTTCTTTCCTTTAAATTTCCTCTTTTTCCCTTGATGATTTGGAGCTGAGAAAAGAGCTTGATTTTCTCCCTCTTGATTTGATACAATACCTCTGGAAATTAATCTTGACTCTTCTAATGTACAATCAGTTTTTAGTTGATCAAATGAAGGATTTTGAGGTCTACTGACAACATGAATGAATGCTTCCCATAATAGTGGTAATCCTCTAACTGCTAATATGGAGAGTTCTTGATCTTCTACTTTGTTTCCAATGGAATTTAGGTGATTCTTAATTTCAGAGATCCTTCCAAAATAAGATGAGATTTTTTCTCCCATATTCATTTTAGTATTCATTAGTTGATTAATCAGAGTAATCAATCTACTTGAGTTGTTTATTTCAAATGCATTTTTTATTATGGTGAATACTTCAAAGGCTTTCTTCAGATTTGAAATGGAAGGAAGTATGCGATCCTTTACAGAGTCTATTATGATTTTCTTGGCTTTATTGTTTCACCTTCTCCAAGTGATTTTTTCTATTTCATCTTCAGGAATTGGATTCTCAGATTCAATGAAGGATTCTAGTTCTAGTTCTTTGAAGATTGCAGTAATCCAAATTTTCCATGAAAATAATTTTACAGCACCTTCGAGTCTGTCTTCTACTCTTACATTATTTGACATGTTTGCAACACTTTTGATAGTCTCTCTACCAAGTAGGCTCTAATACCATGTAAGTTTTA
The DNA here is from genome assembly GCA_028749045.1 of Cupressus sempervirens. Classification (NCBI taxonomy): domain Eukaryota; kingdom Viridiplantae; phylum Streptophyta; class Pinopsida; order Cupressales; family Cupressaceae; genus Cupressus; species Cupressus sempervirens. The sequence continues at coordinate 734,329,699 of CM053786.1, forward strand.
GTATATCATGGTTGGTGTAGACTTATCAAAGTGTTTTGATATGTATTCTAGATTGTAGCAAACTAGTGTCTTCTTTAATGTTAGGCTTTGTATGTTCTTGCTATGATAATATATTATCCTTCTCTGAGATCAGTATGCCAAGTTATTGATATGATCTGCAGACTCAGATTGAAACAAATATATATACATATTGAAACATAACTTAATAAGGGCATGACCCTACATGGTCATGCCTCAACATGTATACACTAGCATCGATTCATAATAATTTTAGTTTAACATTAATAGTATTAATATAAGCCACGGGTATAAGTTAGACTCGATAACTATGACAAACTTAATACAATGCAAAGGGAGCCCAATAATATAATCGGAGTGAAGGAGATAGTATTTCAATAACAATTTTAATACCATCGAATTATAGCCTATCATTATAACGATTACTGATAGAGAATCACTTGTCAAATATAATTCATATTTAAGCATCCGAATGTATAAGGTTATATAGATAAAACATTAAAAAAAATTGCACTATTAAATTGATAGCAACTATATATATATATATATATATATATATATTGCTAATTAAGGAAAATGTTTCAATACTCTTGACTGCTAACCTTCTTAATAGGACGGATGTGATTAATGGAAGCACCTGTGCACCAATGTGACAAAGAGAAACCAATGTAGTACAAGGAACCTTTGGTGAAGGCAATGAACTTGGGAGATGAAGCCAATCCGAAGAATATTTTAGTGGTTGATGACTAGAACCTCAATTGAAGAATTTTATTGAGTATAAAGATATATTTTCTTAGAACTACAAGTATTTAAAAGGGGTTCTGCTTGCACTTTTCATCCATCAGTTACTCCTAGTGCTAGGGGGTCATATCTATATGCAAGCATCTGCATAGGATGAATAAAAACTATGCAACACAAGTAAACAAATAGATTGAAAGGATGATTGATGGATGCATCATCATTCAGGTATAAATGAGTGAGTGGGTGTCCCCAATAGTCATTTCACTAAAGAAGGATGCTAATGAGATCAAAATATACAAGATCTCCAATTTTTTAATGCACTCACCGTCAAGGATCTATTCCCAATAACTTTCACAAATAACATTCTAGAGGAAGTGGTAGGAAATGAGATTTGTTAATTCATGGATGGATTCTTTGAGTACAACCAGATATCCATCACCGAAGAGGATAAACTAAAAACAAATTTCGTTGTGGAAGATGGAGTGTACATGTACAACTGATGCCCTTTCGAGTCTATAACACTTCGACAATGTTCCAAGGACTATCCTACACATTTTCGATAAGATGCTAGTTGGAAACTTCAAATTTTTTCTTGATGATTGGTTTATCTTTAGTGTCAAGGATAAACACCTAGTAGCCCTGAGGGAGAGTATGGAGAGATGCTGATAGACTAGTTTGGCATTTAATCCTAAAAAGAGTAGAATCATGGTGCCTAAAGGGAAACTATTAGGATACATCATGTGCAAACTAGAGAGAAGATGAATCCAAGCAAAGGTATGGGTAATTCTTGAGATGCAACCTCCTATCAATGTAATTGGGGTGAAGTCATTCTTGGGACACATTGGGTATTACAGGAGATTTATCAAAAACTTTTCCCAAGTGTCCTACCCACTCAACAGGATGCCTAGGAAGGGAGGGCCCTACATATGGGAAACAAAGCAAGAGAAGGGCATTTAAAGAGCTCAAGTCAAGGGTAGTGGGAGCACCTATTTTCGTGTACTAGAACTAGGACAAGGAATTCCACATCCATGTAGATCCACAAAACTTTATCATTAGGGAAACCCTAGGACAGACAAGTGACCATGGATTAGACCACCCTATTTATTATGCAAGTCAAATTTTGTCAAAGGCTGAGAAGAACTGTAGTACAACAGAGAGGGAAGCCCTTGGAATAGTTAAAGTCATACAGAACTTTCAAAGTAGGCCTCATGCTAAAGTGGGGACCAAAGAACTTGACCACAAGGTAAGTATACAAGGAGACAATCTCGATCGGTTGACCTTGGAAGCTAAAGTGAAGATGTGAGGTCTTCAAACAGTTGAAGACCATAACTCAAGTCTTGCTCAAGATCACAACAAGTTGATGCTAGTCATAGATAGAGTCCAACCCATCAATAAGCCTCTAAAGCCCATCTAGAGACGAGGTTTAAGGAACTACATCATTGGCAAAGAGGAGAATGGAGAGCAAAACCTAGTGCAAGTAACAACCATCCTTAGGGAGTGAAGCCTCACTAATAAAGGCCTTGAGCTCATAAATATAGATACCGAATCAAGTTGGGGAGAGAGGGCATCTCTACTTCACCCCAATGGTGCTCTAAATTAGATCGGAGGAAACCCTTAGAAGTCCTAAACCTACCAACCATTATCTCATGAAGTCTCATAATCATTGTTAGGAGAATATCTGAAATACCAATGTCTATGAGCCTCTAAAATAGCGTCCCCTGAGGAACAAAGTCAAAAGCCTTACAAAAGTCTACAAAACAGCAATAGACTTTCACAACGTAATGCCAAGCCTCCTCAATGATAGCCCATATTTTAGAAGTCTATATAGAAAATAGCCTATCCTCTAGAAAGGTAACGTCTCCTATCAAATTGTCTAGTAAGAATAGTATTCAAGATTGTGGCATAAAGCTTGGCAAAGATATGTCCAATCACGATGGCCCTATAATTGTCAAGGTTCGAAACCAACCTAGACTTGAAGATTAGATCGATCACATGTCTTAATCATGAATCAAGGAACCTAGTGCAAACCACTCTATTGAAGAGCACCAAAAGAAAGAAGAAAAGAATCAGAATACTGACCTTAAAAAGCTCTACCTGAAATCCTTCCTCATTAGTGGCTCTAACGGCCTCACTAACGATGGAGGGAGTGAAAAGATGGTAGTGAAGGGGGGGTCAGATGAATGGGTAGTTGGCCAGGGATATCGTAAAGAGTAGAGTATGGGACACCAAAGAGTGTCAGTCAAGGGTGGAGGGCAGGGGAGGGTAATGAGGGGACAAGGTACGCCAGAAGGCTTTTGGGTCACAAGTGAGCATGCCACAGAGGGATCTACACTGCTAAGTCATGTACAACCACTTCTTGTGACGGAAAAGGAAGTGGTACGAGGATCGTAACAGAGCATAGGAGGGAGACCGAGCAACGAAGGAGGCATGCAAGGAGCGATGGAAGAACTTATAGTCATCATCATTCCATTGGTTCATAGGAGAGGACTTTCAGCTAACGGGGCTGGGGGAGGAGGGAGAAGTGCAGTGGGGGATGGAGAGGGGGGCGAACTCCCAAATACCAGCGAGCAAAAGGTCTAACAAGGAAGAAGCCTGACAGGATTCCAAAAAGTGATTAGGGGGTACAAGTCGCCTGAGGTGGAGGGTAAAGAGGTAGCAATCATACTCCAAGAAGTGGAAAGTGGTAGGGGGGCCGAGAGTAAGAGTGGGGGATGGAGCGAGGGGGGTGAGGATAGGGGACCAAAGTGGACAATGAGGCTAAGGATGGAGTGATCGGCCAAAGGGGGGCAAGTGATGATGAAGTGGCTAATTGAGATGAGAAAAGAGGTCGGCACAAGAGTGCAATCGACCACACTCGCACCCCCACAATGGGGTCAACAAATTAAGAGCTCAAAGCCTAAGAAGCAGGGGAGACCATTTAGGATCAGCAAATCAAAAGACTCACAGAGTTGGAGAAGATGGAAACCGTAACAAGAAAGAGGACCAAGGCATGAGAGGGGTGTTGAAAACCCAAACTAGTCAGATCAATCTCTTGAATACAGGTTGAGTTTGAAGTGCAGTTGTGGAGGGGGGCTAAAGATCTCTAGTTTGTGCATTAATGTCCCCCAAAATGATGATGTCACCCAAACACAAGAACTTGAAGATGCACTCATACAAATCGATGAAGGGATCTCCATCCACCAAACTATGTGTGGCATACAGAGAGGAGGATGATAGGAAATAACATACAGCTATCAAGATCTCTCTAAAATGTGACCAGTGTGGGTAATCTGGATCCACATAAATCTAGCTAAGGTGTCAGAGTGAACCATTGTGACAATGATGAGGCCATCTCTAATCAAGCAAGCCACATCACCAGAACCATAGACACTACTCGGTGCCAGAACCTCCTCTATGCAGACAAGAAGCCACTAATACCTAGAAAACCCCAAGAGAGGGCGGAACAGACTTTCATGAGTCTTCGTGACAACCAAAATATTTGTTGAACCAATCGCATCTGAAAAAAAACTAAGTAATGACCAAAGAGTGTCATTACCATTCAAACAATTGACATGAAGAGAACCATAGGAAGGTTCACCTCCATGAGACTGCTGACAAGACCATCATTTGGCTAGAAGAGTTGGTCTCTATTGCCAACCACTAGGAGGGGAACCCAAATAACAGCTCCGAGGTTTGGGATCACTGCCCACTTCCCAACATGTCTCGCCTTAGCAACCAGACCCCTAGAGTGTCTCATCTTGACAACCTATGCTCTAGTAAGGTCCTCATCTAAAAATATCTTCAAAGGGAGAGGGAATATCTTCCTCTTCAATCTAAGAGCCTGTAACCTATCAAAAAGTGAGAGGAACCATAGGATAAGGGACTACACAACACTTGTCTAAAGTGATATTTGAGATGCCTAACTGATCTAAGGGAAAGGACTGTCCAATTGGCATAGGATCGATGGTGAAACTAGGGAGGCCCCAAACTTTGAGGTTAAACTCACGGGCACACCTCCAACTATCCTCAATAATCTGCCCCTGTACAATCTTTTCCACACCCACAAGAGGAGTAGTTTCAGGATTGGTGCAAACAGAGGCCCAAGATTTGGCATTCTATTCAATCTCTGACAAAAGAGAAGTGTGCTTGACCATGAGCTCATTTTGTTGTTCTCTGAAAGTATCTAGGTCTCCTAGCTGCTTAATGATTGTGTCAAACTAGGTTTTGATGTTTGTTGTTTTAGAAATGAGTGGCAGAGAAATTACAAAGGGTAGACAAGTTGGAGCCTACCTGTAATTTATTAATAGTGATGGTCTTAGAGAGTTCATGGATTGTATCCCTCAAACACTGGTTTTCTGCCTCCATTTTTAACATTTTGTCATACACTCTTTGGAAGATTGAGGATGGTGCAGCAATAGCAACTGATGCAAGCATCGATACAAAGCCAAGCAATACAAGAGACTCAAAACTCCCCATGAAGAGGCCAACAACATTCACAGAAGGAGAACCACAAGAGATAAGAACAGAAGACTAGAAAAGACAAATTGCCAACTCCAAATCAAGAGTTTTCCCAAAGACTAGAGGTAGAGGAACTTGTCATACAAACCCTATACAACCATAGGAAACAATAACAACGCCCCACATTACCAAGAGATCAGCAAAAGAATGAAGTTCGGGTAGTGTTTAAACTTGCAAAAACTAGTGAAATCAAGGAAAGGAGAGGAGGAAAAATGCAAAAACCTTGTGCAAGAGAGAAGGAGATCAAGAAATCACTCGACTATTTCATGGGAAGCCTCAGATGGATACAAGAAAATGGAATCGCACAACCCAAAGTTTCAAACATAGTATCGTGCACGAAAACAACGTGCGAATGGATGCAACTAGCATGAAAAAGCACAATCGACAGTCGATTGAGAAATCACAAAACCAACAGAGACGACACCCACTAGCCACAAATACAAACGTAGGAAAAGAGATGCATGAAACAAAACCAAATGGCAACCAAGGAAGCGTCTGTAAATGCAGACACAAAGACCAAGAGACAATTCTAGCAACAACCATAGTTGTAGATATAGTCAAGGTCATGAAGATGGACGTCGAGAATGGTTGTGCGGGTAGCTCTCGCGAGGTTCAACACGAGGGATCATCAAAGAAAAGAATAATTAATTTTAACCACAACAAGGCGGGGGGTAATCGAAGAAGAATATTAATGAATTTTCAATCAATTAGTTGAACTTGAAACAATGATATTTGAACATGTTGTTATGATTTAATTTTAATGATTTGAATCTTTAATGTTGAGCTTGAAATATATGATGGTATGGTCAACAATTCATGATACTATGATTACAAGTTTTTAAGTTTATGGTATCTTTATTGTTTAAATCATACGAATTTATGATACCATCTGACATTCTAATATTAAATCTTGCTTCTAGGCTACATAAATATGCATGTGTGTGTGTGTGTGTGTGTGTGTGTGTGTGTGTGTGTGTGTATTACATGTTTTTGTACAAATGAGCATAAACCCCCCTTCCGAAATTTCGTCGTACTAACAAAGCGATTCTCATACACAAAAATAATAATTAATATTTTTGTAAAAAAGAATTTCCCTTTGTTTCCAAATGTGGCCTGACGGTTTTACATGCAAAAAATATCATGGCTTCTTTTATATCAAACCCTTATCTCATATTAGATTACCAAAGTGCTCTTTAATGCCATTTTAGGTTGTTCTAGGTTTTGAAGTTTCTATCTACAGATGTTGTTGCTCTTTCCTATGCACAATTGCTTGAAAATCTCCTAATTTCCATGTCTCTCTCTTCACTCATATGTACAAGTATTTGATCTTGAGGATGGATACCATGACATTGATAACTCATTATACATGATATGGACTTTCCTTGTCACGAATAGCAATAAGAGATATACCTGAAGTGATTTTCAGTTTTTAGTTTAGAAATTGATGCAAGGACTGTCCATTCACTGTTATACATATGATATCTCTACAAATTTTGAACCATAGTACCACTTTTGAATGCAAATTATATATATACATACACACGTGTACACACACACACACACACACACACACACACACACACATATATCTTGAGGATGGATATCATGACATTGATACCTCATTATACATGATATGGACTTTCCTTGTCAAGAATAGCAGTAAGAGATATACTTGAAGTGATTTTCAATTTTTACTTTAGAATTTGATGCAAAGACTGTCCATTCACTGTTATACATATGATATCTCTACAAATTCAGAACCATAGTACCACTGTTGAATGCAAATTATATATATATATATATATAATCACTGTAATTGGAAAAGTTTTGTCTCAGCCAAAATAATAATAGTTACAGTCTTCTGCTCTTTTCATACTTGTGCATTCATAATAATCAGCCACAAGACACCAAAATATTCTTGTATTTTCTAGAAAATACTACTCCATGCTATATATATATATATATATATATAGAGGATGGATATCATGACATTGATACCTCATTATACATGATATGGACTTTCCTTGTCACGAATAGCAGTAAGAGATATACCTGAAGTGATTTTCAGTTTTTACTTTAGAATTTGATGCAAAGATTGTCCATTCACTGTTATACATATGATATCTCTACAAATTCTGAACCATAGGACCACTGTTGAACGCAAATTTTATATATATATACATAATCACTGTAATTGGAAAAGTTTTGTCTCAGCCAAAATAATAATAGTTACAGTCTTCTGTTCTTTTCATACTTGTGCATTCATAATAATCAGCCATAGGACACAAAAATATTCTTGTATTTTCTAGAAAATACTACTCCATGTTGTATCTTTCCATTTATGAAATGATCCTATAGCTGCCTAATAATGAATGTTGTGGCTGATCATTGTCTTCTCGGCATATAGTTCACTGTTAAATCTATAGCTTTAAACCTTCTGCTATCGATCATTTAGACATCACTATTTCTTTATGTATGAAGGTATTATTACCTTAAATGATTTTAAATAGCAAAATGACCATGAAAAAGCTACTTCCCCTGAAAAGATGAACCAATGTTTTGGTCTTAATCACTTTCTTGTTGCCACCTTGAGATCTGATGCTTTTCACTACACATCAACTCTGCTTTTTAACTTGATATAGCAGTGAAATTGTATTTTGATTTCTCCAGATATCTGATGTGATGCTTCTATGTTAATGTGTCTCAATGTTATTGTCATGGTATTGGCAATTGCTCTTTGAATCTATTCCTGCCAATGTTTTTTGCATAGCTGGATAGCACCTGTAGCTGAAATTCCAACTTTCGTGAAGTTTTGTTACCACTGTTGTATACTATTATCATTGTTCATAAATCATGATGTTTCCATGCAACCTAGAGATAATGTCACTGATGACCCTTACTGATTTTCTCTTTGATGTGTTTGAACATCTATTGCACTTTTGTGTATTTGATGACAAGATTTCACACTAGAATAATATGTCCCTTGGATAGTCCATTATCCTTAACTTGCATCAGTAATGTGAAAAATGTTATTTAAAATGAACCAAATGTACCTTTCACCTTAGCTAATCAGAGACCCAGCTCTCCCTATTTGAGCTAGATGCAAAAAATAGGTAGCAATGCAGTACCAGCAGTGTTAGCACCTAAGAAGAATGAAGAGTAGAAGATGTGTACAGATTCTAGAGCAGTAAACGAGATCGCAGTAAAGTATAGGTTTCCTTTATCAAGAATGGATGATATTTTGGATTGTTTGAGTGGAGTTGATTATTTTTCAAAGATTCATTTGAAGAGTGGTAAATCATCAAAAAAGAATCAAAGAAGGAAATAAGAGGAAGATTACATTCAAGGCAAATGAAGGATTGTATGAGTGGTTAGTGATGTTTTTTGGATTGACTAATCCAATCTAGTACTTTCATGAGATTGATTGATGAGGTACTGAAGAAATTCTTGGGTAAGTTTGTGACTGTTTATCAAGATGACATTCTGATTTTGATTAAGAACGAGGAAGATCCTTTGTTGCACCTAAGTATTGAGAGATTAAGGGAACAAAAGTTGTTTATAAATATCAAGAAATGTTCTTTTATGAAAGACAAGATAGTGTATTTCAGAATTGTGATCTCAATAGATGGACTGGAGATGGACCCTAAGAAGGTTAAGGGAAGTGTTGAGTGGCCTACACCTAAAAGTGTTGGAGAGGTAAGATCATTTCATAGATTGACCAATTTCTACTAAAAGTTCTTTAGGAATTTCACTTCAGTTTGTAGCCCTATAACTGAGACGATGAGAGAAGATGGGAAGGATTTCAATTGAACAAATGGAGCAGATAAGAGTTTTGAGAATTTAAAAAAAAAGGTGATTAAACAACTAGTACTAGCTTTACCATATTTCAATAAGGTATTACAAGTCGATTGTGATGCAAGTGAAAATGCAACTAGAGCAGTATTCAGTCAAGAAGCTAGACCTATTTCTTTAAAAGTGAAAAGTTGAATAATACTAAGAGAAGGTATTCATTTTATGATCAGGAAGTTTATGCCATAGTTCAAGTAGTTTAAATGTTGAAGAAGAGGAGACATTATTTGTTGCCTAAGGAATTTGTGTTGCACACTGATCATCAAGCTTTATAGTATTTGAATAGTCAAGATAAGTTGAGCCAATGACATATGAGATGGGTTGATTCTTATAGAGTTACATATTTGTGTTGAAGAATAAAAGTGGTGATTCAAATAAGGTCACCAATGCTTTGACTAAAAGACGGAATTTGTTGACAGAGATGAGGACGTGCTTTAATTTGAGGAGTTAAGAAATTATATGAGGATAACCTTAATTTTGCAAAACCTTGGAAAGCTTGTAGAGAACCTATTATAGCAGATCGAAGCAAATGGTTAGACCATAGAATCGAGACTCGGATTCGGCCCTGATTGGGGAAGGGGAATTCGACTCAAGAACTGGCTCGAACTCACTCGTGGCTTGGCAATGACTCAGGAAAGAGACAAAACCTTTGAAATTTAGAGAGTTTTATGATTTAAATAACATTCCATGCACCCATTATTGAATAAAGCTTAAAGACACAATAACATCATGAAATAGAAGGTAATTTGATCACATACAGATCCATTAATTACATAAGTACAAAGGTAAATTATAGGTGTATTAAGAAAATATTGTATACTAAAATTAATAATCAAGCGAGTTAGATGAGTCAACTGAGTCAACTAGGCAAGTCAGTCGAGTTAGCTAGGCAAGTGAGTCGGGTAACGAAAGTGAGGGAATCATCCAAGGTGACCCATCAAGTCAGGGTCACAAGCCATTTTGACTCAACTAATGCTACCCGACTTGTTGACTTGGGCAACTCACCTGACTCGCAATGAGTCTCGAAACTCTAGGTTAGACAATTTCATTTGGGAAGGTATGTTATTCAAAGGATCTCAATTATGTATACCTAGGAGTTTAATGAGGGATAACCTAATTAAGGAAAAGCATTGTGGAGGATTAGCAGGACACTTTGATATTGACAAGACACTAAGTTTGGTGAGTGAGAATTACTTTTGGCCTTAGATTTATAAGGATGTAAAGACATTTGTTCTAATTTGTAGAGTTTTTCAAGTTGCTAAAGGTAGTATTAAGAATGCATGATTGTATATACCTTCAATAGTGTCAACTAGACCATGGGTCGACATTAGCGTGGATTTTGTACTTGGTTTGCCTAAGACAACAAGACGTAATGATTTTATATTTGTGGTAGTAAATAGTTTTTCCAAAATGCCACATTTTATTCCTTGTAAGAAGACTACAGATGCAATATATGAAGCCGATTTGTTTTTCAAAGAAATTTTGAGATTGCATGAGTTGCCTAGAAGCTATGTCACAAGGTTTGAGTTCGAGTTCATATTCAGAAAACATAAAATTCGGATAAATTTGACACCGCAAAATTCGCCTTTATAAATTAATTTTTAAAATAAATATAATATGTTGAAAAAAAAAGCAATATTATACAAAATAATATTGTAATTTAAATATGTTTAAATTCTTACTTTAAATATTATTCATATATAATTGATAATTTTATAATAATTTTATATCTATTTAAACATTTTTAACATAAATTCTTAATATTGAATAGAAAAGAAAATGAAGAAATGACAATCATTTCTAAACTGAAAAATAAGATATTAATATTATCTCAAAAGAACTCTAAAGAGATTATCTCTTTACTCATTCAATAATTGATCACAAATCATCTTTTGACTTTCATTTGGTCATGAGTTGATGATCCTGATCGAAAACAATAATCTAGAAAAAGTAGACAAATTTTCTTAAAGAAAGGTTGCCTTTAATTTAATGGTAAATGTTGCACCGGCCAGACCAGATATAGGTAATAGAAGCCAGCAATGCCCATCTGATCCAAGCCACTGAAAATCAAGGCCAAAGTTAAGTCACCATTTATAATCCAACACAAAAAGAACTCTAAAGAGAAACTAATATGAAACAACAGAGGGTTAGTTTAACGTTTTTCGTAAGAAATGAAATGGGGCACAACTTCAAAAAATGCAATTGCAAGAGAGAAGTCAAACATGAGATTTTGAATCAGATCATGTCTAAAAAAACATTGTACTATATTGTTCCTAAATCTACAGTGCTAACCAAACTTGTTTGAATTGTATTTTACCTATAGCAACATCCAAATTGGCCATGTTATCAAGATAGGAATTTATCTAAAACCTAAAATTGATTCTGTATGAATATATTGGTGAACACCAATGGTTTTTTTAAGTTCGTCGAGTTTTAAACCTCAATGCCAAAATTTGGCAAACCCTGTGACTTAGCCTACAAGCATAGTTTCAGACAAAGATAGTTATTTTATTGGTTATTTTTGGGGGACACTTTGAAAGAAGATGAATATTGATTTGAAGTTTAGTTCTACATTTCATCCACACACATATGGAAAAATAGAGCTAGTGGACAAGAATTTAGAAAACTTGTTAAGATGTTGGTTGGAGAGAAGCCTGGTAATTGGGATTTAGTCCTAGCATAAGTAGAGTTTGCATATAACAATTTAGTAAATAGAAGTATAGGGAAGACACAATGAGATAATCACAAGCACGAATCCAAAGCTAATATTAGAGTTGGGAGATGTTAGTCATGAAGTTAAGAAGAGTGTAGAAGGAGGAGTGTGCAGATGTTATGGAGTCCATACACGATGAAGTCATAAAACATTTAGAGAAACTGAATCAAAAGTATAAGGAGAGATTAAATGACAAGAGAAGACAAGTGGAGTTTAAAAGAGCTGACGAAGTGCTGATATATTTGAAGAAGGGTAGATTTACTATTGGGACATATAACAAGTTGAAGATGAGGAAGTTTGGACCATGTAAGATCTTGAAGAGGTTTGATTTAGGTAATGCATATGAGGTGGAGTTACCAAATGACGTGGATATATCACCTATGTCAAAATTACAGATTTGTATGAGTACCATGAGGCAGATCTCAATGAAAATGATGGACCAGATGTTGATTAGCAGTACCCCCAAAAAAGGTAGAAGGAATTGAAGAGATTGTGGATAGAAAAATTGGCAAAAGCACAAGCAGTAAGCAATATCAAGAACATCTTGTTAAGTAGGACAGACCAGTTGAAGATTTTTCATAGACCAGTTGAAGATTTTTCATGGATTTCTTACGCTAAGGTTAATCATCTTGGTTTTCCTCTACCATCAAAGTAAGAGGCTCATTTTTCAATAACCCTGAGTGTCTCATGTAGGAGCATCTTGAGTCCTTGGCTCGTACAATCTAACTTTTCTTGAGAAAACCTTTTGTTTGAATTTGTAGCTATCGTGAACCTTATGGTGTGTTCCTAGTTTCAAATTAAACATTTGTCTAGGTTTGCTCCTCAAGCAATTATTTCGCATATGATATCTTGTGGATTATTGGTGGGGCCTATTTGTTCTTCACATTTCAAGGCTTGTTTGTGTTTTCCAAACTTTTGAACTTATTTCTTGATCAGTGAAGCCTAATGACGAATATCTCAATGTTATTGGGTCCTTGGCTAACATCTCCCTTGGATTGGTGTTCTTGTCTCACTAAATTCAGGGAGATCCATATGATTTAGGTCCTAACCTATATTAGTAAATATATTTTCCAGCTCTTTGGAGATTGTTATCTTCTTTGGTCGACTTGATGTTTGCAAAGGCTTTCTAAGCTGATGTAATTGATCCTTAGGGTAATGAGTTTTGGTTAGCAAGATTATGATAGCCTCTTGAAGGTTAGGTGTAGGGGATTCTATTTCTAATCAAGCCTATATGCCTGGCATGTAAGACTGCATGTTGCAGGTCCATTGTAAACAATTTGCTAACAATAAGGCTGATCTTTCTTGTCTCTCAATTGTTCTTTATTATTTTCATTGTGTTACCCTAGCTGCAAGGATTGGATAGATCTTTCTAGGTCCCTCTCGTCATTGATTGCACCATTTGCGGCTAAAAGATCATCAAAAACCTACATATCAGTAGTGCAAGGAAATGTGTTTCAAAAGAAATGCAAACAATAAAAACCACTAAAAATAGAAATACAAAGCCACATAAAAGATTAGACTAAAAGAGGTCAAAATAGAATAGAAACACTACATCAAACCCCTTTGTTGTGTGGATTTTCCCCATTATGTTTGATTTAAATGTGTGCTCACTCAAGATTTTGGCAACATAACAATACTTAAAATGCAAAATGGGTGAGAGAGATATCAATGGTGAAAGGTTGGATTTATAGGCTTTGGATGAGATCGATGGATGGTTGAGATTGATTGAAAAGATCAACATTGGAGAATGCCTCAAAGGAATAAAAAGATTAAAAATTTCTTTGTTGACTACTTGGGGGAGAAACCCATGTGCTTGATGCGATCGGATAGTTGACTTTGGGTTCCATAAAGTTATGATTAGAGACACGTACATGATTAGGGAAGGTGATTAGGCTTAATGGAAGATGATTAGGATGCAAATGGGCTTTTTAGGAGGATGTGATGGGAGAAGAGAGAATGAGTGCAGAATTAAAATTATTTTTTAGTTCCAAGCAAGAGAAAGGGAACACTTAAGTAAATACTATAATTTACTCAATCAAATGGAGGATTAAATGATGCAAGTGGGCTTTTCAGAAAATTAAATTATTAATCAATATGATGACTATACGGGAAGAGGATTATTACGATTAATTGATCAACTATTAGTGATCTATATTAGTGATCCACTATAGATGAATTAAATGAATTAATTTACCTAAGACTATAGAAGAAAGGGGACAATCAAAGAATTATATTATTAATCAATATAATGACTATAGGAGAGAAGGATTATGATCATTAATTGATCAAATATTAATGATCAAATTTAGATGTCTACAATCAGACTCCAACCTTCCATTGATATGCTATACAAATTGATGAGGAGACATAGGATGGATTGATTGGGGTTTCGTTCCTTGAGGAAGGCCCTTATACTAGTTGGGGTTCCGTTGCTCAAGCTTCGATTTTGATCTAGAACTACCAATTGGATTTGCTAGTTAGGGACAACCATATATTTTGTTAATCTATAATAATGCAATTTTATAGTAGAAACTTGTAACCTTCACTATTTTTGTTATAATACTTGTATAATATGTATGCACATTGACAATGAACGCACTTTTTTTGTAAATTTGTTTCTAGATTCTCATGTGAAACCTCAATTCAAGTCTAATGCTATGTATCAATGTGGCAATATAAGATAAGATTAGATAAATTTATTAATATCCAACAAGAAACCATAAAAGGGTCTAAGGGACTAAAAGCATACAACAAAGGCACTGCCAAGAGCATAATCACCAAATGGTGAACCAAGAAAGAACAAACAAGAAACCAACACACCCAACCAAAGGAAGACTAGAGGTCCTTCCTAGGCAGGGCAAAACCCAGCACCAAAGGATAAGAACCAAGGGAAGGGTGAGCTCTGGGTTGTCTCAAAATAATGCTAGAGGTAGGGTGTCATTTCCGAGTGAACCCACTACAAGGCCCCATAAGCATGATGTAACTGGAAGTAGGAGGGTCAAGCAGTGAATATTTGAAATTTCTCTATATTTAAAAATCCCTAGTTTTTATTAGTTGCCCCCTAGTAAATGGCCAAGCAATACCCTCTTATACAAATATATATTATAAAATATAATTACATGATACTAATATAAAATGAAATTCATACATACTACTAAATTACTATTTAATATGTTAAACATAAATATTATAATCTTATTAATGATAAATAAGATCAAATTTATTACATAATTAATAATATACAATAAATAAAATAAGTATTATATTCAGATACATATAAATATAAAGAGACAAAGAAATGTGTATTAAATTTATTAGTACTACCCAGCCGACAAAATGGCTGTTTATTAGCATTTATTTATTATTTAATATTACTTTAAAATTACATTCTCATTGTATTATAAGTTTTAAATGATTAATAAATTAATATACACAGCAATTGTGTCGGACGAGGTGCTAATTCAGTCAGAGGAGCAGGTCGATCAACGGTTGCATTGAGGATCCTGCCTTTTGGATTGCTCGGCCGAGAGTCACAAAACTTTACAAACAATGAACATCTGAGTAGAAAGTGTCACGGTACTCCAAGAATTCGCAGTCATTTGTCATTCCATTGGTCCCAAGGTGGTCTGGAAAACTGTTAGGGCATTGATCAAGGAGAATTGGAACAAGAGAAACCATAAAATTTCTTCCAAACGGACTTTTCGTGGCCTTTTTAATTTCTCCGGAAAACAGAGATCAAATTCTGCTTGGCGGTTTTGGACGATGGGCAATTATCCAATGTATTTGCAAAATTGGCACCCAATTTTTAAGCCAATTTTGCTCGCTCCTCATAATCCGTCTGTATGCTTTTATGCGCGAATAAAGATAGCTGCAGTACTACAAATCCCGAAGAGAATAATAGTATGCACAGAAGGGGTCCATTAGATTCAATCAGTTGATGCAGAGGAAGAATATTGCTTCTGCGTAAGGTGTCAGGGAAGAAACCATTGCGAGGGCAGTTGCAAAAAAAGAAACAATAACAATAACGGTATGGAAACCTAAAAACAGTCTGAAAAGAACACTGCAAATATAAAATTCGTTTTAGATCTGGGAGTCTGGAAGGTATGTCAATCCATCCCTCTCATCTAAGTTGGCATGAGAGATGGCACAGAATCCTAATGATGTAGTGTAAACTGCTGCACTACAACCCTAGGACTTCATTTAATATAATTCTGCTTTTATGAAAGTACATGAAAAATATATTCTTAACAAGATGCCCAGAATTCCTCTTGCAAGCAAACGGAAAATTAACAGGACTCCGATGACTGGAAAGCTGTTCTTTTAAATACAAGTTTTGACATCCGATGACTGAAATCTGTTCTTTAAATACAAAACTATATTAATCTTTGATAAGCTGATGAGGTTTCTTTCACCTCTGAAGTCAAATATCCATAATTGTGTTATTGAGAATATGAACAAAGTTCTTCAATATATATCAGACATAGTGCCCGAAAGAATTAGACAACTCACTTTCAGCTTCATTACAGATCTTCGGGACTTGAAGGGGTTGAGAACATTCACATTTATCAAAAACTATACAATGATCAATAAAAAGGAGCCCAAGGTGTATTTCATTGCTGTTTGCATAATGATCAAAAACATTATCCACAAAATTTAATCATAGGCCGCTGGAATAGAGAGAACATACCCGGAGCTCCTTCTGTAAAATTTGGCAGGATCCCTTCCCGATTCTCTGTTGCCACCTTGAAACAGAATGTAGTCAGTCATGCAAGATGGAATTATGCTTTATACAAATAGGGTCCGTTTGGCGAGCGGAATAGGAATACGTATTCCAAAAAATTTAATTCTCTGTTTGGATGCACCAAATCGGAATAGGAATAGGAAAAAAATTGGAATACGTATTCCAATTTTGGCCCAAAAATGAGGATTTGTTAATCCACCATAATAGATGGAATAGGAATACGTATTCCTATTCCAATTTTTTTAATTTTAGAAAACATAAATTTTTGAGTCTGTGTATTCCGCATCAGATTCTGGATGAACCAAACAAGAACAAGAATACGTAACCCCATTCTCTATTTGAGAATAAGTATTCCAAAATAGGTATTCCTATTTTCATTTTTATATTCCCACAACCAAACGGACCCATTAACAACTAGTTTGTTGCCAGTAACATCGAGGTTACTTGACTCACGCTCCCGTGGTTAACCCCGATTCAAAATTTTTGAAACTTCGAATATCCTTTTCTATAACCCTTCAAAGCCTATAAAAAGTGTACCCAAAAATCTACTACAATTTTTACTAGGTTTTGTTGAGATTTTTAAGAAATATTTTGTTTTGAAATATAAGAGGTTTCCTTTAGGATTTAGGAAAGGAGATAGTGTGCTTATTTTAATTTTATAAGTTTCAAAATCTTATGTGGATATGTATTCGTGGAATATTTTTAGTGTACTATCACATAAAATTCTATTATGTTCACCACTACATTTTTAATTTTTTTAATTCAAATGAACTCAATTAAATATGAATATATTAATAAGAATTGAAAATATTTGTATGATTGATAAATAGTAGAAAAAAGGCTTACATTAGAGGAGCAACTTTTAACTTTCCATTTTCCCCTTAATGCCCACCCCTAAAATATAGGGCCTAATTCATTTGAAGTGTAGCATTTTTGTTCATTCATAGGACCTCACCATAAAAAAAGATTTTAAAGCCCTTTAAAATATCCACATAGTGGCTAATAGATTTAGTGATTAATTATAATTATGATATGAAACATAATTTAATTTTAATTTTAATAAATGTATAGATATATAAAATTCTATAATAGTAAAAATATGTATACAACACAAGAGTAACTTGTGAGCCTCTCATCGGGGAGGTCTTGGGTTCAAAACTAATCAAGCTTAACACATAATAATAATTAATCTTCACAAATAATAATAAATAAATGATAACTAATCAAGGCATACCTATCAAAAAAAAATGTATTGTTTGCTCTATTGAATGTAATAATAATTAGTACAATAGAAATGCTTTCTTAAGTTTTCTACATAGAAAAGTACATACCAAAATAGAATATAGGTATAACACGAAGTGTTTACATTAGGAATAATGGACTAATATTTGTTGAATTTAAGGTTTTCATTTTGCAATACATGTAAATTTTGACCAATGTTTTAGTTATTCATGTATTTTTGTCTTTTGTGTGAATTTATTATTATTACCTAAGGATCGGTTGGAAATATCAAAGAATAGTCCCAACATTTTGTATTATATTGGATTACATATTTAATATAATTGCTTTTCCTTGGTAATATTTTTTCAATTTTATTAAAGATAAAGTAACATTACAGTTTGTAATAAAAACCCTAGCTTAGCCCACATGAAACTGCATCCACAATTTCTTCAGTGAAAACCACCTCGACCCCCAAGAGACCTTTCATGATCATTATAGTAAGATTTTACAATTAATAGCCAAATCCACAACATCAAAATTGGGCATCCAACCATGTCAGCCAAATAAACCTACAAAAATACAAGTAGACAATCATTTTTAACAAATAACAAAAAGATGTTTAACCACCATTACTAAAAGGAAAATAAGCCTTCACATGGAGATCGCAGCAACATTAGGGAAATCGCAATCCACTTCCTTGTTGTAAGATGCATTCTAGGGCTCGTCTCTTCCTCTAGTGTGCTCTTGGAGCCATTCATTCTACTTGGCCTCTATGAGATCAACTCCACCATCACCACCGACCTCTTTATGCTTCTCAAATCACTTCTGAACTTGCCTCATCCTCCACAATACATCCTAAAGCTTATTTCATCTCTTCTATGTCCTTATCTAGAAAGTGGATCATTACCATCATTTTTAAAGCCAACTATCCCTTGCATGCTTCCCTAAAAGGTCTACAATTTTAGTTTCTCTCTTTAAATCTCCATACTAAGGGGTGTACTATGTCCCTCCAATTTTCTTTGTACCATTATTCTTATCCCCTAAATTAATTCTTAGCCCTAGAATAGATTTCTCCAGGATTTCCTCTACTCCTCTAAGTGCTTCTCTTGGCACAATCGTTTGTGTTTTTAGTCTTCCATTATCATTGAGAAAGTGTTCAAGTGTTAGTTCGATGATGATTCTATAGTTGGTGAAACATGTCCCAAGAAGAATCATAACACTTGTTGAGAGTTTTTGTCTTGGGAATTGAGCATTTTATCAATTCACTTCTTTGTCATATATCTATGGTAGGGATTTTGTTGCTTGGGGCAAGTGAGAGTAGATGAAGTCTCCATATATTTCACAATCTCTACAGTGCACACCTTCCAAATAACTAAAAATTTTGTGAATAAAATGTCCCATTATCATGCTTTAAAGCTTACCATTGAGCTTGTCTTCACAATGAATGGTCTACCCATCAGTAATTACTTGGCACTCGCTTCTTCAACCAAAACATTAACCTAAAACCCTACATTGCCACCAAATCCATTTCATCGTTAATATTTTTCTTATTGCCTACAAACTAAGGGAGAATAACAATTATTCCATCTGATTGTCTTCATCTATCCCTAAGTGTCAAAAGTCTTTAAGGATGATCTCATGCAACTTGAAGGTTAATGCCAAATTTGATAGCTTATAAGCCTATTTGTTACCTTGTCTACAGACACGTGTAATTTTGAAATCATTTAGGAGCGTTGCTTCTGCAATTAATCAATCTATGTAGTTTTAAAAATGTCAAGCATGAATGCCATCTTTCATTATTATATTTACAATGATTTGTGTATCCCCTTCTACATAAAGCGTTATGATTCCTAACCTTTTGGTTGCCCTTATTGCTAGCAGAGTCGCCTCTGTTTTAGCGACATTATTTGTTCCATCTAGCGATCTATTTCTCCCACATGCTAAATTAGATTACCAAATTCCAATCCTTGATGACGAATCCTTCTCTTAAAGGCCCAAGGTTGCTTTTTGAAACACTATAAAAGTTACATCTACACCAACCCACATTAGGTCTTTCCCATTCAACTTAACAAAAATTCACATATGATGGAATAACCCATCCAAGCACATCCACGATTTATTTTTTATTTAATATAATATATTTTATTAAATATATATTAAAGATCAATAATATTACATTATTATATAATAAAGTAAATATTTTGAAATTTTAACAAAATTTTATGGGGTCAATTTTTCATTTGTGATATTAGAGGGGGAAATGTGATTTAATTTTGAAAAGGATAGTGGCACATCCATTTGTCATAATTAAGTAAATTATTGGAGTAACAAATATAAATATATCAACCAAATATATACCAAATAAAAACATATAAATTCAAATTTTATGTGCAAAATTGTTTAATGATACTATTCTTGAATAATATCAAATTTAATTTTTTTTTAAAATCATAAGGAAAAAATATAAAGATTTGATATTCTCTTGATTAAGGATTGATAATGTCATTAATATAGTTTTTAAAGATATTAGATCTTAATTAAATAAATTGTATGTTGTCTAGTTTATGTATCTATTATTTGTGTTATTTCATATTTATTTTTATTTTTTTGATTGGTAAAAGGCCGAAGCCGAGATTCATTATTATTATTATATGTTGTGATTAATTATTATTATTAAGTATTATCTTGAGTAGATTCAAACCCAAGACCTCCCACATAGGAGGCTCACAATTTACTGCTGTGTTGTAGGCTCTTGCTTGTTATTTCATATTCATTAAAGTTGCTCCTATGAATATTAAGATTAGACACCTAATTAAATATAAAATATTAAAATAAGATTTAAATTCTTCAAGATAATTATTGTGCTTTTACTTTTTATTAATAAAAATAATAATTTAGAAATCTCTTGAAAAACTATTGAATAAAAATGACACTAGAAAATAGGAAAGAGCCTACCATGTTCCATTTTTTATTTGAAATATATAAAGATATTGCAATAGTGTATTTTTAATTTTTAAGTTTATTATGATTTTGACAATTTACTATTTGGTTTTTAACTTAAAGAAATATTTTTTGATTTATTTTAATAATCATTTTTACTTATTAAAAAATTAACATATCATTTGGAATATTATTATGATTTTTAATGAATTTAAAAATTAAAATTTTATAAAATAATATAAATCATTTCTGAGTAAAAAAAAAATTCTTAAATAATATATTTACAACATACTATTTTTATTTTTATTGATAATTTTGATATTTAATACAAAACTTGTTTTACACAAAAAAGAAAAGAAAAGTGCCACATAATGGCTTATAGTAAATTGTAATAGCAATAAAAATATTATTTTCAAAAATAATTAAATTTAATAAAAATAATGTGTTATAGAAGAATAAAGTTATCAAAATAATTGAAATTGCCAAGCTCTACATTATGAAACTTAAAAATGTATTCCAAAAAAAAAAGTTATAAGATTATCAATTTATAATTGTTTATGTAAAGCTATTTGGAACATATTGATAGATGCAAATATTTATTTCTACTATCAAGAAATGCATGAGTTGATATCCCTTTTTAGTCTAAGGGAAACTAAATCTATAATTTTAAAATTTATATAGATAGAGCTTAAATTGCATGTAGCTTTAGAAATATATAATAAATAAACTTTAATGTTAAAAAGAAAAAAATAGAAAAATATTTTATTGATAAATGGTTATCTTGGAATAATGATGAACATTACATCATGCCTCTCTCTAGAAGTGTTATTTCCTCAAAAAAAATTTAAATAATTTAGAACAAATAAAAATATATATTACTATCTAGAAATTTTTTTTAAAGATCAAACAATTAATTTAAAATATTTATCAATAGAAATATTATATAATTATAAACCTTAAGTAAATAGAATTATATATTTTTCAATTGTAAATAGATTATGATTAATAATTTATCTATAACATCTACCAAAAATTTCACCCAAAAGAAATGCAATATGGAATAGCCTACAAAAAAAGGGTTCCTATAACACAAAACTATGGTTAAATTGGTTGAAATTAATAATTGTCGAAGAGAGTGAATGCAATGGTGCATGGCCTAGGGCATGTAAAATAATAGCTCCCCTAAATATATAATTTTTAACTAATTACATAAATAAAATAAAATAATTTTTTGAATAAATATAAAATAAAAGGAATCTTCAAGTAAAATTATTGTTGGTTTTATGGTCTTTAAGGTTGTTATTGTCTTTTACTTATGAGTGGTAACCTTGGATTGATGTCTTAAAGAGCTTAACAACTATAATAGTACATTACGAATGAATGAAGGTATTTTAATAACATACATGAGACCAACCAGCCTAACCCTCTTGTTATGAATTTATTTCAAGAAACTATTTCTATTGTGTAGTATTGTCTCCTCAAAAAGTTGATGTAATAGGCTCTGCAACAGATGCACTTATTCAATGATTTTATATTAATCATGTCTAGTTTCATTGTTTCTAACCATTAAGGAAGACTTCTCTATTTTAGAGGCTTGACTAGTAGTATTAAGGATCATTTTATTTGGCAATAATAGGCATAAAAATTTTTTTTGTACATTTCTCTACATACTTAGTGCTATTTGATATACAAATATAAGTTTAGATATTTCAAAGCTAAGTCATTATTCTTTATTATTTTGTTAGTTTTTCACTATGTACATTCTTGTTTGTCTAGTTATGTATTAAGACGTAAATTTGGTATCGTACTTCTTAGGAATTTTATTTTTTAATTATTCTTAAATTGGAACTAACATGCAACAAGGAGAGAAGATGTTTGTTTGATTCCAAGTATCTTTGATAAATGATATGCAAGAAGATAAATGATATGATAAATGATTTTCATGGAAGGTGTTGCCTTATTTCACAAAGGATTGTATGAGCATGAAGAGATTTTACATAGGTGTTATATGGATCTTGTTGGGCATATGCACACGCACAACTATTTAACCATTTAAGTTCAAATTATTGGATAGCTTTAAAAAAATAGAGTGGAAAAAAAAGGGTATAGTTCTTATGGTTATTTTTAGGTTCTAAATTAATGCTTTTAGAATAACAATATTAAAACAGTTATTTTCTTCATAGCACCTAAAAAAATGCATGTCTTCATTTGGTTTTCAGCTATCCTCATTATTGGTCGATGGCTCATTAGTAAATTTGATGCAGTTGGTCTTCAAAAATTAGAAGCTCTCCATGACATCTAACATTCTATTTCAAGTTCAAAGATAAATTTACAACTTGATTGAACTCTTACCCTAAAATCCACCACATTAAAGGTGGAAACTTTGGTGGTCACACACCTTGTTCATTAATTTAATATATAGTGTAAAAAACAAAAGTACAACTTAATAAAAATTCTCTAATTCCACATATTAGGTCCCACTTGAGATTCTCAATATAAAGAAAGGTGAAAGTTATAAACTTAAAAATGTTGAAGTTTACTTATCGATAGTGAAAAGGCTCACAAGTTGTGATGGAACATAGCCAAATGTTGGATTGAGTACATGCAATCTTGGATACTGAGTTCCATTGTCCATGCAATCACAAAACTCTCCATTGTCTAGGAATTTTGATGGTTATTTAAGGCCATTAATTAAAACTTGTTGATTATGTGGCTATAAAGGACATAGTTGCAAATGAAATCAAAATAATTATAATATTTGTGTAGAAGTTTGATGTTAATATTTAAAATAGATTACTTAATTAAGACATAAATAAAAAATCAATTATCATAGTTTTTAACTACTAATTAGTTCCTTATGTAGCAAAGAATCGTTAGAGTAAAGTATTAATTTAATTGTATTAATTAAATTAACTTTACTCCCCTCTTAAGATTTCATTTTCATGCACTTGCATTAGTCATTTAATAGTTAAATTAATTATTAAATACCTTTTTACCTATTAGATTTTTTGATCTCCTTCTATAAGAATTGATCTATTATACTTTTTCATTCATTCTTTTTGGATGATATTAAACTTTTCATATTGTCATAGCAAAAACCCTAGTCTTTTCTTCTGAGCACTATCATGTGACAAGTTTTTTACATGCATGTTTCTTAGGCTAAGAAGAGTTTTTCTTCATCAAATCTTATATGGTATCATAGTTGGATCTATTGTAGCTTGTTCGTGTTTGAAGGCAAAGAGGAATGATGGTTTAACAACACAAAACTGGAATTTTTGGGGTATTTTTTGTGGAAATAGGGATCTCTAAAATTCGGAGCACTTGGAGTCCAAACATACATCACAGTTAGATCCAAAGTAAGTCAAAACCTTATTTTCCATATAAAGCACACCTATTTTGGTTAATGTTGCATTATGTAGCAATTTTTTTTGCATACTAGATGCAAGGTCGTACAACCCTTGGCACACACTCCAAGGTGGAAAATAAAAAAGTTCAAAAATTTTCACATTTTTTTAAAATCGTGCCCATTAGTAAAATTGTTGCTTTACTAAGTGACCACCACCGTGCCGCCCAGTGACCACTATGATTCCTCCCACCACTGACAACACCACCTAGCAACCATCACAACCTCATGTCGCTCGAGCATCTCCTGAGTGTTGCTCTATCACCAACTCTACTGGAGAGCTTCAATGCCATGCCACCCTCAGCCCTACATCCCCCAAGCACCTAACTTGTGGTCATATGCAAGCTCAGGAGCTTTTTTTTTTGCACCTAGAAGGGGTTATTAAGGCTTTTTCTTTTTCTTTTTGGAGGCCTCGTTGGTTTTTTTTGCAATAACTTAAGCATACATAGGTGATTTTTGGAAAACAAGATACCATAAGAAAGATGATTCAAGGACGGATATAATGGTGTAGGTTTTACTAGTATTTTGCCTTGTATGATACCTTTTTTCCAATAAAGTTAGATGATTATTCTTGCATTCTAGGTGGTATAACTTGCTAGATTTTTCTCCATTTTTTGATCCAAAAGAAGTGTCAGAAAGATCTTATCAAGCACTACATAGATTCTCTACTATTTTCATTAGTATTTTATTATGATACACATGATCTCACTAATGTATTTTTGAGCTATATTTCTTATATTTGATTTCCAAGTGTATTGGGGTTTCATTATCTATATTGTGGGGAGTATTTTTTCCTTTATTTTTGTTATTTATATTAGAAAAGAAACATTCAAAAACACAAAACAAAAAACCCCTTCTACAACTTATGTCTAGTTCTAAAAGATCATATGAAATTAAAAAAATTCAAAGCAATTGAGGCACCACTTACAACATGGCAAACTCCTCTTCAGTTGAGCCTCTTACTTTGCCTCGCTACCATCTCTAGAAAGGATGTATGACACGCATTCTCAAATCATGATGGTTATGGTCCTATTTAGTTTAGGTTCAACCTCAATTGATATGCCCTTTTGAGGTTATGCAACACATGAACAACATGGATCATGCTATGGGAGTGTTATCATTGCATGTTATAGACATGGTTCTCTCTCATCTCGATGTTTGCAATAGTCCTCATGAGATTTGGACCAAGTTTAAGAGGGTTGTTTGGCACTATTAATGAGTTTATAGCATTTTACATTGAGGAAGAGTTGACATCATTGGTACCGGATTCATTTCCCACTATTGAGGATGTTTTAAAGAAGTTCAAACAACATAGATCTTTTCTCAAGGTTGTGGAAAGAACAAGACTAATAATGAGTGCATTTATCTGATTTTGCCTAAGCTTCAAGGAAAATTTCATATTTTCTCCTCTACTTTTCACTCCACTACGGATGCCTTGGGTCCTAGATTCCAAATTCCCACTTTTGAGGTGTTCTATGATCGGATGACTAGAGAGTTAACCAAGCTTACATAATTGGATTCTCTCAGCACATCAAAGAACCAAGCATTGCTTGGTCAAACGTCTAAGGGGAAGAAAAAGTAGAAACAAAATCCCAAATCAGATTTAGCAGGCGATGGGTATTCCTCCAAGCTACCTCAAAAATTAGATAACAAGAAACTGCCTCCCAAAGGAAAAAAATTCTAAGTCTAGTGATTCTTCCTCCAAGACTAAAAAGTACACAAGTGATCCTTGTAGTTTCTATAGCAAGGAAGGGAATCCAATTTCCAAGTGTTGGAAATAACTTGAGCCTCTTGAGGAAGCCATGCAACAACACAATATTATTTCTCAAAAGCCACCTCCTTCTCCTCTAGGGAAAGGACATGCTCTTTCTATACAAGTTGTGTCTTCTACTGCTACATGCATCCTTAATTTTGATGTTTCACACCATATGGAACACTCTTTTGATTTGGTTAGCTCACTTGATCACAATACTACTACACATATTGCTGTTGGTGACTCAACACAACTTGTAGTTTTAGGTTCAGACATTGTTTCATTGGATGGTGGTTCTTTAGAGGATGTTCTTTTACTTTCTTCCATTTCTACGAACCTCCTCTTTGTTTACCATATTTGTCAGTCTAGCTCTATTAAAATAGTTGAGTTATCCCCACATGATGTGGTTATATGAGATCTCCATGATCCTAACTTGGATGTACCTACTAGGAGTGTTGATTGAAAGTATCACTTATATAGGTTTGATTGCTTTGAAAGATCTGATTATATAGGTGTTTTTCTTGTTTCTCATGCAGACATAGTGAGCAAGATTTGGTGTGAATTTTTGGCCACTTCAATTATAGATATCTCTAGAAAATGAGTACATAGGGGCCAGTGATTGGGTTGACTCAGATCTTGTAATGACAATGTTTGTCAAGGTTGTGCTCTTGGAAAACATCACTGAGATCCTTATCTGATAGGTAGAGCCTTACATGCTAAGGCACCATTGGAATGATCTTATGTCATTTCCCACTCCTTTATCTGGTGCTTGTTATATGCTCAACTTCATTGATGACTTTTCCAAATGCACATGGGTATACTTTTGAAGTACAAGTCTAAAGTCTTTGATTCATTTTGGATCTTTAAGATATTTGTGGATCGTGCTAGCTACATTCATAATTAGATGCCTCATAAAGCATTATAGCATATGACTACTAAAGAGGCTTGGTCCCATATGAAGCCCAAGGTTTCTACAGTCAATTTTTTTGGTAGTGAGGCTTGGACATTTATTCCAAATGTTTAGAGGAAAGCCATTGAGAGGAAGAGTGGACCACTAATATTTGTTGGCTATTGTGAGGATATGAAGGCATACAGGTTTTTGATCTTGATTCCAAAGAGGTCTTATTTTGGTGAGATGTCTAGTTTTATGAGTGATATCCTCAAATGGAGCCTCTATCACCAACTTCTCTCTCATTGCATAGTACTTCCTCTACTCTTAAAGATCCTATATCATATGAGGATGATTTAGATAATGAACCATCTTCCCTACCTCCTCTAGATATTCAACATGTGCCCAAGTGGGCTTGTGATACTGTTAGTGTAGCTGGTCCTTTGGCAGGTGATCCTTCAGATACTCGTTGCGCTCATGCTCAAACATCTGGTATTGGTCTTTTGAGTCATTCCATCTTGAATGATCCTAAGACATTTTCACAACTAAAAAGACACCCTAAGTGGGATAGGGCTATGGATGAGGAGTACTTTTCTTTGATGAACTATCACACTTGGGATCTTTGTCATATTACAAAAAGAAGAAAGATGGTTCAATGCAAGTGGGTGTACCACCCCAAGTATGCTATAAATAGTTCTAATGATCAATACAAGGAACATCTTGTAGCAAAGGTCTTCTCATAGGTGGAGGGTATTGATTACTCTTTGACCTTTTCTCTTGCCGCCAAGATAAATTCTATTTAGCTTATTCTCTCGCTTGTAGTTTCTTATGGATGGATAATATATTAGATGGATGTGAAGAATGCTTTCTTGCATGGGCATCTAGATGAGGAGATATATGGATCAGCCTCAACATTTTTTGCAGGACTCTTCTATGTTATGTAGACTTAGAAGGTCATTATATGGCCTTAAACAAACCCCTTGGGCTTGGTATAATAAGATGGATTCTTTTTTATTGCATCACACTTTATACACTATCATATTGATCCTATAGTGTACATTTAACATCATGGGGATGATGTTATGCTACTTTTTCCATATCTTGATGATCTCATTATTACATAAAGTTCTTCCTCCATGATTCAAAGTGTTTGGAAAGCTTTGAGACAACAATTCAAGATGACT